>CM048825.1:36746791-37133307 GCA_026586065.1 Dioscorea zingiberensis | reverse complement strand
ATAACCAAAGACACTATATCTCATGTGATATATTATTCCTATTTTTAAAACTAAAGTGATTAGGGCCGAGAGTCATTCTCTCAAACTTAATTAATCCAATGATCCTCCAAACAAAGTATAAAATTATTGAGAGATTTTAATCCATGTGAATGTGGATTAGTTTTTATATTCAAAATTCATAAAACAACTTTAACCCCTCAAGAGAGTACGATAGTGTTTTATGTTCAACCTTGTTTATTTTATGTTTATTTTTTCTTTTTTCAGTTGTACTCACCTTCTACTTAAAAATTATAATTATGGGTATACTCCTAAAATTGTTAAAATATCACTGATATTATTTATAAAGGCAAATTATCTTATAGGCTCCTTAACACTATTTGCAGCAATCAAGCTTCAGCACTCCAAAAATATCTATATTATATAATTACAAACCCTACACACACCCCTCAAGGACCCCAAGGTAAAAAGTTAAAACAGTTGTAAAGACGTAAAAGAGGGGTTTCAATGAATAAATAATCTTATATTATATAAAATGGATCATAAAAAAATTTCTGTATGTTATATAAAAAATATAAAATTTAAAAATAATTGAAATATTTCTTAATCCTTGGATCTCATGATTTACATTTAAGTGCCCTGTTGATTATAAAATAAAAATTATGTTTTTTTCCGCTGGAAGTGAAGATGCTTATAATGATCAAAGGACCATTGGTCTAATGCTAATCTCGCGCCCCATGTGACGTTAGGTAATTCACTCTGATTGATTGATGCTGTTGCGCTCAATCCCGCGCACGAAATGAGGGAGCAATTTAGGTGGAAAAGCTACTTGATTAAGACATAAAGCCTCCGTGCATTTAAGTTCCTTTATATTCAGTAACGCCAAGCATTTGAAAATCAAGATGGGCCAAGAATACTGCCACAGCCTTAACAATGCAATTAATGACGATTTGGATGGGAGAATCTTTCACGAAGTTTTATAATATCTTTTTCTTTTGAGTATACCGAAAAATATATAAATTTTGGTAGAACTCTCACCCGTAAAAGTTACTTTTTAAAATACCCTCAAAATATAATTTTATTATAAAATATCAAATTTCTAACATAACGTACTTGTGATTATATAGTGAATCTTAGAGACTCAAATAAGAATTGGAGACTCAAATCCAAATAGACCCCTTAACCTGCTAATTATATATGAATAATGAGAGTATATTTTGTGGAAATTATGAATTTTTTAATGGAATGTATACACTCATCCTAGATAGTTTTAAAGTTGGCTATATCAGATAATTTATTTTGAGTCTTCTAAAGGCTATATATATACCGATGATTTCACATAGGCTTTTATAATATGAATTGTTGATAAGTGATTAAATATGTGAATTGCTGGACATGGCCATTTTGTTGAAGGTAGTGTGACACTCATTCCGAAAATGAAACTGACAAAACATATACATGTAACACATGATAGAGATACAAAAGATTTCAGCAATGTGGGAATCTAATTCAATATTCACTTCATAACATGATCAACTTTTATTTATTCCTTTCCAACTTTTATTTATGAATATCTACAGAATAACTTATCGGTGTGAACAGTATCAATAGATATTCTTTTTAAATGAACAAAATTGACTATTTTAAAGGTCAAAATAAATATTCTATGTTGAACCACGTTTAATTTTACCGATTGAATTCTGAATTTCTCAATTCTATTTTGCAAATATAAATCTTTTTGTTAAATTTACTATAAACCGCCAAACTCCATATAATTGTTAGCTTTAACAATATACACCTATGGCAACATGATTGTGACATTGGGAACTACGGTCAATCCATAAATTGGGTGTTACAACAGATGGGATTGATGGTAGAGCGCTTCCCCACAACCTCTTCCTGACATACAAGAGCCAGATCATCGAGGAGGACCTCACTCATGGCAAAAACCCGACAATGGTCATTTTATAGGGGCACCCTCCTTAGATTAGGGCTACTAACATCGAATATATATGAACACCTGAGCCACATTGGCCAACACCTGCAAAACAATCATTCCTAGGAACAGGATGACAGGAAGTGGCAGCTTAACCCAATGGGGCGATTCAATGTTATCCCTATACCAATTCAAGATCGACAGGGGGATGAGAAGCGCGCTACCACAGGCCTTCTGGAAGACTCCATGCCCTACGAAGTTTAAGCTCTTTACCTGGCTAGCCTAGGATGACAAAATCCTAATGCTACAAAGCCCGCAAAGAGATCTATGGGGCGAGAACGGATGAGTTATTACCTCCCGCAACAAAGCAAAAGATGAAACAACCGCTCACCTTCTCCTACAATGCTCATACTTAAAGCGATTTAGAGCATTATTGTCGGCCTTCGACACCAATCACCTTCCCACGGAGATATAAGATCTATGGGGAAGTGACACCACGATTGGTCAAATTGCTCAAGACTACCGACAAGGTTGGAATTTGGGCGACATGGCGATAACCAAGAGCATCTAGATGGAACGTAATAGGAGATATTTTCAAGATAAACAACGTTGCTTTTACGCATACCGATCCGAGATAATCGATTTCCTCCTATTTGCATGGTTTAATGTCGCCCTGCGAATTCGAAGAGGTCCAAGATGGTATCGCTTGAAAACCATAATCAAGAGAAGTCTTAAACTCACCCACCTAAGAAGCCCAACGCTCATCACGGATACCCACTCTGACTTTAAGGATGAAGTTACACAAGAACGTAGTGACATAGGGGAACAAGGCCATACCCCACTGGGTTTAACTTATTCTCTTGGCGTCCCGAGTCCATCTAAGGTTGCGCGCCCATGTAACCTAACCCAACTAAGGGCAAACCTTTATTTGTTTATCTTTATATAAATAAAAATAATTTATCCACCTTTCAAAAATAATAATAATAATAATACACAATAAACACTCATGTAGAGGATGATACTACACATCTATTATTACAAAGTTCATACACAACCCACATCTCACTCCACTTTGCTCACTCCAATATGGGGAAAATCAACTCACTCCAATCAAGTGGGACAAAGATGATAGTCTAGATGGAACCTCATCATGATGATGAATCATCCTGAATGTATGGATGAAAATATATGGGTTGCTTTAAGGATAAACAATTTGTTGTCAAAAAGCTAAACTATAACATCAAGCTTTCCTCACGCTTTCTTAATTTGATCCAACTCACTCTACCAAATGGCAGTGTTCTATCACCATGAGTCTATTGTCACAAACAAAGTCTAGAATTCACAGAATGGACGTGCTGATTAATAGAAGAAGAACTAAAGTATGCAGACTTCAAGGACCTAGATGATTCGGACTTAAGCCTCTAGATCGAGAGCAGCTGGCCAACAAAGGCGAGATCCATACATACCGCTCACGACACCAACCTCTCTTAAGGCAAGCTTAGAGAGTAATGTAATGCCAAAATGGCTCTCACTATTGTACCGGAACTTATAAACATTATCAATCAACATGGTTTATCCACATAATCAAAAAAAAAAAAAAAAAAAAAAAACACTAACACTTTGTCTCGGACTAGATAAACAGTAAAATCATAAACTTTATTTTTATATTTTTATAAACCGATTCGAATTAGAAAATTGGAAATATAGAGACTAATTATGAAAACTCAGAAGGAAAAAAAAAAACATGATTTTTAGAGAGAGGCCAGGGAAAGGGTTGAGTGCACAGTGCACTGTGTAGAGGGTGAGGACATGCACGTGAAAGAGCAATAATTTCTCATGCACGGATGGGTCCAACTGTCCAAGTTGACAGCCCTTCTTTGTTCCTACACCAATCCATCCATCCCAAAAGAATCTCTCCATCCTCCACCACCACCACCCTTAACCTCTCTTTTTCCTTCATCTCTATCTCTTATTGCTCCTCCTTTTCCTTTCTTTTCTCCCACTACTGCTTCTCTTCAATGCTGGGAGTACTCAGCTGCTCTCCACCATTAATGATCACTCTCCTTCTTCTTCTTCTTCTCTCTCCTCCACCATTGCCATTGATGATGTTAATGTTCCTTTCTCCAAAGAGACCAAACTCCTGGTTTTAAACAAGCTTCAATGGAGACTCAACCATGCATCCATTCCTCATCTTCCACAAAGATCAAGTAAACTCAGTGGAAAACAAGCATTCTTTTCATCTCAACCAAACTAGGAAATATTTAATGATTTTTCTTTTTCTGATGTATATCTGCAGGGACTGTAGAAGGGACAACAATACTTGAAAATGAAGCTAACTAAACCCCGGGAAGAAGATCTCATGAAGTTTTTAGCCTCTGATGATGCGCGAGTTTCATCCTTGCAGTTCAGAATCAGAAATGGAAGCTAAATGATGGCAGAGCACAAGAAGGTTCTTCTTCAATGGAGGTTCAAATCCTGCTGTCATCTGGAGCCAAACTGTCGACGTTAAACTATGTTGTGACGGTAGAGCTTGGTGGGAGGAAGATGACAGTGATTGTGGACACCGGAAGTGATCTCACTTGGGTGCAATGCAAGCCTTGTACCTCTTGCTACAACCAACAAGACCCGGTTTTTGATCCCTCTGCTTCGCCTTCATATCGAAGCATACCTTGCAACTCATCCAGTTGTGATTCCTTAACATTGGCCACAGGGAATTCAGGCATTTGCAGTATTGATCAACAGAGTTGCAGTTATTCACTCAGCTATGGAGATGGATCATATAGTCATGGGGTGCTGAGCAGTGATAGTATCAATCTAGGCAGTATGTTAGTGAACAATTTCATCTTCGGCTGCGTGGTGAGAGTAACTGGGGACTCTTTGGAGGAACTTCGGGTTTAATGGGGCTTGGCAGGACTCAACTCTCATTGGTATCTCAAACTGCATTTCAGTTTGGAGGAGTCTTCTCTTACTGCTTCTTGCCTACGAGCGAATTCAGATCATCGGGTTCTCTAGTTCTTGGCAGTAATTCCTCAGTTTACAGAAATTCTACACCAATTACATACACTAGATTGATCACAGATCCCTCTGCAAGCACCATTCTATTATCTGAATCTCACTAGTATCAGTGTTGGAGGAATGGCATTGCAGGCTTCTGGTTTCTCTGATGGTAGAATTCTAACGATTCCCTGGGACAGTGATCACTAGGCTTTGTTCCTTTCTGTTTACAGAGCTCTGAGAAATGAGTTTGTTAAGCAGTTCTCTGATTACCCGCCCGCCCCAGGCTTCGATATTGGATACTTGCTTCAACTTGACAGGATACAAAGAAGTGAACATTCCACATTGAGGTTGAAAGTTTGAAGGTGAAGTGGAGGTGAGCGCTGATGCCACAGGAGTGAGTGTTGTATTTTGTTCAGAAAGATGCTTCTCAGGTTTGTTTGGCTTTTGCTAGTCTTTGGTACGAAGATGAGATTGCAATCTTCGGAAACTATCAGCAAAAAGAATTTGAGGGTTGTATATGATAGTGCAGCAAATAGGTTGGGGTTTGCAGAAGAGGAATGCGGTTATAACTAGAGAGCGGAAATTACGAAGAGAAAGATAAAACATAGGTAGTGTGAATTGTATATTCAAGGATTCCAATATGTGCATTCTGATTGGTTTTCTGACTGAATGAATTTGTATCGTATTTTTGTGAACATGGAGCAAGTTTCTATCAAAACTGCAGTTCCAAATCACTAATATAAGACGATAAGCAAGATAATCGATTGAAACAATGCTATTAATGGAATAAAATAAAGAACTTCGGTTTGAAACAAGCGAGGAGCATAAAAGAACATGGCAAGTGGGTAGACAGGTACCTTGAATTCTCCACACAAGATGGTCCTGGAGAGCAATTGATGTCTGACAATGACTTTTCCATAGCCAAAGACAAGCATGTCCATTGTTAAAGTTGCCTGTCAAGGAATCTAAACTGCAGAAAAATCCAATTGAATTCCAATAACCAAAGCATGACTTGGATAATAAAATCCATCTTTAACAATGAAAACTCTTCTGCTTCACTTTGTTTCTAGACCACAAAATTGATTTCTGACAAGGAAATAGCAGGTGTGTTTAGCAATTTTTTTGTGGCACGTATCACCTGAGGAATACCTTATCAGGTTGAAACATAATACAGAAGTAGCATAAGAAAACAGAAGAAATGATCGAGCTACATAACAAGAAACATCACGTGATTCTGTAATGCATCGCTATTGACAAGATTATTGTTAGCTGCACAGAACATTGACTGTTCATGATCGAAGTATGGGACAATATTCAGGGGAACCCGTTTTCATGCATTCAATTTGTCACTGAATGAAAACGAAACTTCAACTCACTGAATTCATCGTCAATAAACTTCAACACAAACTATTTCAAACTCCCGGTTACAAGATTTTGGCCTATCAGTAAAATAAATTGTGAATATAAGACTAGAAACAGTTCCATGCTGCAAGAGGAGAAAGTAAAAGATAAAAATCCAAAGTAGATTCAACGAAACTATGAGCTACCCTTCACGGAACCCTATCCAGACAGAATCCATAATTCTATGAACAACAAATTATTCCACTCAATTGGGCTAACTCCAAATTGAAATTAGATTTTTTCCAGATGAAATCAACTACACATCTTTAGGAGTCTAGACTTTTGAACTTTCACCTGCCTTTAGTTGTCATTCCTTGTTCAATGCATGTTCACCATTGACATTTTCATTTCATTCATCCTACACTGTCAAAAAGTATCATATCACCGACGCATGTTCACTATTGACATATTCATTTTCATTTCATTTATCCTACAATGTCAAAAAATACAATATCACAGTCCAAGCACAAACAACCATCTTACAACTTAGTAGCCAATCAATTTCCACTGCTTTTTGCTTCTTTTGTCTGATAAACAACTTCGACACAAACAGAAGAACACATTTAAAGTTGCTTCATTCCAATAAAGAATTACAAGACGTTGAAATCTCCAAGCAAATAAACAGTGTTCAATGGTTTTGCAATAATTTATGTGCAATAGAGGGTGAGAAAAATATCCTCAAACTGCCAATAAAGAGAACTTATAAATCAGGGACCTAAATTTCTTACAGAAGTAGTCTTAGGAACAGGATGTTTACAATATTGGAATACAGGTAAGACAACAGAAAGATGTAATGCTTTTGAAACATGTGAAATGAAATGCAAGCAAATAAATTTATGACAATGTTAAAACACTCTGGAGACAACAGTCATTCCACTGCAATGAACTGCTTCCAGTGGACTGCATTAAAGAAAAGCTAATCTAATGAACATGTCGAACAGCATCTCTTTCATTTCCATTTCATGAATGCCGGAAAATGTCAAAAAGAAATAAAAAGGCTTCACTTAAAACATGATATTCACATGCTAGAGATATACATACTGTATTACCTTGAAATAGCTATAGGCATAGGCGGGAGACTCCAGATTAAAGTGAAATTGTTTATCTTGTTTATGATGGTACAATGATTTTAATAACACAAGATCGTTGGTGTACAAACTATCAAAAGGCTCAAGAAATTCACCTTGAGATAGAACTGGAAGAAAAGGCCAGCAACAGATGCATCATTTTATACAAGGTACATTTTGTTACTGAAAGAATCTACCTACCACTTGACTTCAAGTTCCTTAGCTTTGGATCATTTTATAATCAAGGTAAATCATTTTGTTACTGAAAGAATCTACCTACCAAACAAGTGTATACAGAATCATAGACATATATATATATATATCAGAGATTTAAGTAGCCCAACCATCAGTTATCTCCATACCAGGATTGCAAGACATCTCCATTTCTAGTTCATCAAAATGTTATGACTAATGCTCAGGAACTTAGCACCATTAACTTGATAATCATGTCCAGGATTGCAGAATTAACCTGATTACCAAATTTGAACAAGAGTAATAGCAAGCATCATGACTAAACTAAGCAAACAAATCCTTGAATCCACATAGAGTGAGGTAAAATTGATACTAAACCTCAAAGACTACATTTATGTGTAGAATCCTTACAATGTTCTTAAGAGTAAATGAGAAAGCATCTTCTATTATTTGTGTATCTAGACCTCTCCACAAATCAATGGACAACCTCTTAGTTTAAAGGAAAATTACATTCCATCTGGCCTACAAAAAATCTGAGTTTGTTTTGCAGTGTATGAATTCTTACAGATATCTCCGTGATCCGTAATGCTAATCACCTGTGACTGATAGATGTCTTGATTCTGAATGTATTGTTTATCATTGGTATAAGAAAGCGGCAAAAAGAATGATAGACTTGGCTGTTCTACTCGCGAACCAACATAGCATTCTGAACTGATACGTGTAATTTCTGTGCAGTGGAAAACACAGACCAGATAATAATCAAGCTTTTCCTACTCCAACTTCGCTGCATGTTAACAAGGGAAATCAGTTCGATATCATCTGTTTTGCTTCACAAGCTTTTGTACTTCCATTTTCTACTAATATGTCGGCAGGAAGAATTGCAGAATGTTGATCAATCTTAGGCACAAGAAATAGAAACGCCAAAGGCAAAAGTCTCATTATATTGCGGATCAAGATAGCACCCCAGAGGTTACTAAAGTCTTGTCGTGTAACCCTCAAGATGTGAAGTAGTAAGCCACCACCCCATGATGATGTTAACATGCCAACATTATCAATGGACATAAGCAATGCAAAAAATGTGCCTTCTATGCCAGGGGGACATAGCTTGGAGCTGAGAACAAGAAGTGGCATCCACTTGAGATTGCCAATCAATTGAGACACACTCTCATCAATAACAACGAAGAAATAATCCGCATCCCAACTTTCAAGTTTAAACGCAATACCAAAACTAGGTCCAGCATTCCAGCAAAACTAGAAAGCAATTGACTCCAAAAGAGCACATTACGAAAAGGACAGTCCTTCAACAGATTCTGGTAGAGCAGCACTCCAAGAAGAGAACCCACAGAGCCAACTGACAAAATGAAGCCAACTGTTTCCCTGCATCAAAATAGTTCAGTATCAGATTTTGGTTAGGCAATCTCAACTGCATCAATTTGTTGTCCCTGTGATATACCTGGGAGAAAGATGGGCCTGAATTTTTATCGGTATACCAATAAAACATTCCTTCTTGAATTTTCAAGCTTAGAGCAAGTGAGACATACATATATAAACATGGCCTCCAGACATATGGGTATTTTAATGTTGTCCACATACTTCGGCTGGCTTGAAGAAACTTCTCATGGACCTAATCACAGCACAAAGTTCAGAGAAAGCACAAGCTGAGAAACAATCAATAGTTTCTCAAGTGTTCTAAAGCTGAAAAGCAAAGTTCACCTGCCCATAAGAAAAATTGGGTGTATGGATCTCCTTTAGCAGTATTCCAACTGAAAATACCAGTGCAGCAGGGATACTTAACAGGCCAAGTACCCCCTTTAAGCATGACATAGAAATATTAGAAGTGCATGAAATTTTGAAAATTTGAATCATGTTTGAGAGCATAAACGCTGTAATGGCATAGCAAATAATTTGATCAAAATTTTATCAACAAAGTCAGGAGACACATTGCCACAAAAACTTGAAAATCCTTGGAAAATTAAGAAGATACCTGAGATCCAATTGCATGAACAAGCAGGCCACTGATGGAGAACCCCAGAAGCCTTCCAATTGATGCACTGAATCCACACAAAGTTTGCATGTCAGCAGCTAGTGTGGGATGACTTATACTGTTTTATGCAACACAAGCATCAATAGTTACATCTGATATAGCCACTCCAGCACTGCCCACAGTCAGTGCTAGCAATGCAAAAACATGGAGCTTGTGCAAAGAAAGTATAAGCATAGAGACCACTCCCAGCAGACCTGGAATTTGCAATGAAAAGTTCATGATAATCAGGAAAATGGTCCAATTTTGGTAGTAAGGAAAAGGCAGGCCTGAATCAGATCAGTTAGAGAAACTATTAAATATTCAGGATAGAATATTCAGACAACAAATGGAAAAAAGGGATGAGCTGCTCAAATATAAGGAAATAAAATGAAAGGAAAATAGTTATAAAGAATGTGCCCGAACATAAAAAAGCAGAGAAGTAGTGGAGAGATCAGAAATGGTTGGAAAGGGGACAAAATAGCAGGTCATCTAGTAATGAGGAAAAGACATTTACAAGTATTTTACAGGATGTCTTCCGTTACCCTAGGTAGGACCTATGTATATTAGATAGCCGGATCTTGCCTTTAACATAGAGACATGGAGAGAAAGAATCCATATAGCCGACCCCATCTAGTATGGGATTAAGGCTTAGTTGTTGTTGTTATACCTTGACTAGGTATTCACTCTTTCAAATGTCATGAGTTCAAGGAGTGTTGGTCCTAAAAAGAAAAGTCAAAAAGTGACCCGTCCACATTTATTTGAAAGAAATTGCATCATCAACAAAGTAGTTGACAAAGAATAAGAAAATTTCCTCCACTAATTTCTTTTTCCAGTTTCATATGGTTCAAGGAATCAAAGAAGATTGAGTTCCCTTGAATTCCTCCTCCCCTTTCTTGCCTATTTTCTCTCATCATCAAGCAAATACCTTCCATTACAACAAGTTCTCTATGAAAGCGATGCATAGTTTCCTTTGTAAGAGCAAGCTAATCAAATCTGCATTAAGTTACCCAAAATCTAGAACTAGTCTTGGTACATGGAACATGGAACAAAAATAAAAACTAAACAGATCAGGAAATGAGAATTCCAACTAACAAAATTTCGCACCTTTTTTTTTCTTTTTCTTTTTCTTTTTTTTTATCTAATAAGCAGAAACCTTCATCTGAACAACTTCAATATGCAATTCCTTTATCAAAATAAAAAACATGACAGTAATGGTCTTAACAAGATAAAGCCAAGCAAAACTACAATAGTTGCTTAGTATTTCTATTTCTCAAAACCTAGAAGTAAATGTTTGAATTTGGAGTAAAAGACAAACAGTAAAGTCACTTGATTTCTTCTTTTTCCAATTACCAAACAAACACCTTCCATCTATAATTCACCACTCAAAAACATGATGAAATAGCCTCAGCAAGATCAAACTAAGCAAATCTACAAGAAACACATACTCTATCCCATTCTCATAATCTAAAATTACAGGACTCGTTATGTTTGCATGGGAAAGGAAAAAAACATAATAGATCGGTGAATGGAGAACATAAAGCTTGCCTGATAGAATGAAGTATGGCCTCCTTCGGTACCCAGCCATCGGAAGTTACACATCAGTGAGAAGCCCCACAGTGGCTTCACAATCCATGGAAGTGAAGTTATTCCCTGATACACCTGTGCCTCCGATGGCTGCACCATCTGAACATCCTTCCAGTAGTAATCAGAAGCAACCCGCCAAATGGCACCTCCCAAGCCCCTGGCTAATCCCATAAACAGTGACAACCCCAAACACAAAGCTCCAGTGCATCTCATCCGCAAGCATTGAGAACCAATGCAGAGGTGAAGAGAGTGAAGCACAAACCCCTTCTGCCTTAGCTTCATTCTCCTCCGAAGCCTCTGAACAAGGCTGACTGTCTCCCCTTCCTCAGCTCTCTCCTCATCCACTGAAGTCTGAGAAGTTGGTGAGGATTCCATTGATTTTCACTGTGATTTATCTCACAAGTTCGAGCCTTGCTCCAAAACAATGGATCTCATACGAGATTTGATTGAATCTCAGCAGAAGAATACCAAAAACAATGGATTTACTCGAACTTGTGTACAAGTTCGGATCCAAACACTTTGAAAACCCAGAGATTTGTAGAAAAAGAAGGCAGCTTGCTTAGTTGAGAATGAGCTCTAATAAAACCACACAGAAATTGAATTTTTAACCAACAAAGTGGAGATTTTCACCAATGCCAACACCAAGAACATAAATAAAACAGGATCACTTACAAATGCTTTCCTTCTTTGGATCCAAACCTTTCGAAATTTGAGCAAAAAGGAAACACCGGATCTCGCTGATTCTTTGTCGCATCTCCAATCACAAAAAAGAATGAATCTTTAGCCAAAAAAGATGGGATTTTTTTCATCAAAACGTCAGTGCTGCTCTTCTTTGGATCCAAACAAAGAAGATTTCAACAAACTCATGAAAGAAAAAAATGGGATCTTGATCAAAATCAAGCAACTGTGGAAAGATCCAAACAGGATTTTCTCAGGAACTAAAAGAAAAAAAACAAAGGGGGGGAGTACATGAAAACGTTGAAGAAATGGTCTTTGAGAGAACAGAGAAGAGAGTAGGAGTCCAAAGTTCGGGCCTTGTAATAGAATTGACAAATGACAATTGAAAGCATTTATTACAACCAAACCCCTGAACTTTCCTTAGATCTCAAAGATTCCCTAATTTTCCAAAATTAAACTCTTTATAAGAAGTGTTTTTACCTTTTATTCATGTTTTTTTTTTAAATTTTTTTTTAACAAAGTGATAAACACCCCCCTCAAGAGACTTCAAAGCGACGTAATTTATCCTCGAAAAGAATAGCGACACCCTAATCTCAAATTATAAGCAAGTTATGAAGATTCCATTCTCGAAATTCGCCCACGAGTGAGAAACCTATCTCCAAGAATACTGGATGTCAATAAACCCTTAGGTCGTTGGTATCTTTTATTCCATGTTTTTATAAATGGTTTGATGGTGCTTAATTATTAAAAAAAAAATCCCAAAAATACTTGCAAAGATCATTTTGGCTGTATTGAATTGCTCATGATAAGCAAGACGTTGAAACCTTTTAAAATTTGTCGCTACTCGTCTTTTCAATCTCTCTCATAGGTTTCTTGTCATTACCTAATTTTAAAAAAAATACTTGCAAAGATTAGTTGTTCCTTGAAATCCATTTAATCTAAAATTAGGGACCTTTTGTGATTATGGAAAGACAAGGGGTGTTATTGCACTAAACCAATGAAGGTCGTACGTTATCGTGTGCACGTGGCATAAGCTGATTCGTTCCAGGACCTTTTGCTGGGTTTACGGCACATGTTTGTCTGGGGATTCGTACAGCGTGGGCTGTGAGCATCTTGTTGTTTGATTTGGCCCGGGCCCACATTAATCTATTGGGCCTTCGGTTCAAATAGAGACAAAACTATGCTTTGAAATCTCAAACAAATATTTATCAAAAAAAATCCCCAACAAATATTATTTCCAAAAATATTTGGGTTTTTCTGCAAAATGACACAAAAACAACAATTTTACAAAAAGGCCCCTGTCATGATTTTTGAAAATTGAGGGTTTTTCTGTAAAATTGACATGGGTGTTTGTAATTTTATAAAGACACCCCCAGAAAATGTAAATATAATTTCAAAAAAAATTGGGTTTTCTGCAAAAATGGCACAAAGTTTGCTAAATTTGCAAAAAGGCCCCTGTTGTAATTTTTGAAAATGGAGGGGTTTTTGCAAAATTGACATGAATTTGTGGAATTTTACATAAACACCCACGGAAAATTTAAAACTAATTTTAAAAAATATTTGGGTTTTTAAAAAGACACAAAGTTTGACAATTTTGCAAAAAAAGCCCCTGTTGTAATTTTAAAAAAAGAAGGGGGTTTCTGCAAAATTGACATGGACTTTTGGAATTTTACAAAACACCCCCGGAAAATGTAAATATAATTTCCAAAAATATTTGGGGTTTTTGGCAAAAATGACACAAAGTTTGACAATTTTGCGAAAATTCCCGTCATAATTTTGAAAAAATGGAGGGAGTTCTGCAAGATTGACATGGTTTTTGAGAATTTTATGAAAACATCCTGGAAAATGTAAATATAATTTCCAAAAAATATTTGGGTTTTTATGCAAAAATTACAAAAGTTCAGCAATTTTGCAAAAAGACTCCTGTTGTAATTTTTTAAAGTAGAGGGGTTTTCTGCAAAAGTGACATGAATTTTTGGAATTTTACAAAAACACCCCGGAAAATGTAAAAATAAAATTTTAAAATATTTGGATTTTTGTGCAAAAAATGAACAATTTTGTAAAAAGGCCAGTGATGTAATTTTCAAAAATGAATGGGTTTTCTGCAAAATTTACATGATTTTTGGAATTTTACACAAACACCCCCGTGAAATGAAAGTATAATTTCCCAATATATTTGGGTTTTTCTGCAAAAATGACATAAAGTTTGACAATTTTACAAAAAAAAACTGTCGTAATTTTAAAAAATGGAGGGGGTTTCTGCAAAAATGACATTGATTTTTGGAATTCACATAAACACCCCCGGAAAATGTAAATATAATTTCCAAAAGATGTGGGGTTTCTGAAAAATGACACAAAGTATGGCAATTTTGCAAAAAGGCCCCTGTCGTAATTTTTGTAAAATTGAGGGGATTTGTTGAATGATTGAAAGTATGGGAAAATTTTTGTTAACACCCTTTATTTTCCACGAAAGATTTATCAAAGTTCGACCATTTTCTTTAAAGACCCTCAAAAATAAATATTATTTTTTGAAAAACTCCCAAGCCATGAACTCTCACACTTGCATTGTTTCCTCTTATTCAATTCCTAAGCTTAAAACCCTAAAACATATTAAAATCAATTCAAAGCCCCTTGTTCGCCGGATCCCTAGAAAGATATAATATTAAAATTATGATTTTTTTTTTCTCTCTGTCTTTCTTATCTTTGAAATATTTGATCTCGTCATTTATTCATAAATAACTTCAAAAAATCGGTTATTTATTTTTAACTATATATATAGCTATATATATATATATATATATATATATATATATATATATATATATGTATTTGAGTGATGCATATGCAATATACTTTTACTTTTATTCATGTCTGTTTATCATTGAGAATTTAAAGATAAGTTATATATAAAAACGAAGTTGCTTCAATACATATTATTTCATATAAGATAAAGCGTAGAATTAATTATAGATAGAAGGGAGCTTGGTTGTTTTCTACTATTATCTTTCTCTGACTTCAAGGCTCTCATGGGCTATCTTCGAAGTCATCCTCCTCTCCTCATATGCTTCTTGTGGGTGCGCCTGCGATTGCTCCAGCATCAGTGCATCCCTATCGAAAGTCGAGCTTTTCTTCATGATGGCCTCCATCTACGTTAGTTTTGGTCTCTTAAGCATGTTTTGCATCAAACCAAGACAATATTAGGAATGTAATGTCATAAATTAACTTTGTGAAAATGCAGTGTTTATTCCGAAAGCATCGTTGATTGTGTTCCATCCATGCGATCCAGGTGATTACCATAACTGCCAGATTTCAACCCCTTATTGCATCCTTGTGGAGTTCTTATTGAAGTTGTTGCAACACCATAAGTCTTGTATCGTATGGGGTGTTCCTTCTACTTGGAGCATGGCTCTATAGTATTCCCAAATTGTGTTGGTGTAGGTACATTGTATTAAACTATTAATAGGTTGTCTCACACAAGTAGCAGGTGGTGGGGTTTCTTTTTCACCCTTTTTTTGGTAGATTATCTAGAGTGAGCGGTTTGTTTTCCAATGCTAGTCATGCAAATAGTTTCACTTTGAGTGATCATGGTATTCTCCAAAAAAAATTCCATGATGGGACTTCGTAGTCCCCTATCCACCAACAACATACACAGTGACTTGATCGAGAATTTTTCCACCTACACCCATGGACTAGGATTTGGAATCCTTGTATTGTTCATTGCTTTCCGCTATTGTATTCAACCATGTGTCGGGTGGAGAGTTTCATTCCATCCATCTATCATGCCAAAGATTGGTTGTACTTCCTTCACCTGCCTTGGAACATGGCTTCATATCTGTTTAGTTATTTTATAAGCTTAGGCAATTATTATTTATTTCCAAAATTAATTATCAGAAACAATTAATTAAAATTATGAAAAATAAAAACCTTTGTCTTGTGTTAGGAATAGGCGAACAAAAGCCCACTTTAGTACCACATTGGAAGTGAGAGAGAAAAGTGAGGGGTATAAAATAGGGTCGAACACATTTCATAGCAACGAGGCCTTTCCGGTGAAACAAAAATAAAACCGTGCGGGTTCTGGCCCAAAGCAAACAATAACGATGTGGGAAGGTAGATCCTCAGTTCCAAAAAAAGAGAGAAAAAGCCAGAACGAAGTTCCCAAGTATAGCGGTGTGATCGACGGACGTGCGTTGGAATGTGGGGTGCCCCCGGTCCTAACGTCTTGCACAAATCTTTTGCATTAAAAGAAAGTTTATAACCAACGACATCCAAGCTTATTAGTATTCAGGTACCTTGTTAGAGCGTGAGATTCGCATGTGGAATAATTTGGGATTGAATCCATACTTTTGTAAGATGAGGGTCAGATAGTTGTCTCATTTGTACACATCCGTGACTTCCCACATGGGAGTGCTTATCACTTTTGTCAACAATAGAAGAAGAAGAATAAGAAGAGAGAAAGTTTATATGCAATTTGTTAATAAAAAATAAATAGTCTTTCAGATCGTGTGTACCAGATACAGACAAAAGGAGGGAAAATATGTAACTTCACTTAAAAGAAAGCAAAAAAAAAAAAGTACTAAGTACCAATACATAATGCTAACAATTAATATATGTAACAAAATACCCCAGAAACTTATAGGGATATTGACACTGTTTCATGGACCTATTGTTCATTATCCATATATTATTTGAAGGAAAAAAACTATAATTTACTATGAAATCCTTACAAAGAAAAAAAAAGTACCTTCTCAAACCAAGAAGCAATAACTTTTCATAATGTTCATATCCACAACCAAAAACCTCACTCATACCAGTAATTGGTGCTTTTCATTGAGACTTTATCAGGTAACTTAAAAGAGCAAGTTGGAACATTGGTATTGTGTCTCTTGGTCTATTGGTATTGGTATTGAGTCCCTTGATCTATTAGTATTGGGTCCTTTGTGTATGGGTTCATTAGTTGGGGCAAACTCAAGTTCAAATCCCTACGACTGCAAGATGAGAGCATCGCTACAAGCAGCCGCTAAGTTATTTACCCCCTGACTTTCCTTGGTGCAGTATTTGTCTCCTTTGTCAAAAAAAAGAAGCAAGTTGGGAAGTGGTTGGATTTCTCCAACTTCCATTACTTGTTTATAGTGAAGTAACACAAGCTATACTTCCAAGTTCCAATACTTAAGTCACTCAAAACCAGGGAAATAAAACAAATTTAACTTGAGAAAAAAAAAGGAAGTTAAGCTACTTAATAAAAGAAGTCATCACAAATGGTGCAAGAGGGGCTTCCACATTAATAAATTGGAGTTACAAACACCAATGTTTAATATATATATTTGCCAATGAAATGAATGATTTCATTCAAAGTTAATCTTGGTAATTGTGTGTGGAACTCTATGAAGACAATTCAAAGCTACTTGCATGACATTTTATTTAGTGTAGTCCATGTTTTCCATCTTTTCCAAATAATCTTTGTTTAAATTTAAGAACAAGTGACTTCCTCCTCAATCTTAATAATTTGTGATTTTTCAACTATTTTTATCTAATCTAATAGGAAATTAGATAACCAACAAATTTGTATTTAATATAATTATATTATATATATTTCTATGTTTAAAATATCATTGTCAAATAGTTTTTTTTTTAAATAAATAAATTATATTTATTTATTTTAAATATAATCATAAAGATTACATATAGTCTTAGGTTACATAGCTAATTATAGACTTGGGTGGGTGTTGATGCAACTTGATTGTTTCTATTTGTCTTCCAGGATTCCCTCCCTTGTCGCTAGAGGTGTCCATTGGCCAGGTTGGGCCAATACTTAATAATAATGGTGACCATGCTTGCCCAAGCTTGGCCCGGCCTGATTATTCAGACCTATACTTTTGTCTAAGGTCCATTCATATTTTTAAACATATGACTAAGGTCCGCACAAATCCGCCCATAGTTAATTTTTTTTAAATTTAAATCTATTAAAAAATAGATTTTATATTTTTAAATAAAAATAAATGAATAAAATAAATTAAATCTAAATGAGTTTTTATAGAAAAATTAAATTATACTATAATTTTACTGCTTTAAATCAAGACATACAAATAAATTATTTAATTTTATTATAAATAATTATAAATAATAAAATTTATTTTATTTGTATATAATTTGGGCCGGGCCGGGTCAGATTTGAGCCTAAAACATCATACCCAAGGCCTAGCCCGTTTTTTTTTTAAACGACTCCATTTTTTTTTGTCCAAGGCCTATTATTAGCCAAATATTTTTATTCAAACCTCTAATTTTTCCAAGTGCATCTTCCGATTTGAGCAAGTAGTTCGCTCTTTGGACAAGTCTACTTTATCGCCTCTGAGGTATATCTGTGTGAATGGAAAGCTCTTTTGACCATCATGCGGTGCCTCTTCGCTCGTTTTTTTTGGGTTATTTGCAACAAAACCAGAGTAGTAAGAAAATTATTATTGTAAATGATTCAAATAGTACTTTTAATTCATTAAAGTGTATGATTCATAGAATCATAGAATTAAGTTGAAAAAATTGAGCTGTATTGAGTTTTCTAAAATTTATAAATTTCAAATCATCCACTCTATAAAAATCAATTAACCGAGTAAACAAGAGAAAGAACATGTCAAGTAATGTTATCCCATTCCAGTGGCTGAGAGCCATGTTTAATTTTTTTTTTCTTTCTATTTTCATAAAAACAGATTAATCTAATCTCAACTCTTAATTAAACACTCCAAACTCCAAATAATAATCTACATCTAAACCCTAAAACCACATCTAGCAAACATACAAACTACATGCTTTAACCACAAGCCATGGGAGATCAGCTTCAGAGAAATGAGAGGCCCCTATTCTTCTCACCCCCTCTCTCTACTCCTCTCTCTCTCTCTCTCTCTACTCTCTCTCTCACATGCTTAACTCTCTCTCTCTCTCTCTCTCCAACTCTCCAAGTAGGACAGCAGCCATATAACCTTATCTCCTCTATCCTCTACCCTAATCCTCTACACTCCTTATACCAAACAAACTCTTCTCCTCCTCTCTTACATGTCCTTCTTCTTCTTCTTCTTCAACTTCTTCTCCACAATCTCATCTTCATCTTCTTCTTCTTCTTCTTATCAAACAATATTTGTTTTCTCTCCATCTTCTTCTTCATGTAAAGTTTCACCCTTTTCCCTTTCCTTCATCCCAAAGCTTAGGTACTGATAGAGAACCAATTACAAAGTGTGTTTCTCTTTGATTCAAGATGGCTCCCAAGGCTGGCAAAGCAAAGCCTCACAAAACCAAAGGAGAGAAGAAGAAGAAAGAAGAGAAAGGTACTCTTTTTCTCTCTCTCTCTCTCTCTAGATAAATCCTTTTACTTGTTTCTCTCTCTCTAGTTTTTAACTCTCCTCTTCCTTGCAGTTTTACCCACTGTTGTAGATATCACAGTAGAGACACCAGACTACACCCAGCTCACCCTCAAGGTAAAACGGGAAACGTCTTGGAAACGTTAAATAGTCGTTTCTCTTTGCATGGGCCCTGGGGTACGTGTTCCGCTTCGCCACGTTGCCCTGATGCTGTCTCTGTTTATCATCCCCAGGGAATATCGACGGACAGGATTCTGGACATCAGGAAGCTGCTGGCCGTACACGTAGACACATGCCACCTCACCAACTACTCCCTATCCCATGAAGTAAGTACTCATGTGGGCCCGCTGGGATGATACGTGGCGAGCACTGAGAGGGTTTATCTAAGATCGCTGTTTGTACTTTTGGACAGGTGCGCGGGTCGCGGCTAAAAGACAACGTTGAAATCGTGGCACTGAAGCCCTGCCACGTCACCATCGTTGACGGTAAGATATGGCCCCACGCTTAATACTCCTCTTACTTGGTACCTTTATTTAATGCCTTCCTTTTTTTTCTCATTTATTAGTTTATTAATTATTCGGACCATCAATTATTGTTTTTTTTTTTTTTAATTAAACTGATTTTTTTAAAGTTATTATTTTATTTTAAGTATTTCAGGTTTCAATATTTTTTTTGAGATAATTGCTTACATGCCCCTACAAAACATCAAAATGACTTATTTACTCTTACAAAAGTGATAATTGCTTGCATACCCCTACGAAACAACAATAATTGCTTGCATACCCCTACAAACCACTAATAGCGACTAAGAATGAGTAACAATAAGGGCATATAATCAATTATTGTTGTTTCGTAGGGGTATGTAAACAATTATCACTTTTATAAGGGTAAATAAGCAATTTTGATGTTTTGTAGGGGCATGCAAGCAAAAAAACCCTTTTTTTTAGTTTAGTATTTAGAAAAATAATTTTGGAAACATTTGGGTGTGGGATAACGTTTGGTTGTTAAAATGCTTCGCGTGTACAACATAACGGAGATGCACGCCGTTACTTGCAGAGGAGTACACGGAAGAGCTCGCCGTCGGCCATGTCCGCCGCCTCCTCGACATCGTCGCCTGCACCACCGCCTTCGCCTCCAAGAATGGATCCCCGAGGGCCGGGTCCTCGCCTAAAGACCCCGATGCACATGCTGGGGGTGCACCGGATTCGGCCGCTAAGGCTCCGAGCAAATCCCCTCGCTCCCCGAGAGCCGCCTCATCCGGTGGCATCGCTGGAGGTTCAGGTGGACAAAAGGATGAGCCAATGTACCCTCCTCCGAAGCTTGGCCAGTTCTATGATTTCTTCTCATTTGCGCATCTGTCTCCACCGTTCCAATGTGAGCTTATGTTTTCTTTTTTCTTTTTTTTTCGTTTTTTTTCTTGGTCAATTTGCTTGGAAATGGAGCCAAATTGGAGGTTTATTATGGGTTTTGGTGTTATTCGGTGCAGATCTAAGAAGGTCTTCGAAGCCGTTCGTGGAGGACAAGAGGGAGGATGACTTCTTTCAGATTGATGTGGGTTCTGTACCTTTTTTACTTGCAAAATTGGATCTTTTTTTTTTGTTAGTATGAGTGAAAATAAGTCTTTTTTGGTTCACTCTTTCGTTTGTTTATTTGTTGAAGTTACAAGATTTTTGTGGAACATGATTTCTTTCATATTGAATTGAGTCGTATCATTTGAAAATCGTTCAAATAACTCTTTTCTATTTGTTCATTGAGAAGATTAATACAGGTTCTCATATTTTGTTTATTTATTGAAGTTTCATTTCTGTTCAAAATTTTGATGTGAACAAAGCATTTCATTCCTCTTTTTATGGCGGGTAGGTTGATCACTTGATTGAGATTTGAGGGTGGTGGAGATTAATTAAAATGTGAATTGAATCTTTATTACTCAATATTTCATATGCCAAGGGCTGTACTTTCAATGTGTTATGAGAGAATTGATTGTTTATGTTTCTTCTGCAAGGAACTTTGGCTATGTTGGTGTAAATACTCTATCAGAATGCTGGTTGTTTTGTGTTTGTATATGTCTTTGAGGTAACTGATTGACAGAGGCTTGGTATTGTGGACAGGTGAGGGGTTTGCAATGGGAAGCCCGGTGACAATTGTGGCTTCTCGAGAAGGATTCTATCCTGCTGGAAAAGCGGTCTCTTCTCGTTTCCCACTCTTTGGTTGGTTTGTTGCAACAGATCAGTCGTGCCTTTGATGGTGTGAGTGCTTCACAGCCTTTTCAATGATTACAAAATAAACTGCACTATCTTTTTATTGCCAAAACTTTGGGGTTTTATTCATCTAGAGAGAAGGAAAAGTCTCACAACCTTCTGAAAAATTGAAGCTCTCTGAAACTTAATGTTATTTTACAAAAACTTCCAAACTGAGATAAGTTCTCATTTTTTTTTCCTTATTATAGTTATTGTGCTGCTATAATTATATAATCTTTATTTTAGAAAAATAGCATTGTTCTTTTAGAGTTGTTATGTGTATAATTTGCATTCAAGAGTTTACACTCAGTTGCAATTTACATGTATTTTTCCTCATATTTTTCTTGTTAGAAGAATCAAGATATTCAAACTATCTACATCGTCTTCTATTTATCTATTCCAAGTGATAAAAATGCTGCTATAGTATTTCTCTTATTTCCAATTGTGAATTGTTTTTGACCTTTTATTAATTCTACATGCAGGCTTATAAAAGCCCTCATGAAAAGCTTTCACTGAGCACAATAAAAAGGTGACTTTCTATACATACTTTATTGGTGATTTTAGAATGAAAGAAGTCATGCTTTCTTGAAGAACTCTGAATCCATGGTATCATATTTGGATTAGCATATATCAATCGAGGTTGAGGTTCCCTACAGAAAGCTTAAATAAGTTAAATATGTGAGGCCAATATTTGGCAATATATATATTTCTGTACTTTCTAGTCCCTATACAAAAATTTGCTATTCTTCCTCTTTGGTCATATCAATTACATACTTCTTTATAAGTGTTTAGAATGTATCTGGCCTCTAGACTCACTTCCATTTTTGTGTAATCTATCATTTTCAGTTTGGGAATCTTCCTTATGGCTTCCGAGCAAATACATGGGTAGTTCCCCCTCTGGCTGCAGATTCTCCATCAGTTTTCCCACCTCTTCCCATAGAAGATGAAAACTGGGGTGGTAATGGTGGCGGGCAAGGAAAAGATGGGAAGCATGATAAGAGGCAATGGGCCAGGGAGTTTTCTATTCTGGCTGCCATGCCTTGTAAAACTGCTGAGGAGAGACAAATCCGTGACAGGAAGGCATTTCTTGTACATAGTTTATTTGTTGATGTTGCTGTTTTAAGGCTGTTAAGAGGTTATTCAGAGCCTTATTTGCCAAAAAGGTTCACATACGGAACTGCCACATGGTCCCCTGGTGCAATTCTGCATAGGGAACAAGTTGGAGAACTAAATATTACAGTTACGCGAGGATGCAGCAGATGCAAGTGCTAAATTGGATGTTAAAAATGATGGGAGTCAGGCTCCTGGAATGTCGCATGAAGAACTTGCTCAAAGAAATTTACTGGAAAGGAATCACGGCTATGAGAGTGCCAGCAGTTCAAAGTGTAAGAAGTCAACCTTTTCCATTATTATAATTATATGACCATTCATTGACTCTCCTTTTTAAACAAAAAGGAGGTTTTCTTGGTGAACACTGGAAACACATTAACTTTACAGGATACTGCTACTCTGGGTGTGGTGGTTGTTAGGCATTGTGGTTATACGGGCTGTTGTCCAGCGTTCCTGTGGAAGCTGGGTTGGCTGGAGTTCCTGTGACTCCAGCAAGACATTGATATAGTAGAAGACCAGCCTGATGGAGGTAGCAATGCCTTAAACGTGAAATGGCAGGTAATTATCTCAAGGAATTCAACTATCATATTACTGGTTCCACCAGGCTCTTTATATTCTATAAAAGTTCAGCTTTGGCTGAATGCTTAGGCATACATATGCAATAACTTTAGCATCAATTAGCAGATGATCTCTCCAGTTTGTTGTAATGGTTAGTGATGGTTGGTAATGGAAAATCTTTGTCATCTGAATGTTTCAGCTTGAGAATGCTATTGCATAAGTCAACCTCTCAATCATCCGGTTTATCTCCACATACACATTGTACAGATGATGAAGATTTGCAGACTGCTAGGTCCCTTGTACAAAAAGTATTAGCAGATAGTTTGATGAAATTAGAAGAAGCAGCTCCGAAACAGAGAAAATCAATACGATGGGAGCTTGGAGCATGTTGGGTGCAGCATTTACAAAACCAGGACAAGGGGAAAACTGAACCTAAGAAAACTGAAGAGGCTAAAGTTGAGCCTGCTGTTAAAGGTCTTGGAAAACAATTTGGGCAGCTAAAAGAGATTAAGAAAAAGACAGATGAAAAGGGTGTTAAGACTGATCCAGGAGGAAAGGAAAATCCCTCTTGTAATGGTTCTATTGCAAGCAAAACGAACTTGCTAAAGAATTCAGATTCCAAAGAGTTGGATAAACAAAATGTGGATAAGGAGTTGGTTTTGCAGAAGGTGCTTCCTGAAGCTGCGTTCTTACGACTGAAAGAATCAGAAACCGGACTTCATCTTAAGGTTTGAACTATTCCTTCATGCTAATTGTCAGTATTTTGCATTTCCAAGTTGAAATCTCTGGTTTTCTTGTGGTGGAGACATTTATCATGGCGTACTTATAAGTTTCTAATGGATCCCTGTTAATTTTCATATTGATCATCTCTTGAAGTTGGCATTTTCTCATGTATGTGTTCCTTAGAGACCTTCCTCTGCATACACAAATTGTGTATTTATAGAAACCAGAAGGTTTTTAGTCAGTGACCTAATTTGTCCTTCTAATTGACATCTGCTTGCTTCATATGTGTGATTATTATTTTCTAAGATCATCCTTCAAGGGGTTATAAATTCTGCTTTTGAAAATTTTAGCATTATTTAGGCTTGCTTTTACCTGTTTACTCAGCATGTTTCCTGCTAGAGCTGTATAAATTATTGAAATTTGCGCTTCACCTTGTCTAATTTCATTCTTATCTACAGTCGCCTGAAGAATTGATTGACATGGCACATAAATTTTATGAAGATACAGCCTTGCCAAAGCTGAGTAAGTGTGGTTAATTAATCATGCTGATAAAATTATTCATTGTGATTGGACATTGTGACTAACTCATAAGTTGTCAATACTGCAACATATATCAGGTTGCAGATTTTGGTTCATTGAACTTTCTCCTGTAGATGGGAGGACGCTGACAGATTTTATGCATACTAGGGGTCTGCAAATGCGCTCATTGGGATCTGTGGTAAGTTGAGAAATATCTCTCTGTTAGTGTTTTTTAGACAATTGTTTCCCATTCAGGCAGAAGTATCACGAAGGAGATATCATACTTGTGAGGGCCCTTCCTTATGGCTTCTATATACATTTTACCAGGGTTGAACTTGCCGACAAGCTTCCGCATGTACAGTCCCTTTGTATTCATGGGAAATGATAGTTCGTGTGCATTTAAGCACATATTGCAAGCTGTTATAGCAACAGTTGGATGATATAGGAAGAAATGGCTGGATCAGTTGTGTCATGTTTGAATGTTTTGCTGGGATCTTTGCCCGAGAAGCTGTAGATTCAGACTTAGCTAATACTGTGTCGCTGAAGCACAAGTGGTTGGAAAACTTCCTTCTGAAAAAGATTTGGGTGGAAATGGAAGGATGAAGTTTCTAGTGATTTCGCGGAAGTTCTCTGTACTTAAATGTGGTCTTTGCCACAAGGTGCTGCACATAACTATGATATGTTGTTTAGGGGAAAAGGGTTTGCATCTGAAATTAGTGTGTTTTGCGATGCAGGTGGGACTTGAACTTATCCCTAGGGACTATGATATGGATTCCCCTTCTCCTTTCATGAAGTCAGATATTATCAGCTTGGTCCCTGTTTACAAAGTAATAGCTGGTTTTGCTTGTAACCTAGAGTTGACTGCAACTAGTTTTTTTTTGACACTTTAATCCTGTTTTTGGTGTTGCAGCATGTTGCGTGCTCATCTGCTGATGGACGCACTCTGCTGGAATCATCCAAAACCTCTTTGGACAAAGGCAAACTAGAGGATGCTGTCAACTATGGCACCAAGGTGTGAAGCTTTTCAAGGACTTGTCATGAGGTGCAAAGATTTCTTGTTTGAGTGATCAAGAAGCACTGACTGGATGCTTTTTTGAATTTGTAGGCACTTGCCAAACTTGTGGCAGTCTGTGGTCCTTACCATCGAATGACTGCGGGAGCGTATAGCCTTTTGGCAGTTGTGCTCTACCATACTTGAGACTTCAACCAGGTATGTAATGCGTAAAACCAGGGGAATTCAGAAATTTGGCTAGAACTACTCTAGCCTTATGAACACAATCATCTGTGCCTTTTCTTTTTGGGCTCTGTTTGAGAGAGAATTAGAAAAACAAAGTATATGAATTGTAATTTTTATATCAGGAATGAAAAATAATCAAGATTTATTTGCATGTTGCTTGGTTAAGATTTTTGTTATTCCTAGTAATAATTATCTAAAATTAGCTTAGGCAACACAATTCTGGCCATCAGGGTGGGAATTATAATTCTAGAAATAATAGGAATAAATAAGTTTGACCAATAAAGCAATTCCCCTCATTCTTATCAGTATGTAGTGTTCTCTATTATTCGATGAGACTTTGTAATAATTACTCTTATTATTAGTCACAATCAGAACCTAATTAGGTGTTAATTATTTTAATATATACTTTTAGGAGAGTGCCAAATCAACCTGCACAAAATTGATAAAAGATAACTCTAATTGTATCACCCTTTGTTCTATTTTATCTTCCATGCCTCTTTATGGAAGTTTTGCATTATTAGGTCATGAACTTCCATTGATTTTTTGACCATAAGGATCCATTTTCTTGTCTTAAGCCACTTTTCACAACACCATAAGCACTCAAACTGAAAATATGATTGTTATCTAATTTTACATGTAACTGGAGCAGGCTACCATCTACCAACAGAAGGCTTTGGATATCAATGAGGAGGGAGCTTGGTCTTGATCATCCGGATACAAATGAAAAGCTATGGTGATCTTGCTGTTGTTTTCTACTATCGGCTTCAACATCACGGAACTGGCTTTGAAGTAAGCTTATTCTTCCTAAATTATTTCTCCATACTCGCATTAAAAGTCTTTTCTTAATCTACCAACAAATGTAGTAGGTATGTTTTTAAGTGATGATTGTTTGTTGATGATCCTTGTCTTATATCTACATTAATAAACTATGACACATATCGGGTCGTAGACTATGAGATCTGTTTTTCTCCGTTAATTAAGTTGGCATATTACCCTAATCAAACTTTATCCGCCATTGTTGCTTTCGTAAACCTTTTTGTTATTCCTTCTCAATAGAATTTGAGTTGCTAGCATGTGGCTCTTTACAAATACCATCTCTGGTAAATTTTGAATGCCTTCATGCCCTGTTGCAAAAATCATACCATTTCCGCTTCCTTTGAGCTTGCCCGGATGGAAAACAAAAATAAGTTCTCTAGTCATTATAATGTAAAATTAACAGCTCTCCCACCATCCTAGGTATGTCAATGCGTAAGCGCTATACCTTTTACACTTGACTTGTGGACCCTCACATCCCAACACTGCCGCTTACTTACATCAATGTGGCGATGATGGAAGAAGGACTGGGAAATGTCCATGTTGCACTGAGATACCTGCATGAGGCTCTTAAGTGCAACCAAAGACTTCTTGGTGCAGATCACTATACAGGTATGTTTCTGTTTATGTATGAATATATCATATGTCTATTGGTACAGATTTTTTAGTTTGCACAGGGCTCATATATCTGAAGATGAATCATTTTGGTTCTATTTTACAGACAGCAGCCAGTTATCATGCAATTGCCATTTGCACTATCTCTAATGGAAGCCTACACACTAAGTGTACAGCATGAACAAACCACTCTAATGTGATAATTTCCAGGCAAAAGCTTGGATCAGAAGACCTTCGGACATTGGGTAAACATATCATCAAGTGTTTTGATGATGGTGACTCAAGCCAGTATCTGTTCTTGTACATTTGGTATTCGGAATACCTTGGGATTCTTATATGAACAGTATGAATATCATCCAGGATGCTGCTGCATGGCTTGAGTACTTGAATCGAAGGCACTAGAGCAACAGGAAGCTGCACCTAAATGGTACTCCAAAACCGGATGCTTCCATTGCCAGTAAAGGCCATCTGAGGTATGGATGATAACAAGAATAGCCACAATAACTTCATGACCACTTCACTTAGAAATTACTGAAATGGTTTGTGCTTGAAGAGCCTTTTAGTTAGAAGAGTGCTGGCATGAGCATCGTATTGCACTCTAATATTGCATGAAAACCTGTGTAACATTTAGTGTTATAAACAACAAGAAATGTGTCATTAATAGGATACCATTTTTCCTGTCTTTTATGTCCTAAGTTTTAAGATCTGCACTGACATTTTTTTACTTGTCTGTTATCTCCCTCGCTCTGCTGAACCAGTGTGTCTGATCTTTTGGATTATATCAACCCTGATACGGAGCTTAAAGCAAGAGAAATGCAAAGAAAACTAGCCCGCGCAAAGGTATTGGTTTCTTCCTAGTATTATGCATGAGAGCAACATTTTTCTGTCTTTTTTTGGAAATTCATACCAATCTTCCATGTTTATATATAACAGATCAAAGGCAGAATGGGTCAAAACCAATGGGAAACAGTTGAAGATGATGACCAAAAAGATACACCTCCAGTTTCAGATTACTTGTGGAAAGAGAACTCTAGTGATAAAGAGAATAATAACCAAATTCAACCTGTGGAAGCTAAAGTTGAGAAGCCCATTTCCACGGCTGTTCATTTTCTACATTGAACTCTAGAAGATGACGCTGCAGAAGGGAAGCACATCTGATGAAGGATGGCAAGAAGCTGTCCCAAAGAGCCGGTCTCTTTCATCCTCGCAAATCTTCTGTTTCAAGGAGACCAAGCCTTGCAAAGCTCCAATGCAATTTAATGCAATAAACAACAATGGAGACAGTGCTCATATCGAGGGAAAGTCTTCTCCCAGTTTTACTCCCTCAAGGACTTCACCTAATGAAGCTGTTTCTGCTACTGCTCCTAGTCCTATTTCAAAGAAATTGTTGAAGAGTTCAAGCTTCAGTCCTAAACTATCCACCCCACCATCATCTCTAGCCCAGCTGGTAATACTATCACTCCTAAGCCAGTCATCCCTTCCACCCAAGTTCAGTCAACGTTCCATCAACTAGGAAAAATTTGTCATACAAGGAAAGTTGCACTGGCTCCCCAGGAACCAGTAGTGAAACTGTGGAAGAACAAGTCTCCAAAAGAAAAGACACCAACACAAAGGATGTTGTGGGGGTCAAGGAAGCAGCAGCTGAGGGAACTGACTCCCGTGGACCAGATTGCAGTTGATCATGACAAGTGAGAAGAAGGATCAATTGACTGCTGCAGAAGAGAAGGATTCCAAGCAGCTAATTCCTAAGGAAAAGGATTTGGAAACAAAAATATCACAGTAACAGAAGTACTGCAAACAAAAATGGAGGATGTTGTTTCGGGGGATAAAGAGGTGGAAGTCACAGAAGGTGCAAAAATAGAATCAGACAATTCAGATGCAGTGGAGAAACCAAAGAAAATTGCTTTAGAAACTGAAACCTCAGATGTCCAATGCAACCCTAAAAAAAGCGAAGTGGTTTCTTCTGTATTGAAAAATGCAGAAACAACTGCAAAGAGAGAGATCGAAGGTAAGGAAAGTCAACCAGCCTCATCTTCTTCAGAAGAGCCTAATTCTGAGACTCTGGAGGAAGGGTCAAATTTTGGAAATGGAGCATCAGAGCAGACGTCTAGTGGAGGTGAAACAGAGAAGGCATCACAAGCACAAGATGAAAAGCAAGAAGAGGCTGTTGAGATTGCCAAGGAGCCGAGCAAGAAACTGTCAGCCTCAGCACCTCCTTTCAATCCATCTACAATAATACCAGTCTTTAGCTCCAGTTACTATGAGTGCCAGGCTTTAAAGAACATGGAGGAATCTTGCCTCCACCAATAAACACTCCCCTATGCCTGCAATCCATCCAGTGCGCGCAAGCCTCCCCTATCAATCTGCTACTTCCAGGGTTCCTTATGGTCCCTCGGTTGTCTGGTGGCTACAACTGATCTGGAAATCGGGTTCCAAGAAACAAACCTGGATTTCAGAATGGTGACATCACTATTGTGGATGCAAACTGCTTCCAGTCCGAGAATAATGAACCCAAATGCAGCAGAGTTTGTACCTGGACAGCCATGGTCACCTAACAGTCATCCAGTCTCACCAAATGATCATCCAACATCACCAAATGCCATCTCACTGTCCCCCCAGAGTTTGGTGGCATCACCTACATCTGTTCCATCAGAAGTTTGTGAAACTACTCAGGCTTCCAGTTGGAAGGAAATGATAACATTGAAAAGCCTTTGAAGGAGATGGATGAGGAGAAAGAAGCTGTACAGGCTGAGCAATCTGAAGAAGTGAAGGATGCTGAACCTGAAAAACGATTGTACTACTTCCCTGATGATGTCTCTGGAGGTGCTATAAAGGTGTCAATAGAAGCTCCTGGAGCCACCAAGAGTTGTGGAAAAGCCAGGCAAATGCTGGGCTGATTACAGTGATGGCGAAGCTTGAGGCTGTTGAGGTAGCTAGCTGATACAAATTAATGCAGCCTTTAGTAGTTGGAAGAAACCATGAATAATATGACAGAGAGAGTGGGAGAAATCTATGAGACAGGAATAGAGGAAATTGGTTGCAAAATGGAATGTTGAGAGTTTTTTTTGTCATGGAGTAGACTAGCATATTTTCCCTGATATCTCTATTGCTTCCAAGAAAACAAACTAGTGCCAAGGAATCCATTTCCAGAGCTTTTGCTGTATACCATGGCATGGAAGAGCAAGACTGTATTGAAGTAGTGGCTCGCCTGCAGTTAATTCAGGTTCTCTCCTTAGTTGCATTGATCATTTTGAACATCTTTTAAAACATTTGCCTAATCTTTGAACATTATTTTGGTGTTGTTTCCTGATTTATTAACCCTTTTATTGAATACTACTAAGCTTAGTTGTAAAAAGAATTGAACTCTCCTTGCAGACAGGTATCTGCAATGCTAAAATAATATATCTAGAAGTCAGTATGTGTTGGCAATATCTTGTGTGAGAAATGATAAATGTATATTTCACAGTGACTCAAAACTATGGACTCATTTGTTCTGTCTCTTCTCAAAGAATATAATCAATCAAAGAACATTATTCACCAGTTTTATCATTTCTAAGTGTGATCTGACTGCTATTTAGGTTATTTGGCAGCATTAAGCTTTTGTATTGTAGTTTGAAGATTATTCTCTTTGGTCTTCTGTTAATGGTAATTCACAAACTCTGATTCAAACTCAAACGAATGTCAGAATCCCTTTATTATTATTCTTTTGATAAATATGGACAAGCCACTAGAATACAAGTATAAAAGGTGTGATTTAGAACCTCTTAACCTCCTCCTCTTTGTGAGAGGTAATGAGCTATCCAAAAATCCCTTTATTATTGTATACAGAATTTTCACAATTGAACTTTTTTTCTTTTCTTTTTGTACATATATCCCCTGTAAAACCGTGAACTTCTATATATACCACTGCAGAATTTGTAATTGCATGCATCTCTAAAACTAAGATTCTTGTCTATATGCCCTTGTGGGAGTATATATGGAATTCATGTGAAAGAGTCATGAGTACATAAATAACTGCAAATTTTGAGGAATATGTGTGTATGTAATTATGATTTTGTGGGAGTATATATGCAAAAGACAAGTTCTTTATTTTACTCAAAGCAAAAACATTCAACACCCTGAATGAATAGTGAATAGTGAATAGTGAATTTAGTTGTAAATATGAAAGAGCAAGACAGTAAAAATTCTCCATGTACTAAAAGAATGTCTGCAAGATGGTTGGCACTTCTGGCCCTTTCTATGTTCGATTCTGTTTAATGAATTTGATCTTGTAGTAATAAAATGAAAGTGGAATGATCCTTTTGACTGAGGATTCTGTGGCATGAATCATCTTTATCCATAACTAGCTAGATTTCCCATCGATATATGCTTGTGAAACTCAGCAAATGGGAAAAAGTGACTCTTTGGAAGTGTTCTCTCTTGCACTTTAGGCACAATTGAAGTAATAATAGAGGGCGGCCATCGCCCATAGACTGTTGAGAGCTTGGAAGAAAAATAAGGGTCTTGTATCTTAGACACCAGTTCATGTTTTATAAACCTCTGCAGTTTCAAACTAATTGGAATCAACTTCCAGATTCTCATGAACATCTCTGTGGATATCTTGATTCCTTTTATGTTACTTAATTGGAATATGATTTGGTAAATTTTCTTTGGTATCCTGGTGAATGACTCTTCGTTGTTTTTTGTCTTATTTCCATTCTTTGATCCTTGTATCAATGCCATCTTGTGACGAAAGTTTGGAGCTAGAAATGCTTCAGTTTCTTTTCTGTTTTAGCTGAATAGTCATTCAATCATCATCAAGTTGCTATTCAACCAATTTATGCCAAGCTAAACACTTTCCTATGCTGATTATCAATAATTTTCAGATTTTTTGTGTGTATTATCTTGCTCATGATTCTTTGTTTTTGATCAGTTCATCAAGTGATGATGAGTTATGATGTTTGAGTAATAGTTCCTTAAACATTAGTTGTTTGTGTGAGATTGAGCCGAAGAATCTGTTGTCTTGTTATGTTTTGAAAAGCTCTTTTACAAACAAGAGCTTTTGAAGTATTCTGGTTATTCTTTAGCTTTTTCTCACAATTGTTGAACATTCATCTTATATAATCAAAAGAACTTTCTATCATTGAAAAGTTCTATTAGAGATTTGAATATCAAGCTTAAACAAGTTTCAAGCTACGTAGGAGTCTATATGTAATATTTGTTATATAATTAATATATTCATAAAACATGGATTATTAAATTTATAGAAATCTAAGAAATAAATAAAAAAAATGAATTTTGCATATGTATATATACCACTAAAAAAAGCAAATATTATTATATCAATTCATGGTTTATGAGAATTAAAAGCAATTAGAGACATTTACAGGGGTATATATGTGAAATCCTTAAATATAAAAATTTCTTTAAATTTTTGGCTCGAAAAAGAAACTAAGGATGGAAAAGCATCGCGGCCTCACGATGAAGTAATGACTCTGATCCCGAGGCATCATCGAGGGATTAATACATCTCGTTTCAATCCTCTGCGGTTCTGCATCTTCGCCATTGCCAAGCCCTTCGAGTTCCCTCTCCTTCTCCTCCGTCTCCTTCCTCCACGACCGAGAGCCATTTTGCTGGTTTCTCGAGCTCAGGGGCTTCGCAGCAGCATTCTCCGGCGCCATCAGGTCCGTCTGCTCTGCCTTCCATGGTTGCTTTTCTTACCTCTTTGGAATTTGTTTGATTTTTTTTATTCCAAAAATTATCGATATTTCGTGATCTGAATCCAATTCATGGATTACTGGAATTGAATTTATGTGTTTTGTGGTGATATAGGAGCGTCTTGGTTGCAAAACTTGTTTTTTGATTAAGAGATTTATATGGAGAAACCTATGTTTAGTTTAGCTCATGTTATGGGTTTTAATTATTCCCATTTGGATTCTTTGATTTTTTTTTATTTTTTTTTATATATCTCCCAATAGTGTTGATTCTTACTTTTAGGAACGCATTTGAGAAGTTACCGTAATATGAGGTGATATCTTTTGTCCTAAAACAGGAGTTGGTTTTTCTATCCTTTGTATTTGGGATCTATTGCATAAAATTTGGGTAAAGTATGTGCTTTTGGCGCTAAAGCTGAACAGGTGTGGGTTCTTCATGAAACTTTTTTTTTTTAATTAAAATGTCCAATTATTTCCATCTCTTGAATAATCTCCAAGTATGAAAGAACATGCTGAAAAGTCAGTTTTTTGGCACCTCGTAAAGCATGTATGCTCGAGGTCTGAAATGCGAGCTAGTCTGGTTCTAGTGTAACAGAATCTGGAGTGGAGACCATACAGAAGGCCTGGAGTTGGTGTTTCCTTCGAGCTAGAGTTTCTTTTCTAAACTCTTAAGAGGTTTTTGTTGCACAGATCCTTCAATGTGAAGATGGTTTGTTTTGGTTTTAAAATGGTTTGAGATTAGTCCTGCCTTATTCACTCTTCACTTGTTGCTAGTATCTTATTGGCAGTTTGTTGACCCTTTTTTAGAGAAGTTCACCAAGAAAGGCTGCATGCCATTTGTAGATATATCATATATATCATGAAAGAAAGCTTTATCAATTAAGTTGACTCATTCCTGCTACTTTGGTATTTTCTTTTTAACTTGCATTTTTTTAAGTGCATAGGACTTTTCTCATTCCATTCTCTTTGATAAATTTGTACTCCAGGCTTTTCATAAGACATAGCACCTGTGGTACCTTACTGCCCTTGTGATATTTTAATTACATATTTCTTTCACTTGCTCCGCTAGTGATACTATTTCTGGAATCGTGTTATCATGTCTCTCTTACGGAACATGAATCATTCTCTTCGAATGGAAATGAAAATCTCAGGCCCCACACTTTGTCCATACCTGACTAGAAAGCATGGACCTGTCCAATGTGAAGGAGCAGGATCTCTCTTGTTGCAAGACTCAGGCCTCCTCGGGCTACTTGCACTCTGCAAAACAAGGTCTTCAAGGCAGGGTATCTGTGTGCACAGTTCAGCAATCAAGTTAGGCTTCCAGGATCAGCTACTTCTCAACAACCACCTCCTCCCATTCTATGCTAGTTGCTACGGAATTGACCAAGCACGCAAAATCTTCGATCGTATGTATATAAGAGATGTTGTCTCCTGGACCAGCATAATTTCAGTCTACGTTCGTTGTGGCAATCACCAGGAGGCTCTCGACTTGTTTGAACAGATGCTCAGGTCAGGTGTTGTGCCAAATGAATTCACGTATTCTATTATCCTGCAGTGTGCCTCTTCTCTTTTGGACTTGGACCTTGTCACACGCACTCATGCCCAGACAGTGAAATGTGGCTTTGAACACAATGCAGTCTTAGGAAGCACTCTGATAGATTCGTATTCAAAGTGCAACATGCTTGAAGAGGCATCCCGGATTTTCACTGAGGTGGAATATAGGGATGTAATATCATGGACTGCAATGATCTCTGCGTGTATTCAAGCTGAGGATTGGGGAGAGGCAATGCGTCTGTATGCCTCTATGATTGCCAGCAGAGTAGTGCTTCCTAATGAGTTTACTTACTCCAAGCTCCTCAAGGCTTGCACCTCTCTCGGGTCCAACTGTGCTAGAACGGTTCATGCGCACATTATTCGCTTGGGGATAAAGCTAAACTTGGTTGTTAAAACATCACTTGTGGACATGTACTCCAAGTGTCACAGGATGGCAGATGCTCTAAAGGTGATGAAACAGACATCAGAGTCAGGTGTTATGCTTTTGACAGCATTAATTACTGGCTACTGCCAAACAGGAGACTACAAAGAAGCAATTGCAGTGTTTCAGCAGATGGAGATTGCCAAAATCTCGCCCAATTCCTTCACTTTCGCAAAGCTCGTAGATGTCTGTTCTGATGTTCCTGTTCCAGTGTTAGGAAAGCAAATGCACTCACGGGTGATCAAGGCAGGCTTGACACATGATGTATCTGTTGGTAATGCTCTTGTGGATTTGTATGCAAAATGGCCCTCCAAGTCTGGCTCTATTATGGATTTTGTTCGTGTCTTTGAAGAGATAGCTTCACCTAATGTTGTCTCCTGGACTACTCTGATTGCGGGCCTGGTTCGTCATGAGTGCGAGGTGGAGGCATTTGCAGCATTTGAGGCTATGCAGGTGGACGGAGTGTGTCCTAATTCTTTCACCCTGTCTGCTATTCTCAAAGGCTGTGAATCTCCAAAATTTGTGGCTCATGTGGAAAAGCTCCATGCCTACATCTTGAAGGCCAAGTTGGGTGCCTGGGATATAAGTGTCGGAAACTCCTTGGTGGATGCTTATGCTAGATTTGGGAGGGTAGGAGAAGCAATGAGCATCTCCAGAGAAATGCCCTCCAGGGACGTATTCACGTACACAAGTCTGGCCAAGGGGCTGAATCAATTAGGCCTTCATCGGAAGGCTCTGGACATAATCGCTTGCATGCATGATGAGAGTGTAAAGATTGATGGTTATTGTGTTGCTTGCTTCTTATCAGCTTCTGCCAGCCTGGCTGTAGTGGAAATGGGCAAGCAGCTGCATTCCTATTCGGTGAAGTCCGGCTTAAACAGCTGGATCTCGGTATCAAATGGCCTCATTGACATGTATGGCAAATGTGGGAGCATGGATGAGGCTCATAGAGTGTTTGTGGAGGTCCAAGAACCCAATGTTGTGTCATGGAATGGCTTGATATCAGGGCTGGCATCTAATGGGCAGTTTTGTGGAGCCCTGTCAGCATTTGAGGACATGAGGCTGGCAGGAGCCTGCCCAGATGGAGTCACATTCTTGCTGGTGCTCTATGCTTGCAGCCACGGTGGCCTGGTTGACATGGGTATCGAGTACTTTAATGCTATGAGCAGCAACTTGTATGGTGTTCCCCGGCAGCCAGACCACTATGTTTGCCTGGTAGATATGCTGGGAAGGGCGGGCAGGCTAGAGGAGGCGGCTTGTGCCATAGAGACTATGCCCTTTGAGCCTGATGCCCTGATATACAAGACGCTCCTGGGGGCTTGTAAGGTCCACAGGAATTTGGTACTTGGGGAGTGCATGGCCACGCATGCGATGGAACTGGATCCAATGGACCCGGCAGTGTACGTGCTGTTAGCGGGTATTTATGATGATGCTGGGAAGCTGGACATGGGGGAGCAGACACGCAGAATGATGAAAGAAAGGACAGCAATCAAATGCCCTGGTCAGAGCTGGATAAGGAACTCCTTAATCACCACCAGCTTGGCATTTTAGTCATGCACGATACATTTTACACTTGTCAGACCCTCACAGCCTAACACTGCTGCTACTTACATCAATGTGGCATGACAGAATGACCGGTAGATATCTCTGTTGTGCTTAGAAAGCTACACAAGGTTTTTAAGTCCAACTAAAATTCTTCATGAAGCATATCATATACAGGTTTGTTTCTATTTATCTATGATTATGCCATCTCACAGAGTTTGTTTTTGGGGATAAATCGTCTTGGTTATTATTTCACAGAATGTGACATATTATCTTGTAATTGCCATTGCACTCTCTCTAAAATGGAAGCTGCCACAGTTGGTGTTCAGCCTGAGCAAACCACTGTACTCTTTGCACAGCCAACACCTACACCCGTTCCATCAGAAGTTTGTGAAACTACTAAGGTCCAGTGGAATGAGATGATAACATTGAGAAGCCATTGAAAAAGATCAAGGATGAGAAAGAAGTGTGCAGGTTGAGCAATCTGAAGAAATCAAGGACGCCGAACTTGAAAATCATAATATTTTGCCGGATTCTATTTCTGGAGGTCTAATGTAGGTGACAATGGAAGCTCCTGAACCACCAAGAGTTGTGGAAAAGATAGGCGAATGCTGGTTTGATTATAGTGATGGAGAAGCTGAGGTCGATTGAGGCACAGCTAGATGAGGAAAACCATGAATTATATGATGAAGAGAAAGGAACGTATGAATAGAACATGACTTGAGAAAATTGGTTGAAAAATGGAAAGTTGAATTTTTTTTTTGTGTACACCGAGAGAATCTGTTTCCAGAGCTTTTGCTGTATATCATGGCCCAGAAAGCAAGCCTATTGATGTAAAACACCTGCAGTCAATTCAGGTTCTCGTATTTCTTGGTTGCATTGATCTTTTTGAACTTCTTTCAAACATTGCTGACAGTAGATTATTTCTGAGTTGTTTACCTGATTTGTTAATCCTTCTATGGCATCTGCATTGCGAAAATAGTCTCTAATGAGTCGGTATTTGATCAATGCTAAATTATATTGCCTGCTGATTGGAAGTTATGGTCTTGTTTATACTTTTTCTTCTCAACGAACAACTTACTTTCTTGCTTGAAGAAGTTTCACTAAATCAATTACATAGATCACAAAAATAGAATTTTATCTCTCTGTTTTTTTCCCCCTCTTTTTGACTTAAAAGGTACCATCTCAGTGCCCTGGAGCATGTTAGTAATGCCCCCTTTGTCAATATTTCAGCTAGCATGGCATTGAATTTTCAGCAACTCCAACTGCAAACAATCCTTGCCTTCCATGTTTTTGATGAATCTAGTGAAAATTTAAAGCATTTGATGAATGAGCCTCTTTGTTAGAGTTTATACATAACTCACTAAATAGTGATGCTGCGAAGTAGATCCACCGAATAAATGAAACTTCATTTAATACTTTGAAAATCAATAATGTAGACATTAGTTCTCAAATAAGAATTGAGTTTGACATTGAGATTTACAGCAAAAGTTGAAAATAAAACTGTGTAGTGGTTTGACTGTCCAAATTCAATGCTTACTCTGAAAATGAAAAGAAGGATAATATCAGTAAGAAGGCATTCACATTAGTATACATTAGGATAAAACAGAGTCAAAGTTTAGACTTTAGAGAGAGAGAGAAATAAAGAGGGCCCGGTTACACCAACTTGAAAGACTGGACATTAGGTTGCCTAAAAATGCTACTTCTTTGCTGCTGTGCTGCCTGCCCTATAACTTCTCCATTCCTTTCTTCAAAACCCTCTGCAAATATTCAGGACTTGCATCTTTTCATTGCCAAGTTCTATGCTTCTCTGAGTTCTCTCTCTCTCTATAAACAAAGTAGTGAAAGTTTCAATAGTTGTTGTTGTTCTTCTTCTTGTCTCTCTGTCTAGCATTAGTAATGGTTAAGTTAGAAAAGAAGAAGAGTAACGAGAGTAGTAGTGAAAGCTTGAAGAAGGTGAAGAGAATGGGAAAGAGAGTTGCAAGAAACTCACCACCTCAACGCACCTCCATTTACAAGGGTGTTACAAGGTAATTAATTAATTAATTACTTGTTTTATATCTTATATAGTTATATATATAAATATATATATATACTTATTTGTATGATTTTTTTTTATTTTTATGATAGGCATCGTTGGACGGGGAGATATGAAGCTCATCTCTGGGATAAGAACACTTGGAATGAATCTCAGAACAAGAAAGGGAGACAAGGTTGGACGTTGCTGACTTTTTCTTCCTACTTTTTGTCCTTTTCTTTTCTTTTTACCATAAACCAATCTAAACATTTTGTTCTCTTTTCATGTTTTTATGTTTGTTTTGAATGGTGGGCTTTGAACGTGATTGGCATGCAGTTTATCTTGGTAAGTTCTTCTTTTTCTTCTTCCTTTTGTTTTCATGCATTTTTTAAATATAAATAAATAAGATTTGGTGGTGAGATCAAAAGGAGAAAAGAATGGAGATAAAAGTTCATAAATTACAGTTTATCTTAAGTTTTAGTTCTTTAATATTAATATATTTTATAAATGTAAATTTTAATTTTCCAGGAGCTTATGATGATGAAGAAGCAGCAGGCAGAGCATATGACTTGGCTGCATTGAAGTATTGGGGCCCTGAGACCATCCTCAATTTCCCTGTGTGTTATTATTATTATTTTTATTTACAATAATTTGTTTTATATGTATAATTTTTTTTAATATATTGGTTTTAAATGTTATTATTTATTTGAATGATAGTTATCAGCATATCAAGAGGAACTGAAAGAAATGGAAGGGCAATCCAGGGAGGAGTATATAGGATCACTGAGGAGGTATTACAAATTAAGATTTTTAAATGAAATTTTTAAGTCACACATTAATTTGTTTTCATATTTGTTTTGTTTTTATTTTGATTTTATTTATAGGAAAAGCAATGGATTCTCAAGAGGAGTTTCAAAGTACAGAGGTGTTGCAAGGTGTGTTAATTAAGTTAAACATTATAAAATAATGTCAATTAAGTGTTAGATTAGAGTACTCTTTGAAACTCTTATAAACTTTATTAGTTTATCAAGAGTTAAAGTTTTATCGTCGATAAAAATATATTGTCTACGTTAAATATATTTATAGAGTATGTATGTTTCAGCATTACTATTATTAAGAAATTTCCTTTGTTTATAAATAGTTTTCTAACTAGAAAATGGCCCTCGTGTTGTTCAGGACTTTTTAAAAAAACGTCACTGGTATTACTAATTTACGACATTTAACAACTAATCATAACTTACGTCAGTTAACAACTAACAGAAAGTGACCATTGGTTTAAAATGTGTCGTTTCAAGTAGTTGTTATGATTTTTAAAATTAAAAATTCTAAAGTTTTTAAAAATATTTGAAAGTACTAATCCAATTTTCTATTTTTTTTTAAATTCCTTAAAATCAAAATTATCTATTTACTCCCGCTTAGTAATATAGATAGATGTTATTCCTCTCTATCCCCATTTTTTCATGATAAATACTATTTTTTTTATTTTTATAACAATTTCATTAATGAGAAAGATCAAGATCTCATTGTGCATCATTTAATAGGCATCATCAAAATGGAAGATGGGAAGCAAGGATTGGTAGAGTAATTGGCAACAAGTACCTCTACCTTGGAACATATGGTATCTTTCTCTCTTTCTTTAATATGTATATAAATGCACAACAATTCATATGTAGGTCATTATCATACTTTATAGCTCATCTTATGGGTAATATTTATAGAATTCTTATATAACTTATATAGCATCACATTTGAGGACATTAGTATAATAAAACTTAAAATATTCATGTTGTTATTTCACACTCAAAGAAATATTAGTAATTAAATACCATTAAATATGGCTGGTTTGATGGATGAACCATTCAACCTACTTCCCAAACTTTTCATAGTGCTACCAACTGGTTATCTAATTTAATTTCTTGTGGAAACTAACCCTACTTTGTAAAGAGTGGTTTAGAAGAATGAAGATTAATTAATTAATTATATTAGTTAAATTTCCTATCCTGATGCTTCCCTAATCTACTCATTATTGAAGTTTTAGTAGATTTAAGGTCCCATTTGGATCGGCTTATGAAAAAAAAGATTTTTAGTTGGATAGGTTTTTGAAAAAATGGCTTCTGAGAGTAGGTTAAACGTTTATAATATTTTTATGTTTGGATATATTAATTCAAAAATATTTTAATAATAATAATAATAATAAGAGTGTTTTGGTAATTGACACTTTTTAAAATAGTTTTGAAAATGTTTAAGGGCTTGTTTGGATTGGCTTATGAAAAAAGTGCTTATTTTTTTTTAAAAAAAAGACTTCTCAAAATAATTAAACGTTTCTATTATTTTTATGTTTGGATAGATTAATCCAGAAGTAATTTTATTATAATAATAAATAAATATAATATAATATAATAATAAATGGTGTTTTTGTAATTGATATTTTTTCAAAATAGTTTTGAAATTGTTTGAGAGAGAGGTGTTTTAATCGACACTTTCTAAAAGCAATTCTTACTACAAAATAATTTTTTTCAGAAGTTATAAATGACTAGTTTATGAAAAAAAACAGTTTTTTAGTTTATTTTTTTTAAGCTTTTGCTTTTTGGTAAAAACCATCCAAACATATTTTTTTTCCATAAGGGCTTAACTTACAAAAAAACACTTCTGGTGAAAAAAAAAATATCATCCAAACACCCCCTAAGAAGGGTATTTTGGTAATTGATATTTTTCAAAAAAACTTCTTTAGAATGACTTTTTTTTTTCAGAAATTACAAATCCCTAATTTCTAAAAAAAAATATATATTTTCAGCTCTTTTTTTATTTTTTATTTATTTTACAGCCTATGTTTCTCTGAAAGAGGCAACACAAACATATTTTTTTTGTTCATAGAAATGTTTGACCTAAAAAAATAAAACGCTTTTTTGAGCTTCTCAAAAATTGATCCAAGCAAACCCTACTTTTTGTTTTATTGTTTTCTTGATCGATCTCAGCGACAGAAGAAGAAGCAGCGATCGCCTATGACATGGCAGCAATCAAACACCGCGGAATCAATGCTGTCACTAACTTTGATCTTAGTTTGTACATCAACGATCTCCAAATCCATGATCCTAACACTCACAATATACAAAGCTTTCACCAATCATCGACATTCGAAGAAACAATAGAGAATACATCAACAACAACAACAACAACAACAACAGACCTTGAACCTTTGTTGCCACCAAAGTCTGATCATCTTCCGTCTGGTTGCAACTTCCCTGATGATATACAAACATATTTTGAATGCCAAAATGGCGAAAACTACGTTGATGATGAGGATGCTATTTTTGGGGATATAATAAATTCATTTCCATCGCCGATGTTTCCATATGAGCTTTATTCATTGGAGATTCAATAACTCTCATAATGTATCACTATTTTTTGTTTCTTAAAAGATTTAAAGGCTATTTCGCCCTAAATTTTATAGAAGAAAATCTATAGAGAGATTGATATTTGAAGCATTATAAGAGGAGGTTGAGAATGATTTTATATGGGAATTCAGTATCGAGTTTTAGACCTTGTTTGAATGATTTTTATATGATACAGTATTGTATTGCATTTATATCAGAATTACTGCTTATTATATTCTGGAAAGATGTATTGCATGGTATGATACATAAGAGTGGGCCTTTGATTGGAATTTTTTATTAACTTGCCTTAATTATTAGGGGGCATGAATTTCATAATGTATATTTTATGCAATTGCCCCCCTTTTAATTCAAATATTTTATTAACTTAACTATAATTATTGGGGGGCATGAATGTCATAGTATATTTTATGCAATTGCCCCTTTTTATTCAAATATTTTATTCAATTATGAAATAATTTATTCACTTATGCATAACAAAACAACATAATTAATATTTTATTATAGAATATTTTTCTTCTATTATATATTATTTTTTAATATTTTAATTATCATTTTTTCTTTTATTATAAAGACCTCCTTTTTTACCTCTTACTTTTATTAAATTATAAATAAATAAATAAATAAAGTTAAAATAAGTTAATGTTTTTATTTGCCCCCCTTATCAAGGATTTCTGGCTCCGCCATTGGTTGCGGAAATAATAGAATGACTAGACAAAGTAATATGAAATCATATTAAATTCAATGATTTAAGATCCAAAATTAAATTTAATTAGAATATAAAAAGTATTTATTAAAATTTTATAAAATATATATCAAATTGTTACACATTAATTTAAAAATGATAAAATTATAATAAAATTAATATATAAAAATAACAAAATATAAGGATAGTTGTGATTTTTGTTGGGTGGAAATTAGGTTTGCGTTCTTTGATTGTTGGAGAAAAGAGGGGACTGGAGTAAAGTTGGTATTTACAATAAATATTAGGGATATTTTTGATAAAAAAAATTTAGAACCATGAGAAACCATCAAATCGGTGGTTTGAAAATTCCATCAAAAACCATAAATAAAAAACATGGAAAACAATACCATTTGAATGGAAGTAAAAAACAAACAAAGAAATAAACCATTCTGTACATTATAAAACCATGGGAAACCAGAAAACAAACAAGACCTTCGAGCCTGTTTGGATGTACTCATATTCCATAGTAATGGCCATCGTTACTATGGAATTTACGATGAAATTTTTATTTTGGCCCATTTGGTTACCTTTTGTATGAGAAAATATAACTATGGAATCCAAGGATTCCATAATAATATGTAAAAAAGGTCAAACCTTTTTTTCTTTTTCCTATGTTTTTTTGCGAGCTATTTTTTAAAAGGGGAAATTGGTTATATACCCCTCAAAAGTTTCATAATTACATATTTACCCCCGAAAAAATTATAATTGCTTGTATACCCTTGAAAAACAGGTTGAATTACGGATATACCCCTACTGTTAGGATACGTTGACAGAAGTTAACCAAGTAATCTTAACCATGGTTACAACTTAGGTTAAAAGTTAAAAAATATCCAAAATACCCCTCTTTATATAATTTTAACTATTTTAAATTTTAGATTTTTAAAGGAGTATTTTTTAAATTTATAATAAACAAAATTTTTAGGGGTATATATGTAAAAGGTATGATGGTCATTTTGCATGTCTACCGTTTGTTAACTTGACGATTTTTTATTTGATTTTAATCTTTGGGGTATATACATAATTATACCTATTATTTAGAGGTATGTAATTATGTTTTATTTAGGGATAAATATATAATTTTAAAATTATTCAGGGGTACACCTGCAAAAAGCCCTTTTTAAAACTCTAATGGATAATTTATTATTATTAAATGAGTTTTTTACTTGCCACCCCTCATATTTCAATAATACCTCATAACCCTCTCATTTATTTTTAGTTTACTTATCACACCCTGGACCAAAGTTTAATGCTTTAACTTGGGTTAAATGTAAAACATAGGGTTATAATACATGTAAAGTGACAATTTTACCCTTATATATATATATATATATATATATATATATATATATATATATATATATATATATATATATGATATCATTATCAATGATTTTTCTCATATTTCCTATTTTCCAGACATTAAAAATCTTCAATTGATCAGCTCAAAAATCTTCAATTGATCAGCTCAAAAGGTTTACGATCTACCCATTTTAGTTTTAGATGTATTTTATATGTTTTTAATGAAAATTTATTATTTTGTTTTACTTTGAATATCTTACAGATAATTTTTTTAATATATATTATTAAAATTGAAATAAAAATATACATTAATCACATTTTTTTTTACAAATTTAACATAAATTTACTTATAGCTCTCTTAATAAAATCATAATTTATTTATAACCCCTTTTAGAATTTCTTAATTGCTTATTAGTAATGGACAAATATCAATTATGAAAATAAGAGGGTATTTTTGTCTTTTATATTATTTTTTTAAAGTGAGTTTTAAAAATGATTCAAAACTTTTGATTGGGAGAACTAACTTAAGGGTGGTAAGTAAAATAAAAATAAATGAGAGGGTTATGGAGTATTATTGAAATGTGAGGGAGTGATAAGTGATTTGACTATTTTTAAGAGGTGACAAGTACAAAACTATTATTAAAATTATTTTATAAGAAATTTTTATTGTGCTTACCCAAACACTCACTCTGCATGAATTTTTCATGTACTTTTCCCTATAGGAATCATTTCCACATCCTATGGAATAAAATTCCTATATGAAAAATTCATATCATCCAAAGAGGCCCTTAGTTATAATAATGAAATTATGTATTTATTAGTTGTCAATTTGAATAAGTTTTCCTTTATAAAGCAAATAAAAAAGAATTATATTAACATTTACTCATTGGATTTCTTTGAAAGGCATTAGTTTCAATAATTTTTATTTTATATTTTCCATGTATTTTTTTTAGGAAAATTTCTACTTTCCCATTTCATTTTTTTCTTAGTACTCCAAAAACTAGGAATAAAATAAACTTATCAAAAAAGAAAAAAAAAGAATAAAAAGAAAAAAAAGAAAAAAAAGAAAACCTTAGTTGCCATGGATTAATAGTAGGCCATTTTTAAAAAAAAAGAAAAATCGATAAAATAATTTTTTAAAAAATAATATAGAATTTTTGCAGATATTTTGAAAATTGAATTTGTGGATAGTTTAAAAGTAGAAACGAATCTCAAAGTCAGGCGTGCATGGAAACCAACGTCCAGAAGGAATCTAATCTCAAAGCAAGGGTTTTAGAAGCATGATAATTGATAAAGCCCTAGAAGTAGAAACTCGTCGCTGATCCCCGGAGAAGAGGAGAAGAGGATGAAGGCGGTGGTGGTGTCGCCGGATGAGGAGCCGGAGTTGAAGCCAGTGAGGCTCTCGAAGGCCGCGACGATCCTGTCCCGTTTCATCGGCGTTGATTCGCGTTCGCATCGGGGTGCCTCGGCGTACCTCAGACTCGCTTCTGCCGCCTTTGACGAGCTCGTCGAAGTCCATCACGAGATCCGAGCTCATCTGAGGAGCAGCGAACTGGAGGCCAGGGAGGAGGAGAGGAAGAGGAGGGGTGGTAGTGAGGTTGTCAATGGGAAGGATGAGGAGGTTGATCGGAAGATAAAGAAGATGAAGAGGGATGGGGAATCGGAAGAGAAGAGACTGAATTTTGACGATCGGGGGAAGAGGCGGAGGAGGGAAATCGAAGCTGATGGTCAGTAGTTTTCAATTGAGGTGCGGGTTTTCATTATTGGTTGTTTTCTTCAAGAATTTAGTGAATAAATTCATTCTTTTATTGCTATTTGTGTTTTGATCGCAATCACTGAAGGAAAAGTTAGTTTTTTCTTTCTTTTAATTTTGCTTCTGTTTTTCCTATAAGGAATTAGAATTGGTGTTGGGGTTCTTCAATTGAATTTAGTTATTCCACAATGACTAGATTTAGGATTTCATTTCGCAGCAAATTGGAGAAGACGTAGAGAAGGGAATGAAAGACACCATAGAATAGATAATTAGATTAATGTGATTTGGCCTATGGCCTCTATCCATGGGGGAAGAAGATTAGGATATGCTTTGTTGGACAATGGTGAAGGCCATCCTCAGGTGCCTTGAGGATATCGCCCCTTCTTCCCGGCCCAAGCCATGACTGATTGCAAGATAGTGACTCATATTATAGAGAAATTTACCCACCTGAGCGGAGGTCAATTGTTGAACACATTGGATGATAACTCACTTGCAACCGCAAACTGAAGCACTCTTGATCTCTTGAGTATACACAATGTTGAACATTGGCTCGTTGATCACCGACCAGTGACTGGAGGATATGCTTTGTTGAATAATGGTGAAGCCCATCCTCATGTGCCTTGAGGATATTGCCCCTTCTTCCCCGGCCCAAGCCATGACTGATTGCAAGATGGTGTCTCTTATTATACAGAAATTTACCCACCTGAGCTGAGGTCAATTGTTGAACACATTGGATGATAGCTCACTTGCAACCACAAACTGAAGCGCTCTTGATCTCGTGAGTATACACTAATGTTGCACATTGGCTTGTTGATCACCGACCAATGACTGGAGGGTCAAATTATTGGATGAATGACTTTCCCCATCGTATGTCATGGCTAGGACATGAGGTGTCAATGCAAGTTTTAGAAATATAATTATAAACAAAAACTGTCTTGTTTTCTATAAACAAGGAGCATATGAGAAATTTTCTTTGAATAGAATACATAGAGGCTGGATGGCATAATTTTTTGTTTGGTGGCTGAATGGCTAGATTAGAGTATTTAGAACTTTTATTTGTGGGATAGAGTTATTCATATATTGTCTATCTTTGTTTTATTCTAAATTAGTTTTGTCTCGCCCAAAGATGAATCAGTTGACTTGGATAACCTAATACCCCAAGGATGATTCTTATTCTTAAATTGGTTTAGATCAAGTGGAGAAAAGAAAAGAAAAACTGGAAATTAGAAGTTGCTCATAGAAGTATATGTAGAAGACCTCTCATTGTGGAAGGTTCTGATTAATTGTTGAAGATGGTAGCAATGGAGAGGGCAGGTGATGAGAGCATGAGACAAGGTTTTAGTTCACAATTTAACTCAATGGTTTGTTGATCTTTTGGTGAAAGTAGAACAATAAATGTGGAGCTAAAGATGTTGGCTCTTGTAGTTATGCTGTTCTTCTGTTCAATATACCAATTCTTGCTATACCAAAAAAAAAAAAAAAAAAAGAGGCACTAAACTAGGATGTGCCTGTTGATATATTTGGCTCTTCTTCTAGCCACAATAGGTGTTTGGATTCCTATCCGCGAAAAGTTGATAGAGACTATACACCTCCTTTTAGAGCTTATAACATGACCAAACACAACGTTTTTTATTAACCATGGATAGTTTTACTTAACCTCCAGGTATTTGACTAAAGAAGTGTGTGTCTCATATTAAAGCCTGTTCTTAATATATGATCTAGGCTTCTACATTGTCCATCGGGTTATTGGAAACCCTTCTACCTTGATTTTATATAGCATATTACTAAATTAATTCTGCAGATTGCAAATTACATTGAATTTTGTATGCTAGTAGTTTCAACCAAATATGGTTGCCACATGGCAGGAATATGGTATAACTGAAGCATTCTCAAAATTTTTATTTTTTAAAACAAGGTATTTATACTTTCAGGACATTTATTAGTAATGGTACTATCATTTCATGCTGTACTATTATTGGATATTAAGTCACCAATGAGTAATTTGTTGCTGAAATGTGAGCTTCCAATTATCCTCAAACATCCCAATTACTTGTTATTGGGAGTAATTTATTCAATGTTTGTCATTCTACTGCTAGTTTATATCGAGCCTCCAAAGTATCCTGAATTTCTGATTGCTGATTGACTTAATTTCGCAGTGAGTTCTTTGCCCGGTTTCTGAAATACTGAGAAATAATTCATCCTCAGCTGGAGTTCAAATTATGGGAAGACCTGGTTCTGGATCTCTGATTCTGCTAATGGCAGCATACTGTTTTAATCATCAACAAACTTTTGATTTGATTGTTTATGGTCTTCAAGATTCACAAGCTGAAGATCCTCCAAACACAAGAATGAAGCTTATGACATAATTCTCGGCCTTTTGGTTTGATGATTGAGCAAGAAGCTAATATTGGGGATGTTGATGATGCTGTTTGTTTGAGAATTAAGACATAGATTTATGTTGTTTACTTCTTTTACAGCTATTTCTGTTTAAAACATTCTGTAACATGTACACCACAAAAAAAGGTTTGGTTTTATCTTGCTACACCCTATTTAGTATTTATGGTCTTCCAACTGTCTGCATATGATTTTTAAGTTTTGAGAGAGTTTTATGTAGAATTTGAAAGTAATGCAATTCCGTTATTTTATAGGGGTGTCTTTGTGAAATAGTCTTAAATAATTAATAAGTATCCAAGGGTGAATTCTAACATACCTTGCAAGGTATGATGACTTGGGGCTTCCTCTGGAATGGAGGTGGTCATAGGATTTAGGGTATATTTTATTGGGTTTTTTGGGATGTTGTGGGAAGCAAGGCACATATCTTGCAAGTATGTTAGAAGGCACCATATCTAAGGGATGAATTCTAAGATACCGTGGGTTGTGCGTTATACAGTATCTCGGTTTTGTACTCGTAGTATGAGAATTTTGGGTTCAAAGCTTTATTTTTAGGTTCCAAGTTTTTGTTTTTGGGTCTAGTAACAGTGTAACATTGTAGCAAAATGGCGGCTGTAAGGTCCACGCAGAACCCAAAACACATACATTAGAATCCATAAAACAATAGTTACTGTAGCATACTGTGAGAATAGTGCCCATGGTATCCTAGAACTCACCTATTGTGGGCACTGTTCTCACGGTATTGTTAGAGTATGATATCGTGGTAGATCCTGGTTCTAATATTTGGTTTTTGGGTTCAGGTTGGGTTTAAAGCTATATAGTAGCACTATCATTTTGTGAACAATAATAAATAATAATTTTGGACCCAATAAATAAAGTTGAAACCCAATAATAATGGAACCCAGTGGTATGAGATCGTGGGTACTAACCCACGGTACCGTAGAACAAACAGTATCTAAGGGATGGTTTGGAATATTTAAAAAGGAAAATATAATATAACTTTTTATAAAATAAAGGAAAATATAATTCAAAAGAAGGCATCCATAATAGACTTGTTCTCGAGGGCCAGAAGAATCGTCTCCAGACTTCGTCTCTTCATCCCTTCCGATTTCAAGGGTTTCGAGGCCTTCCTTCCCAGAAATTCATCGATTAGGGCTCTCTCACCGACTCGGAGAAGATGTGGGCGGCGTCGTGCTTGGCGTCCTGCTGCGCGACGTGCGCGTGCAGTGCGTGCCAATCAGTGGTCGGCGGCATCAGCCGCCGATCCGCTCGCATCGCCTATTGCGGTCTCTTCGCCCTCTCCCTCGTCCTCTCTTGGGTCCTCCGTGAGGTCGCCGCCCCCCTACTCGAGAGCATCCCATGTAATCAATCTCGATCTCCTCCTTTTTCATGTTCCTTTTTAAGTTGGATTGTTGAATTTTGCGGTTTTCTGGGGTTCTTTAAAGAGATTGAGGTTATATTCTCAATTTTGGCTTTAAATCTTGTAATTTGTGCTTTTTTGTGGTTTTATGGATTATCCTCTATAGATGGACAACGGAATTTCATGAACCTTGTTTTGGTTTCTGTGTGAGTCTGGGATTCATGACTTCTAAATTTAATTATAATTTGGGGTTTAAAAGAGATTTAGCACTTCTGCAAGGATCCGGATTGTTATTTTTGTTTCTTTTGGCTAAAATATGTCAAAGTTGTGAGTTTTTTGGGGATTCCGCCAGATCAATCTTTTCTCTTGTGCTCACAAAGAGGATTTTCTTTCTTTCTTTTTTTTTTTTAAGGGATTAATCACTTCCACAAAACGCCCGACCGTGAATGGTTCGAGACGGATGCAGTTCTGAGAGTGAGCTTGGGGAACTTCTTGTTCTTCACGATTCTTGCCGTTTTGATGTTGGGCATTAAGGATCAGAAGGATCCTCGTGACCGAATTCATCATGGTGGGTGGATGGCCAAGGTGGTCTGCTGGTGCACCATTGTTTTCCTGATGTTCTTCGTTCCCAACGGCCTGGTCAGCTTCTATGGTGAGCATTTAAGGTTATAAATAAGATTTGTATATAAATTAATATTAGTCCTTATTTTAATTTCTTTTTATATAGATGGCCTTTATAGAAAATTGAGCATCTAGTTCTAATAAATTGAGATATTCAATTAGAGCTTCAATGGGAATATGCCAAACTTAATTGATCTTTTTTGCTAGCAATTGCTTGCATCAAGTAGTAGGTTATTACTATTAGTGATTTTTGAATTATATTCTGTGGTACTATGAGTTTTATCATGGCATGGATCATCATCCCATGGCTTTTATGCCAATGCCTTTATCAGGTAGATGGTTATTCCTGACATCTGTTGTTGAAGGGCTTTTGTTTTGTAATAAAATAGCCAAACATTCCAACCTTATGTATGTTTTCTTGTTTTATGTCAGAGGGTATATCTAAATTCGGATCTGGACTGTTTCTTCTTGTTCAAGTGGTTCTTTTATTGGACTTTGTCCATAGTTGGAACGATAACTGGGTCCAGAAGGATGAGCAATTCTGGTTTGTATATGTTATCCTTTATACTCTTCTTGTTTTCTATGTGAGACATCCTTGAGGGCAATCTTATTTAAAATGTTGTTTTCAATTACAGGTACATGGCATTGTTAATTGTCTCGCTTGTTTGCTATCTAGCAACCTTCTCCTTCTCAGGGCTTCTTTTCCATTGGTTTACTCCATCTGGGCATGATTGTGGTCTTAACACCTTCTTCATTGTTTTCACATTGATTCTTGTCTTTGCGTTTGCGGTTGTTGCGCTGCACCCTAAGGTATGATATTTTATATCATCAAAATTAATAAAAAATATCTCTCCTTTCCATTGTGTACTGGAAATGATATTTTACTTTATCTAATGTGAAATTTATTATTATTATTAGTATTGTTACTATTTGTGTTTGAATGTTTTAATAAACTGATATTGCTTTCTTAAATTATGGTTATATCCCTTAATTACTGCTCTTAGCCCATTGATAACATCTTGCTTGACTTATTATGAGCATTTTATCTGGTTTACTTTTCCCTGTGGACATGGTTTATTGATACATTTGTATGATAAGTTAAAAACTCACCAAGTCAAAATTTTCAGTAATGGTTTTCAGGAATGTCCTACCTCAAGTTCAACAACTTTACCATGGAATTAGGTTGAATAATCTAAATTATGACTTGGAGGAACTTTGTGTGTTAGGGGATTCTGGCTGATCTATACCCTGAATGTCCCATGCTACACTTTATGTGCAACCCAATCCATTTATATATTAATATAATATATATATATATATATATATATATATATATAGGCATGATACAATCAGGCCGGCCTGAACACTGTTCCTGTAAGGTCGTCTCCTATTTTGGCTTTTGGAGCATGTTTAAGGATTTCCAACCGTATGGATGGAAAGAACATCGAAAAATAAAAATTTAGCGCCAATTTTATATCTGATTTGGGAACTTGTAGGGTCTTCATCTTAACGGGTGAAAATTTATAGAAATCCTACCGGTTCAGAATTTCACCCGTTAAGATGAAGACCCTACAAGTTCCCAGATAGTATGAAAATTGACATATTATTTTTCGATGTTATTTTCATCCATACAGTTGGATTTCCTCAAAACATTGTGCAAGTGGGTCAAATGGAGGTGACCGTACTTGCACAGTGATAAGGCCGGCCGCATAGTATCAGGCCCATATATATATATATATATATATATATATATATATATATATATATAGGGAAGTAATAATATAAAGCCGGCCGGATTACTGTGCAAGTAAGGTCATCTCTCATTTGGCCACTTGCATAATGTTTTAAGGATTTCCAACCGTATGGATGGAAAGAACATCGAAAAATAAGCTGGCATGTCAATTTTCATACAATTTGAGAACTTGTAGGGTCTTCATCTTAATGGGTGAAAATTTATAAAAATCTTACCAGTTTAAAATTTCACCCTTTAAGATAAAGACCCTATAAGTTCCCAAATTGTATGAAAATTGACATGCAAACTTATTTTTCGATATTTTTTCCATCCATACGGTTTGATTTCCTCAAAACACTGTTCAAGTAGGCCAAAACGAGGCGACCACACTTGCACAGTAATAAGACCGGCCGCAAAGTATCAGCCCCGTGTATATATATATATATATATATATATATATATATATATATATATATATTGCGCACCTGGTTTCTGCTTGTTATTATGAAAAAAAAAAGATAAATTGCTGGGAAACTAGTATCAAATAAGAGAAATTGTAGGCAATCAGGGTCTTAATTACTTTCATGCGAATCCTATTTACACAATATAAGGTTTTCTTGTTTAAGAAAACTTGAAAAAGGTAAGATGACAAAGATTGTCTAAAATTAAAGTCTGTTGTGTGATTTCTCAGTATAAAAAAGTTGAATCTGTTCTGGGTGTTATTTGGACATTGATTTGCTATTGTGGAACATGATACATACACAAGCAGTTTGAGTACTTTTAGTTCTTGAACCTCAAGTATTGCTGTTACAAATAGTGTGTTATCGATGCTTGTGTGCATGCATGCATGTGGATTACATACTTTTGTGCACATTAATGATAGCCTGTATGAATTTTTTTAGTGTTTATGGCTGCAGTTTATGAGAATGGATTGTGAGCAAAGGAGGGAGATTAGGTGATGTGGATGAGGATGTTGTGGTTGGGGATTATTGGAATAGAGTAGTTAGGCTATCACTTCAGTGGGAACAAATGTAGCATGTTTAATATATAACAGAAGAGTTTTAAGTTTCATGTCTTTATGGTGAAATAACATCCATCAAAGACTTCATGGATTGTGTTACTATCAACACTGAGAAGACGACAACAACAACAACAACAACTAAAGCCTTAATCCCATACTGAGAAGACAACTGTATATTTCTTTTTTCACATGGTGGAAAGGAATAGATATGTCTGTTGTGTGTTAGTAGTTGGTAAGGGATCCACAACCCACTCTGGTAGATGGGATGAACTTCAAACCATTCTGGAGCCAGAAAATCAGAAATGAATGTCACATATGCCTTTTTAGATTTGGACTACAGTTAGATAACTTGCTTTAAATTTAAATCTGGTAATTAGATTTCTAACACTTGTAGCAAGTTTCCATTTTTTCTGCCTCATTCTATGTGCATGCTTACCCTAACCTTATTAGATCAAAGCCTAACATGGCCAGACAGTGGATGCTCATAGACTGGCTTGTTGAGTGTGATTCTGAACAGGCTTGTCTCTGGTGCACTTAATTACTGTTCTGTAAAGGTTTCTATACTGATATGTAACACATGGTCTCGGCTGATGGCATGCAGATCAATGGCAGCCTGTTACCTGCATCTGTTATTTCTCTGTACTGTATGTACCTATGCTACAGCGGGCTCTCTAGCGAACCAAGGGACTATGAGTGCAATGGCCTGCACAAACATTCCAAGGCTGTTTCAACCGGGAGTCTCACTCTAGGCTTGGCAACCACTGTCCTCTCGGTAGTTTACTCTGCTGTTCGAGCCGGTTCTTCCACGACCTTCATCTCTCCACCAACTTCACCACGTGCAAGTTAGTTTTCATCCTCAACTTTTTTTTTTTTTTTTTTTTGGTGTCTGCCAACATTTTTTAACTGTGTTTTCTTTCTTGCCATAGGTTCTGAAAAGCCTCTTCTTCCCTTCAACAAGGTGGATGAGCAAGAAGACAGGAAGAAGGATGAGCCAAGGCCAGTCTCCTATTCGTATGCCTTCTTCCACCTCATCTTCTCTCTTGCCAGCATGTACTCGGCCATGCTTCTCACAGGGTGGTCGACCTCCGTCGGTGAGAGTGGGAAGCTCGTTGATGTTGGCTGGCCTTCAGTGTGGGTCCGAATCGTCACCGGATGGGCAACTGCCGCGCTCTTCATCTGGTCCCTTGTTGCTCCCATTCTTTTCCCAGACAGAGAGTTCTGATCCTCTTCATGCCCTCGTTTGTAAATAATCATCGACATCCAATAATGCCTTTTTTCCAGCTTGTGTTGTGTGTGACAAGTATTATCAAAGTGTGAAAAACTATGGTGCGAACTTGGACTCTGCTATGCATCCTTATTAATAATTTAATATTCAATGCTCTCTTGGTGTGTAGGTTATCATTTTCAATAGCAAAAGCACTTGCAGGCATCGGGCGTGTGGAAAACTTTTTTTATTTAAAATAAGAGCTTTTGAAAGTTTTTTTTAAAAGTATTTAACACTTGTTTGATGTAATTGAAGAGTTTTAAGAGTTTTTGGGTTGATCCAAATTCAAACAATGTTGTGTTTGTTTGTGAATAAAATTCAAGAAAATAGTTAATTTACTATTGGTTTCTGAGATAGTGACTTAATTGTCTTGAAGTTTTTGAGGATATTTATTTATTATTTAATGCTGTATATATATGTGTGACTTTAAAGTCCCTGTAAATAATGTCAATGATTTATAGATAATTTCTTTCTTGAAAAAGTCATATAATAACTTGTTTTTAAGAAATGTATAAGATGTCTGAATTTGATTTTCTATTTGACTGCACGTGAAGACAAATACTCGCCGACCTATGGCAATTTAGTAATAAATGCCTACCAATCAAACAGAACAGTAATTTCCTAACCCGCCCCCCACTTAAATGCATCCGTTTTCCCGCCAACTTCCCGTTTCATTCCCCCCAATTCGATGTTCTCCCCCTCTCAAAATAAATCAAAGAACCTCAAAAAGAGAAAAAGCAAACCTCTGAAACCCTAACCCTAGCCCTGATTTTCTTTGATTTTACCTTCTCCCATGGTGGATCTCAGCGTCACCCTAGTTTTCTAGGGTTCCTTCGCCATGCCCGACCTTAGTAACCTCCTTCCTGTGCTTCAGCCCTGCAATCCAACTTGCCTCGCTGACGGTGGATCTGTGGATCTGAAACGTAAGTGGAAGAAGAGATCGCGGTTCCCGGTCGTGAAGCGGGTGGCGTGCGCGGTGAAGCGGGATCGGAAGGGGGGGAAGAGGTTGGGCGGTGGGAAGTCCCTGGAGGAGTATGTTAGAGCTTGGAAGGAGAAGAAGATGGAGAATGGTGCTGATGAGGGCGATTGTTCTTTGCCTTTTCTTGACAACAGCCCAAGGATGGTGATCTCCTTTTCTCTCCGCTATGACTTTTTTCATTCAGGGATTTTGTTGTTCCTTCCCTATTTGGTGATTGCTTCTTGGGTTTTTGATATGTTCTTTGATTTTGAGTTATGAACTACGTTGTAGGAAAAAAGATTAGTAGTGGGATTTCAAAAGTGCAAAAAACAAACATTCTGATATAATGCTAAAAAAGTGGGGTCTTTTTTTGTGTAATGTAGGATTTTTTTTAGCGTAGGAAGTGTTTCAGGTGTGAATTCTCTATTCTTTTTTTTGAAATATAAACTGCATCTTAGAGGTAGAATAAGTTTATTCAAAAAAGCAAAGTACATTGCTTTGTATACCTACTCTGTCTCACAAACAGGCCATCTTTTAAGTGATGAATTTTAAGGAACCTCAGTTCCTGGTCTGGATATTTGAGAATCATAATCTACTTTGCTGGTCTATTTCAAGCTTGGTTTCTTATTTTGATATCAAAATTACTTCTACTCATCTTTTGCCTCCCATATTTTTTAGGTTGAGTGCTGCAAATGCAGAAAATGCATCTATCCTGGGGAGGAAGTATCATGTGCCGTTTCTCGGTGTCGAGTATCCTACCACAGAACTTGTGCTAGTGAACTGATTAGACTTTCCAAGTCTAGAAAGTTCAAGTGCCCTCAACATGTAATATATTTATTTTCATCTCACTTTACTCTTACAAGTTCTTTGACCTGCTTGTGGTTTCTTGATATAAATTGGCTTACTTGAGGACGGCAATGCATATTTGTTACTTATTTTGCATTACGTTCTGTTTTTCTTCTATAAAGGTTTTGCTACAGCATGTGCTTGCTCCATCCATCCTCCATTCTTTTCTCTTGTTCGAAATTACTTATATATATATATATATATATATATATATACTTGCTATTTTCTCTTGATTATTTATTTCAATCACATTGAGAAGTTAGATTAATTATAACCTGGTACTAGAAAATTGAAGAAGTTGCTTCTTCTTCTCTAGGTGTGTTTTAATGTTGGGTTTGAGTTGGATAATTGTCATCAAATCTAAATTTATCAAGGTATGGAATAACTAGTTAACTTACAACTCCACCTTGGAACTCTTGGTTTGCACTAGAACTGGTTTAACGGATGTCAGTTTTGGATTCAAATGTGAGGAATTATACCATACGAATTTGACATCCAGTTCACTAAGAAGGATTAGGTTGGAATCAGATTTGCAGATTTTGTAACTCATAGATCTTTAATCTTGCCACCTTTTTGGAAGTATGTCTGCAGCAACATTAGCCCCCAGAGATGGCATCCCATGCTGTTCCTGTAAGAGCCACCAAAGTTTCAACTATTATGGGATAAGAGAAGTTTGTTTCTTTTGCTTGAAATATTATTAGGTGATTTGGAGGGACCAGGCTAACATGTTCTGGGAATTTGTATGTTTATAATTATCATTGGAGTGCAAGCATTCAGGTGCGGCATCCCATTAGATTTGCTACCTGTACTGAAGCATGTTTTGGTGATCTTTCATGATGGACAATCTTTGCCAAATCCAGTACTAAATACTTGAATTTATTCATTCTTGTACGTTAACCTTGTTTGTATAAATACAATGTATTTTTAGTAGATGTTTGATGTAATGATCAAGTACATGACTAATAATCTACAGTATGCAGGTTGTTTTATTCTTACAAGAATTCCAGTAGCATGCATGACATGTTTTAAATTATGCAGATATAGCTTGTTGCAGTTATTTTACCTGATCTTTCATTCTTGATGCTTTCTGTGTCTTATCCTGACCAGGCTTGCTTCCGTTGCAAAAAGAAAGCATATTGGCGTTGTGTCCGATGTACAGTGGCAGCACATTCCCATTGTTCACCTTGGCCTGCTCATGTGCGAAGCTTACCAAATCAACCTAAATGGAAAGTTTGCTGGAAGCATCCTGCAGACTGGCGTATGGAAAACAAGGTCAATCATTTCTTTCCTTCATCAGGAGACTTATTGGCATAAGATACTGATATTCTGTTGTGTTAGCTAACAATCTAAATAGCTAGCTGTAATAGAATCATGAATTGGCTTATATAGACTTGTAGTACATGAATTTTTGGGTGTATGTGCTTTCAAGATTCATCTGTGATAAATGTTAGATTTTCATGCATGTACAAGACAAGATATTTCATCGTACATCTACAATTCTTTTCAGTTTTTGTGCTATTTGAGCACATAAAATCAGCAAGAATGAGTGTATTTCCTAATAATAATATTATTAATAAAAAAAAATATATAATAAAAATAAAAACCCTATGACATCTTGAAACTTTTAATAATAAGTATTATAATTAGTGGCATATTCATTTGTTTATGTTACTACTGAGGACTGCTGCTACTAACCTTTGTACCAACTATTTTGCTTGCACATTGTAGCTGCCCATATTAGAACTCCATGACATCTACTTACAAATTCTAAAGTTCAATTTCATTATTTCAGTATAATGATTTTTGTGGGACTTACAACACCAATACCTGCCTTTGCATCTCTAATCCCTGGCCTTGGAGTTCTAAAACTGTATATTGCGGATAATCTCTTATGCCTGGTTTTAGTTTTGTGCCAGGTGTGTCTAGATACCCTAGATCAGATATGATCTGCAGAAGTATACGTTTACGTTTATCTCAAACTACCATAAATTTCACATTTGATATTGATCTTCTGAAAGCTTAGAGGAGGAGCTCCAAGATAGTCTTGGTGTGGTTAATTAGTAATTTTATATATCCTGCATTAGTCTTTTCTTTTCTGACTAATTATTACCAGTTCTTTTTCTAGTCATTTTTCTTATTGAAGTATGTTTGTATTGTAAGATCACTAAATGGAGGCAACATGAATTCTAGTATTTTATTTGTATTCCATTAAACAATGCAACCTCGTTTTCTGTTCCTAGCAGTGAAATATTTTTTACTTATTCTGTGGCCTGATATAGTTATATCTGAGAGTATATGGTTTAAAAAGAAACACTGAAATATTTGATTTAATGTTTCCTTCCATTCATTTGACCAGGTTTTAATATATAGATTGCCAAAGTCTGTAGGTTTGCTGTAGCGGCTAAAAAAATTGGCCAACTGCCAGTTTAGCCTTCAAATGCATGGTCTAAGAAGTGTCATTTAGGTTGAGAACTCATCAGCACCTCATAGCTCATTCTTTAGAATGAGTAAACTAGTAAATTTTCTGTAACGTTTTGTCTGTTACTTGATGAGGCATTCTGTAAATGATGGGTGTCTTCCTGAATTTTTGCTGCCATTGTCTCTACTGTTTTGTATCCCTTTCCTCATTTTAAAATTAAGATTTCTTTATTCTTATCTTTTATTGATAGGTTTTCTGACAGGACTAATTTATTTCATTGGATAACAGTGCCCAGATCCTACAAATGACATAAAGGTCAGAACTAGTTATTAGCTTTTTACCCTGGAATATATTGCCTTTTTATTATTTCATTTAATTGAATGTGTTCTTTTTGTTTTGTAACTAACAAATGTTTTATGCTATAATATTTAGGAAGCATTTTTACGTTTGCCTCTTCCTTATGTTGATGAGGAGTTTGATGCTGGAAAGATTTGGAAAGATTTCATGGAGAACCAAGCTGAACCTGCTCCTTATGTCCATATTAAACGCAGTATCCTTTTTTCTTATTTGGGATAATTGTTAGAACTACTTTTAAATAGCTCAAAGCTGGTTTTCTTGTTTTATGAAATATTTGAGCATTCTTCATCTCTTTGCATCTGTATATTTTAGTTGGGTTGGGATTTTGGTTGATATCATCGGTTTTTGTTAAATTTCCTTATTGAAGAAAGACATCTACCTGTTCAAGAAGAAACGAGATGATGCTGATGATGATGTTGGTTGCAGAAATTGTAGTTTTGATTCCACCTGCAGAAGTAACTGTGAATGCAGGTATCCTCCATTGCTTTCAAATAACTGCTTTCCTTTTTATTTTAAGCACAGCATGTGTTATAAAAAATATGGAAAGATTTTGATCAGTTGCATTTAGTTAGACAAAATGATCCCATGATTTCATAGAAGAGGTTTACCAATTCCATTTGACATGATACCAAAAGATGGCATTGGATAGTGATGAGTTAAGAGGAATACTGTGTGGGATTATAAATAGTTATTTGAAGAAACTGTGTAGTTGAGCTCATATAGTAGCTGTTTTTCATACTAGGTTCATTTGAGCATGGTTGTGTATATTGAGATCTTGAGTTCCATTAATTGCTCATTGTTTATTTTCCGGTCTTTCATGGTTTTTCATTTTATGTATCTAGCTATGTTCTAAGGTTTGGGCATTGCACAAGTATTTTGCTAAAACTGATTTTCAAAAACCTCTGAAACATACAGTATTCAGCTTTGATGTGTTTCCTGAAGTATAATTCAATGTCCTGTGTTAACTGTTGACGATAATTATTTTTCTCATGATGTGATTTAACAGAGGTCTATCAATCAGCTGTTCGAAGGCTTGTCACTGTGCAGATTCATGCCAAAATAGACCTTTCCGCAAAGATAAGAAGATCAAAGTTGTCAAGGTATGCCTTTCTATTCAAGCTTTATTTATTTTTATCAATTTTGTTGTCCACATTGTACATGGTATGGGAATATGGTATATGCTGATTAGGGTTGTAGCATTTTGGCTTGAAACTTGCTTGACAGTGAAATGACAACTCTTTTATGTTAAATTGGAATTCAGGCTAGGCATCAAATTTAAATTAAGATACTCATTGAGGTAAGTGCTTTCTTGCCTCTGATTGGCTTATTTTAATGGCTAATCCAATATATATCCTTATGCTGTACATGAGCATCCGACTGCGACCAGTGGTAGAATTGGTTAGAAGGCATTACAAGTGACCTTTCTTTATACTCATGTGGCAATTGCTCTTATTATTATTATTATTATTATTATTATTATTATTATTATTATTATTATTATTATTATTATTTTGTGGTTTCTATCTCCTTTAGAGTTTCTTGATTTAAAAACTTCAATCAGTACTTTGTAATATATCTTTATTAGTGAAATAAAAGTCTATTTTTCTTTGTTTTGGAGAAGATTCTAGTATGGAAGTGTCATTCTCTCCTAATGCATAGGTTTCATTATTTGGTGACAATAAACTCTGATTTCCGAGTTTGTGATTTTTAAGGTTTAGTTGACTGGTCTCATATAGTCATATTTGGAACCTAAAATGTCTAGTTACTTAACATCTCCAGCATATTCTTGCTTTCAACTTGGTATGCATAAGCTTGCATCCACACTCAAGCTTGCAGACACCCACATGCATGCTTCAAGTTTTATATACAGTTATGGGCTGTCTTCTTGCAGACAAAATTCTGTGGATGGGGAGTCGAGGCACTAGAGAGCATGGAGAAAGGAGATTTTGTAATTGAATATATTGGTGAAGGTAAAAAATAGACTCTGTTTTAGACCTTATTTGACAAAGTGAATATTTAACAGGTGACATATGTAAAGCATGAAATTCTTGTTGTTGCCCATCAGAACATATAAAATTTCAGTCCTTATTGCTTTTGACAGTTGAATTGAAATTTGCTTGTGTTTCTCAAATTACAAATTGTTGACCATTGAGAGGTATAAATTTTTATCAAGCAGTGGTTTGTTTTAGGTAAATATGCTGTGTTTTATGCTGACATTGCCATCCTTGGCCAGATCATTTTCTGATCTTATTCCCTTACCCTTCTCTGTTCTCTTTATTGTTACAGTCATTGATGATGCCTTGTGTGAACAAAGGCTTTGGGACATGAAACGCCGAGGTGATCAAAATTTCTACATGTGTGAAATTCGCAAAGACTTCACAATTGATGCAACTTTTAAGGGAAATGCTTCTCGTTTTTTAAATCACAGCTGCAATCCTAACTGTAAACTAGAGAAGTGGTCAGTACGGTTGTGCATATCCTTTATTCAAGAAGCATTAATTTCATTTTACTGAATTATACGCTATTTATCTCCAGCATGTTCCAATGATTTGGTTTTGTCACTCAGGCAAGTTGATGGGGAAACACGGGTGGGTGTATTTGCCTCTCAATCCATAAAAGCTGGTGAGCCTTTAACATATGATTACAGGTATCCCGCAAATCTCATCTATTTTTTTCTTAATGGTTTTTCCAAGATATTGTTAATTTCTTGTTCTCTCTCGCCAGATTTGTGCAGTTTGGACCTATGGTCAAGTGTTTCTGCGGGGCCTCAAACTGCCAAGGTTTTTTGGGAAGCAAAAGAAAGACAAATGAGATGACCATCTCTTGGGGATGCAAACGCCGGAGAAGTTCAATCAAAGTAACCCATAATAAACTGATTCATTTAAACGCGGTACCACCATTTTAGTCATCGTCGATTCTTTATGTGACAACAATACATTGGCTATAGAAGAGCTGTGTTCTGTACCATTTTAATTGTCTTTCATTCATTCAAACCTTAAAACTGTATCATTGGATACACCAAGTCCATTTGATTTTCAAGCTGTACAAGTTGAAGTGATGGCATCAAGCAACGAGACTTGTATAAATAACATCTCTTAGAAATGCCTTATTTTACAATGTCTGATTTGTAATGCCTAAGCTCAACCTGATCCATTTATTTGTTTGCAATTTTTTTTTTTTATACAAATTAACCAATTACCACTTGCAAGCAATCACAAGTTATGCATCTTTATTTTTATATATATATATATAATATTTTCACAAACCAGTTTAGTTACCAGTGTGTATATATAATTAAAATCACAACCTCCTATGTGTCCTTACAAAGTTCGTAGTAATGAGCGCAACGACACCAGAGCACGCACTCGCTCCGCCGAGCATCACCGCGGCCACCACCAAGAACACCGCCTTCCACTGCCGCGCATTCGCCAGCACTGCCACCGTCGCCGCCACCGCGCCGGCGACCAACAACCCCTTCTTCCACGCCTCAAACCCGCTCACCACTTCTCTACATCCCTTGCAGTGCACCACATGCCTGAAATACCTATTCGCCGGATTCCCCGCATGCACCGTCCCCACCCCTCCCTTCGCCGGCGCGGACGCCGACGCCCCCGCCACCATCCCCGCCGGTGCTTGCTCCACCACCGCCGGCTCCTCCGGCAGCCTCACCGTGCTGTGGCCGAAGTAGTAGGGCATCCCATGCCCAACCCTATCCATCCACTTCCGATACTCCACCACCCAAGTGTCACATGATCGGAGATTGAGGTATAGATTCTTGGTCGGCGATTTCTCCCTCATTAGCACCTCGTTTTGCGATGATAGAAACCCCATGTCTTGCTCGAACACCTTGCAGGCATTCTGATGTAGGTACCAGTTCGGGAGGAGCTGGGCGATTGGTGATCTCATGGTGGCTCCAAACCTCACAAGCAGCATTGATTTCCCTTGCCCTGATGGTCTGCAGAGAAAGAGAGCCGAGAAGTATTGCTTCTTGCCTCCCTTGTCCACCAACTCCAAGGTGTTTGATATAACGCATGGGGCTTGGAACCGTAGGGTGTTCACTAGCCCTGGAGTTTTGGACCTCCACCAGTGGCCGGCGAAGCCTCTGGAGGTTCTTTCAAGCACGGTGAAGTTCAGTGGTTGTGCATCCTCGCGCTTGGCAGTCCAATCAGTGCGGTCGTGCGAAATGGGGACATGGGCAGGGTCCATAAGGTTCTCGAGGAGGATGGAGTGGTCGTAGGGGAGCTCGTGGATGCTGGAGAGGTCGGAGAAGCCCGGCATTGCGTAGTGCTCGAACCAGGGGAGCTTTTCATTGTTTGGAGGGTTCTTGTCTGACATCCATACCCACACTACGCCTTGGGAGTCTCGGACTTCATATGTTTTCGCGCAGGCAGCTCGCGGTATTGTTGCTCCTTCTTCTAGCTTTACTCATAGAAACACACAAGAATGAAGAACACAGATAGTTTTGAAGTTCATTTATTGGATCAAGTTCTAGTTTTTTTACATGTAGAAATGCGCACAAGAACAAAGAACACAGATAGTTTTAAAGTTCATTCATTGGATCAAGTTCTAGTTTTTTTACTCGTAGAAATGCGGACAAGAACAAAGAACATAGATAGGTTGGAGTTCATTCAATTGAACAAATTCTTCTAGTTTTGCTCATTTCTGCACACAAACAAATAGCAAAGATGGTTTTGAAGTTCATTAACTGGATCAAGTTCTTCTAGCTAGGTTTACTCATAGAAATGCACACGTGCAAAGAACTTCAATAGTTTTGAAGTTCATTCATGGGGTCTGGTTCTTATAGTTTACTCGTGCAAATAATTCACACAAGAACAAAGAACATAGATTGTTTTGAATTTCACTTGATCAAGTTCATTATTGGATCAAGTTCTTCCAGGTTACTCACAGAAATGCACACAAGAACAACGTATATAGGTTTAAAGTTCATTCATTGGATCAATAGAAAAAAACAAAGGAGATGAAGATGTTGATGAGCAGATAAGAGGAAATGGTGTTGATCAAGCCTCCTTACATCAGACACACTCACACAAAGACTGGCAACATTATAATTCTACACACCTTTCAATGGATCAGTTTATCTCTAGAAAAAGATCACAATTTATTAGTGTATTTGGATGAAGGGAACTGATGGAAGGAAAATAGAAGAGGGTTCATCACTTTCCACATTTCTCAAGTATTTGTATTAGTAGGATTAATAGCACAAAAGTCACCAAATCAAGAAGTAAAAGCATATATGTGTAAAGATCTCAGTGAGCTTCATATCAAGATCATCAGAGAATTTGATGCAATTTAATCCCCAAAAAAGAAAGGACACAAGGGAGCTGAAAATGAACCTGAGGTATCTTCACACATTTGCCTTCACCATCAAATTGCCATCCATGGTACAAGCATTCCAACCTCCCATCCACCAACTGTCCTTCTGAAAGTTTTGCTAATCTGAACAAGTATTTATTCACTTCTATATAAGCAAAACCATGACATGTCTACTATTATACTGAAACCTTTGTCTTCTCTCAGGAACTGCAGATGAGAACATTACCTATGCGGGCATCGGTCTTCATAGCACCGCAAGACACCGGTGCCGTCCCGATAAAGAACTACATGTTTGTTGAATACAGTGAGGCCGAGTGGAGCATCCTCTGGCACCTCCTTGGTAAGGTACAGAGGATACCACTCCTCCTTCCAGTCATAATCTTCAGAGGCATTCTTATCTTGTTCATCCTCTACTGGTATTAATACCTCTTTTTCTTGAACACCTTCTTGAACCAATGCTGCACAAGGCTCTAGCAACAACCCTCTCTTTAACCTCTTATCCAAAACTAATGGTTTTGATCTGGTACTAGGCTCTGCATGAGATGGCTTTGGTGCAAGAGGGGAGTTTAATTTTCTTTGGTGAGAGAAGAGGGAGAGTGCTGTGAATGCTGTGGGATGAAAGAGGGCCATTTTTCTTTTCTTTTGTTTTTGTTTGGTGATCTTTGGGTATTTGTTTTGAGAAGGAAGAAAGAAGAGAGATGCTATGGAGGGTCCTTTGTTTGGACTTTTTGCTTGAGTTTGTGGTTGATATGTTTCCTACACTCTTTTCCTACTTCTCCTATCCAGTCATTAGAAAATAGATAAATGTTTGGTGGTGATGTGGCGGAATTTTTTCTTGGGAACAGGAAAGATTGTTTGATTAATTCAAGGGAAAATTATTTTTTAGTCCCCGGAAGTTTGCAAACTTCCTGCATACCCTCCTCGGCTAAAGCAGCTTTTCGATACCCTCCTTTTTGGTTTAGTTATTTTTAGTCCCCAGGCATAACTCAGTTAGTTAATCCAAATTTTAATACCCATTTTGCCCCCAACCGAAGAAATTGCTTTCTCGCCAAATCAAAAGAGAAGAGTTCAAACATCACTTTTAGCCATCAAATCACCACTTTTTACCATCTTTTCTCACTTACTTTTTGTACTTCGTGCCCAGCTTTTTCAGAGCTTCTTCTTCCTTTGTTCTTGTTAGTTCTTCTTTGTTCTCTTTTGTTCCATTTGTTTCCATTCCTCCTCGACAAATGAAGTTCAAATGACCTTCTCTTCCTCGTGAGTCATCGCCAAGGCGAAGTCGAAGAAACGCTCACTTTAAGTTCATGAGTTCCTTTTCTTTTTTTTTCGAAAAGTGTTTTCCCTATCGCTTTAAAACTCATGCCAAGTGTGTAAGGTACTCTCACCGCAGGTCATGAATGGAGACCTTTTATGCGATCGCCGGATATAAGGGCGAGGGAAGAGTTTTGCAGCTTTACCGTGTTGAGTCTATGGGCGCCAATACTAAATGAGATATGTGAGTGAATGGGGTCTTGAAGTTTCCCACGTAAAAGGTTCTGGTTTGTCACACCGGATGCATACCGAATCGTTTGCCCAATGAAACGGAGGTGGACTTTCAGCCAGTATGCGCCATATATACCACATGTTCAATAAAGGCCACGCCGACCTTATTGTCGTATCACAGTTGAAGATGCGATTGGACGGGCCCTCAAGCTCCTCATTACCACCATAAATACTATGTTTTTTTTTATTGTTGAACCATCCTACCCGTCAGTGCGTCGACGTAATCCTTCTTGTAGTCAGTGTATTTCGTGTTTTCGCTTAAACTTATAAGTTTACGTTTAATACTTATGAGTTTACGTTTAATATAGTCGGTTTTCGTTTAACATTGTCACTTTCTGCTTAAAAGTACGGTTTTCCATTTAGTATCGTTTTTTTTCGTTTAACATTTTCACTTTCCTCAATAATATATCCCAATTTCATTTGTGACATATGCATTGCAACAGGAGGGATTCAAACTCGGATAGCATATCGCTTAGCCGAGACACAAATCCATTCCAAAGAGGGCCCTCTTGGGGCATTAGCCATTTCTACTCAACCGGATAGTCTGTAATTGTGTCGTTGATAGTAGGTGACCGGTTTAGGGGACGGTGACCACTTTAAGGACGCGACCTCGGTAGCTTCGCTATCAATCGGAATTTTGACTTCAACTTCATAAAGAATGATAAGAAGAGAGTGACTGTCCAATGTGTCGCAGTGGATTGCCAGTGGCGTGTCCACGCATCGACAGAAGGTAATCATACAACATTTACAATCAAAACGATGCATCCCACACATACATGTTGGGAGCGACGGGCAAAGATGGAAACGAGGGGTTCTTTCATGTTGCGTTCACTGTCGTTGATAATGAAACCGACGCCAACTGGACGTGGTTCCTGTCAAAACTCGGCGATGCCATTTAATGGAGATTTAATTTACTATGGCAAGAGTATTACATTCGCTTTGGACAGTCGGCGGGCCTTATCAACGCTGCCGTCAAAAATGTTTTCCTTCGGCCTCGCATGCATATTGCTTTACTACACCTCGCAAATGAAATTCATGAAGGGAAATGTTAGGCTTGGGAAGTCTACGAAAGAGCGGTGTTGGTCCATATTTGTGAGAGGATCGCCATTTACGTATCACCGTAAAGGAATCTGATGAGGCTTTGAGCGACCTACTTGCTGACAAATTTATCGACGCACATCGCTGGTCGCATTTTAGAAATCCGATGTTTCTCATTGGTCAAACTATATGTTCAACGGCGAAAGATGGGGAGAGATGTATTCTAACGTAGCAGAATCATTCAATGCCTGGATTAAGGAGGCACGCCATCTCCCCATAACGAACATGGTCGATTCGATAAGGTAAAAAGATTCGCTTAGTGTACCACTTTTATCGCTTAATTTATTTAGTTTCCGCTCAATATATTAACTTACCGCTTATTATAACATTTTTCTAGTTAAAATAATTTTTTTATTTAATATTCCATGTTTTCGCTTAATATTATTTTGTTCCTATGTATTTTCAAGCTTTTCCGCTTAACATACCAAGTTTGTAATTAATATCTTTTCTTCTTGCTTCCTAACCGCTTTCTTTTGCCCAACAAAGGTTCAAGCTCACGGTCATGCTCGCAATCACGCCGTGAGAATTCTCGAAAATGGGAAACCCACTTATGCCCCGAAGTACACAATAAGTTGGAAGAAATCGTTGAAGAAAGCCGCGAACCTACTTGTTGGCCGCTCGCATCGAGATCATTTTGAGGTTATCGACGAGAACAACCACGCCGATTAGTCCGCTCTCAAGGACATGTTCATGCAGAAGGTGGCGGTGTATGGCCTCCCATGCAAACACGCATGTGCCGCCGCAATAATGCTAACGGACACAAGTGTACATCGGTATGTTGACAACTATTTCACCGCGGTTGAAGCTTACCACCATGCGACAAGCTATCTTTCCTGGCCCCAGGATGATGACAAGCCAATCGATTCAAACCGCGAACTACTTCTACGCATCTATGCACAAAGAGGCCACGGGTCGCCCAAGACGGAAGAGAATAGAATCGCGGAGAATCCGGCGGCGCGTGAGTTACTGTAGTCGATGCCATGAAATTTGGACACAACCGGAGATCTTGTAATGCACCTATCATTGACTAATATGTAATTACTCTAACATTTATTGTATTTCGTGCGTTTCTTGTTTTTGCTTCAATTATACGTTTTCGTTTAGTTATACTGGTTTCCGTTTAATATTACGACTTTCCGTTTAATATTACGACTTTCTGTATAATACTACAACTTTCCGTTTAATATTTCAATTTGTTGGGGAGAGAGAGGTGACCATCTCATTCTCCCAAAGCCCTTTCCCATATTTCGACGATTTGGCCCCCCTTCGGGTCGAATCAATTTAATACTCTTCAATGTCTTTTCCGTTTTCGAGGCTCTGGCGCCTCCATCAATTCGTTGAATGTGGGCGGATGCAATGATAACCAAACTAGAATAGAATCTCATGTTCCCATTTAAAATGTAACTTTTCCATTTAATATATTATGTTACCATTTAATATGTGACATTTACGTTTAATATATAAAGATTGTATCTAGGATTCAATACTTTACATGCATTTAATCACCGCCATGACCATTGGAAGAGTTAATGTTTGTTTAACTAAAATCTAAATTTAACACGCTGTCGATCGGCTTTAATGCCCGCCGGTTTCCTTTACCGCTCCGCCTCAAGCCGTCCATTAATATCTGTGCGACGAAACGCAAACGTAACATCGGTACATCGGTGTGGGGGAGGTGGAGCTTCTCGCCATTGAGGATTTGTTCTATGAACCGCATTACATAGATTGGGCAGTCAACACTTCCCGCCTTCTGTTGCGGGCAGACATTGTCAGTTATAAGTGGGTACGCCTGCGTTCCGTAATCTCCCAACTCGATTTGGATGCAGTCGTCAAAGAGTCGCCGCTAATATAAGATTAAGGACCATTTAGAAAAATTCAAAGAAAAAAAAAATAAAGTTAATCATGTTACCATTTCCCGGGCGTTTGCTTCGTATATAGCGCTTCTCACTGAGGTGTAGTGAACATACTGCTTCTTTTTCTTGTCCAGAACGACGAGATGGTAATGCTTATTTAGAATTATGGGCAAAATAACCAACTCCACTTCGAGGTATGCATGGGTGCATCCTTCATCGCCGTAGGGCAACATCTCCTAAGCGGTTGCCGACATTAAAAGGGGCCAACGGTCTCGTTATTGTGACCCGCTTCTTGTAAGGGTAGGGAGATTTGGCCATAGATTCAAGCATGACAAGACATATACGCCCATGACATCGTCAATGACCATCGCTTTACTTGTCCAAATAGTCAGATATGAGATGGTCCCGAGTGGTGTACGCCCACTCGCTCCTCCAAATAATTGTCCTGAATGGTGAAGAACTGAATATTTAGCGTGACATTAAATGAAAAAACCATTTATTAAATGACAAATGAGCATACTAAATGGAAATTCGATATTTTAAACGACAAATTACTATTCTAAGCTAAAACTCTGAATATTAAATGGAGAACTTACTTATCGATACTACAGTTGAGATACATCCCAATTGTGTTTTCTCCAGATCAGTCAGCCGCATGAAACCAGGAGGATTTTTAATTTTTGGTATAAAGTCTGTCTTAACTTGCATTGTGTTCTCCTTTGCCATTAAATCCTCCACCATGATCAGCGTCTTTTCTCTCCGGCTGGTCGTCGGTTCTTGATGGCGAGGGTGGGCGGTGGCGGCACCGGATTCATTGTCAGCGGTGGTTCGGATGTTTGTAATTCAAATGACGTCATCGTCGGCGGTCGTTGGTCGGCGATTCTTGGTGCCTTACTATCTGCATGATCGGTGGGTGGTTGATCTCGGCGGTGGTCGGTGGTTCGATGAGTGGCGATGGGTTCGGATGTTGGCGGTTCGGCGGTGGTCAGGTCGGTCATTGACTGCGGTGGAGTGCGCGGGTTTGGGTCACTAGGCGTCAAGTTCTTCATCTGCGTCAGTGATTCAATTACGCTGCCAAGTGTGACCATGTAGTCATCGTCGTCATCTTCAGCATTGGCAGACACAGATGGACTTTGCTTAACATTTGCAGCTTTTTTTACTTTTCCCGATTTCCTCTTCGGCATCTTATCCTCATGAAGAGGGACCATCGCAGTTTGAGACCGGGTTACCGGCTTTCGAGACCGACGACCGGGCCCGGATGTGACCTTTCTTTAACCGCTTACTACAACCGGGATGATATAGCGATGGCGTCTTTGTCTCGGATATCGGGCGCCGCTGCCGTCGTTGTCGCTGAGCATCAAGGCCGCTGTCGGTTTATACCGTGCGATTACTGCGTTGTCTCTCGATACCTCTCGGCCGGAGCCCCTCTCGTCCCTCCATTTTGTCAAGTCGGGACTTGATCTTTGGCAACATCTCTTGTGAGAACCTTAAGTGCATTCTCAATCGTGTTGCAAATATTATCATCCCTTGGCCTCCTTGTCGGAGTTTCCGTAGGGAGGACGACGGCGGGTAGTACGTGGGGGCTACTTGGACTTGGAGCGCTCTGAGGACCCTTTTCGCTCCTCGTCTGTCGCCTCCCTTAGCACCCTTGCCACGGATGGGGCGGTAGAAACTTTTTATTCTTTCCAGTGCGGGCCCTTGATGCGTCCCCACCTCACGGTTCCTACGTTGTCTTCCTCCTCCGATGTGATCGGACAAACTCTAAAAATCAGAAAAGAACCAAAATGTGCATTATGTTAAACGACAACACTATATTTTAAACGGGAACGCTACATATTAAATAAGAATTAGTTATATTAAACGAAAAAATGATATATTAAACATAAACTCAGTAAGTTAAGTGAAAATAAACTATATTAAACGATAATATATCATCATACATGAGAACTTTCAAATTTAAAGAAAAAAGCTGGAGTACCTCCTTTCCATCGAGTGATTTTAGCAGAGGACCAAGGGAGGCTTGCTTTCTGAAGCTGTTTTCCCCGTAGATGAGGATCCTCGGTGTCCTCCCATAGTCGCCTTCTTCCCGTCCCAAAGTGACCTCATAGGAACCATATGTTGAGGGCTGACAAGACCCTCTTAGATATCCGGTTTATGCAGCCTCATCGGATTTCTGGACTTAACGCGGCGGGATATCTTCTGACGCCATCCATAAGCCACTTGTGAGAGTGGCTGCGCCCACGCCAGTAGCGGTTTAGTTCATCTAGCTTGTGCGTAGTCCTGCAATCCAGCTTAGGAACCGCATATGAGGTGCTTGGGAAGAGCATTGTTCCAAGGAGGTACACCACCAGCAGTTTGACAAAGTTTTCTTCGTCTCCTTTTTTCTTCTGAACAAGCTGGAGAAGATTCTTTTTTATGGCATCTTTGTGCCTGTCGTATATTTTACCCATGTATTTCACTCCAAAAGTTGATTGCTTTTTCTGCTTCTTGAAGACCACCGCTTCCCCATGGCATCGAAGGCCAAAGATGATAGCAATATCCTGGGGTCTGAATGCCAACATGCTCTCTCCAATACTAAATCTGTTGGTTCTCTCGTCAAACCTCTTTAACAGAGCATCCAATCCCTCTCTCCCCGCATAACAGTTCGATGTCCAATAATGGGGCAAAGGGTGTCCTCCGATGAGTTCCCGGTGCCTCTCGGCCATATGGGTTTCAATTAGGCAAGTGTTTGGTGGACCGGCACCAAGTAGCACCTACCGTTTACTAGATTAGACGACATATTTCCCGTAGCCTGCATCAAGAGAGATTTATTACGAAAGGTTGTAGAACGTTTAAATGGAAACTTTGGAGAATAAACGGAAACAATGTATTTTACATGGAAACATTGGCAACACTTGTAGACATCATTCGTAAGGAATGTACAACAAATCGACCACCTAAACCCCAAACCCTAAACCCTAAATCAGAAAAAAAAAAAGAAAAAAGAATAAACCCTAAACCCCAAATTTCTTGCTGCGAAGTTCCAGCCACGCGAACAACAACACAAAATCGCTTACCATTATGTTTAATCTTCCATCCCAAATGCATACAAACTAGTAAAAACAAGCGAAAAGAAGGTAAGAATCATGGACACCCAGGGTTCCCAAGCATACCAGACCTTAGTGTAGCGACTTTTAAGTTTGCCTAAATTTAATACGCTGTTGATCTCCTGAAGCAAGAACAACCGTGGCGGAGTACTCCTACGATGGTGGCTCGACGGTTGTGCGGCAGTCGGAAAAACCACCGATCGATCTCTCGCTCTCGCGATGCCGTTAGAATGACGAACCGTTCTCGTGAGAGGCTGGCTGAAGGAGAAGATGATGTGTCGCGTCGTCTCGCGATTCGAACAACCCATTGCAGTTGCTTTTTGAATTGAGGGCATTCCAGACATTTTACTTTGCTGTTTTCATGCATTGGGGGAAGGGCTTGATCATGAGATTCACAAAGGATATTTTGGTCATGTAAAAAGAAAAGAGATGGTGTTAGTGGATGGAAGGCTTAAAAAGTCAAATTCTCAAAAAAGAGGGACTGATTGGGATATTGCAAACTTGGGGGGATTTTTTGTGGATATGTGAAAGTTTGAAGGGTCTTTTGTTCATTAACACTTAATTCAATTATAGGGGCTATAAAATGAGTTGAGTTTATGTTAAAAAATTTTTGAGAGTTTTGTACTTATTCAATGAATTACTCAACACTCCTATTAAGGAAGACTTGAAGATACAACTAGACCAATGGTCCTTTGGTCCATGCTCCCCCTCTCTCTCTCTCTCTCTCTCTCTCTCTCTCTCTCTATATATATATATATATATATATAAGATAAGGCTGGTTGGAACACTGTTCATTTAAGGTCATCTCCTATTTGGCAATCTGCACAGTATTTTGAGGATTTCCAACTGTATGGATGAAAAGAACATCGAAAAATAAGCTAGCATGTCAATTTTCATATAATTTGGGAAGGTGTAGAAATCTTAATAGGTGAAAATTTATAAAAATCTTATTGGTCCAGAATTTCACTCTTTAAGATGAAAACCCTACACTTTCTCAAATTGTATGAAAATTGACATGCTAGCTTATTTTTCAATATTTTCTCCATCTGTATGATTGGATTTCCTTAAAACACTTCTAAAATGAGACGACCACACTTGTACAGTATTAAGACCGGTCGCATAATATCACAACTATATATATATATATATATATATATATATATATATATATATATATATTTCAGCACTAATGCTATTGCAGACAAAAATAAACCATTAAGGTTTGAGAATTATATAAATATTTATTGAATATATGCATTAGGGCTGAAACTCCAAACCGCCCAAACCGCTCCAAACTAATCCGCCGAAATCGTTGGTTTTTCAAACCGTTGAAACCAAAAATATATTAGTTTGATTTGGTTTAAAATCAATTAATATTCGGTTCAGTTTGGTTTGAAATTTCATAAGTGCGGTTTGAACCGAACCGGACCGCATATTCCAACTTTTAATGTGATTGAATCAACATATGTCATCCGACTTGGGTTAATCTTGTACGGATTGGTATGAGATAAAAGGAGATAAACATAATTTGATTATGATTTGATATTTGAATTTGAATTGGATCAATATTCGTCTCATAGGGATAATTATTAAAAGTTTATGATTTATCTCACACTCTCATAGGAGGGATAAGATGAGAGAATAGATATGAAATTATGATTTATTTTCCAAACCGCGGTTCAAACCGAACCGAACCGCAAACTGAACCATTTTGGTTAGTTTCATTTTTCAAATTGTTTGAACTGGTTTGGTTTGATTTTTTTCAAACCGAAAAATACTGGTTTGGTTTGGAAATTCGGCCAAACAAACCCAAACCGAACCGATTTCACCCCTAATATACATGAAAGGAGAATACTTTCACACTTTTTTTTTGGTTTTTTTGACTTAGGCCATAAAGGCCCCCACTCACGGATAGTCAGGGATGTGGTCATAGGCTCCGAGAAGTAAGCTCACTCGATCGCCCTTGATCCCTCACCATGCGCGTATAAACTCGAAGAGTAAACTCAACTTAAGCTGTTCACCCCATTTATAGGGCTGGGCACTCAATCTTGGAGATCTCTCGGAAGAATTTTTCAACACACAGAACCCAAAGGTTTTACCACTAGACTATGAAGCCTTAAATTATCTTAACCCCAATATTTGAATAATTTAGAAGATTATATGCAATATTTTATATAGGTAGATATGCAAATTGCCTAGTTTTATTTTTAAGTTCTTTTCGTTCTCAATATAATTACTCTTTATTGTTTACACATGATTTCATGCAAAAAGTCATTTTTATTAGAAAAATATGAACAAATCGTTAGAATCATCACACTCTCTCTCTTTGTGAAAAGAATAAATTACCGACTTTTCTTGTGAAGTTTGATTATAGAAAAGTCATTAACTGAAACAGCTTTGCGGATATTATGTTCCTACTAAAGCGACGAATATATATTATTTTCATTTTAATTTTTGTCCCATGTGACCCATATCCCATCGTTACATTTAAATACCAATAAACTTTCTGAACTACCAGATTTAAGCAAATATAAGCAAAGAGCATTGATAAAGTTACAACCCATGAACGGCAGTTTGAGCACTGGAATTTGGAGAGAACTTTATAATGTTGTTAACAAACCAAAAGTACTGAGACAAGAGAGACTCTTACAGGAGGACATGCACCTCAGCTTCTGAATGATGTGCAAGAAAGCAGTGCAAGCTAGCATTTGATTTGTCTTCCGAAATGTGAAATGTGAGTAAAAGGCTGGTCTTTGACCTTGCATTTGCCTGCAGAGACGAAGGCTCCTAAAGCCATGGCATCAGTATCCTGGGTACCAGATATGAGACACAAAGTCATCAGGGTTTTAACTAGAAGAATATAGAGGCTAAACATGAGTAAGCTATCATGCTAGTTATTTTAGACACGAAGAATTTATACTTTTTGAGTGATTATCCTCATTTCTTCATCCACCCGTCACTTTATTTCCATGGTTTCTTAGATTGGTTAGATAATAAATTTCAGACAACAATATGATTTTGAGCCGGTACCTTGATCCTCATCACCCATATGTTCCAATAGATAGTTTGCTGCCAACTGCTCATTCCTGTCACATGCCAAGAATGCTTCAATGACCCGAGCACGATCAAATCCCAGATCTTCAAGCTGAAAATACATACTAAGCTCATAAGACTATGTTGTAGTAGGCTCTTTATAAGAGTATCAAAAGAGAAAATCACCCTTTGAATAGCCGCCTGCTCAAGGGGTCACACTGATTGCATTATGCATCTCCTGCTCAGGCTGATCAAACAAATCCCTCTGCGAAATACAGGTTAGAATGATCACAAATAAAGCTCAACAACAGTGTATTTGAATGAAAACCATTTAATGAAGAAGATGCAGCCTTTTGCAGTTTAAGTACATGAACTACAAAATGAATTCCAGAATGTGATTTGCTGTTGCCATCAAGGTTCCAGATAAACCTATGGACCTTCTCCATAATTTGGATAATACTTAAGAAGCGATAGAGACAAAAATAAAAAAATAATAATAATAATAATAATAATAATAACAAACCCCCTAACACAAATTTGACAAGGCCACACCACACGAGAGAATATTAAATTCTTCAGAGACCTGATTTGAGAAATTGTCATATGGCATTATGAAATTTCCAAACACACAATGCATACTCACCCTTCACCACCTTCAACAGGTTCATTTATTAATTGTAGAAACTCTGCATGATGCTCTTGAATCAATCTTAGAAGATGAGGATTTTGTTTGGCTAATTCTTGTAACATTGGCTGCAACCAAAATAATATTTATGCAAACCAATTCCGAAATGAAAAACATGAGCATATATCAAAGAAGGAAAAACAAACCTGCAAGATTTGTGGATTTCCTTGCACCATTGAACGCAATGCTTGGAACTGAAGACACAAATAAAAAAAATAAAAAAAATAAAAAAAGGAGCACGCATCAACAACTACAAACATTATTTAAGAAAATTAAAAACGTCATCCTTCAACTGAGGGTTGTATCGTATCAGTGGGAATATTTACCATATTACCACCTTAGGTGGAGTATGGTTGTGATCAGTTCAATTTGTATTACAGGGTGAACATTTATCCCAAGTTATTCCAACTTATCATGACTTTGACTTAGTTAATACTAATTAAAACAAGTAATTTACAATTCAAGTTGTGTTCATACAATTAATAGTTTCTACAAATTCATGATTTACTAATAGCAATTAATAATTATATTATTTTAATATATCAAATTCACTTGGAAAAGCTATTCTTATTCCAAGTTTTCTATTTGGTTAGATAACTTGGATTCCCATTATTCTCAAACCAAACATGGCTTTAAAGTTCGCAATAGTGAACACATAGATCACCTAATATGGAGATACCTTATGAAGTGTTTTCCGGCCTAGGGCATTTCATTTCTCCTACTTTTGTTTTTGAAGGCATTTACAAGATTATATAAAATTGAAACCATCAGAATTGGAGTAAGAAACAAACATATCACAGCTCAAACTCCCAGCAAAAACATTTCCTTTCATGTTTAGAGAGGAGTAGGCCATATATGCATAATAATTTTATACCATGCCCCTCTTTCAAACATGCTAATCTTCCGGTCATTCATACAACTCAAGTTCATGATAATTAAATGGTTTGTTCCAAAATTACGTGAGCTTACACTCTGCCAGTTTGCCTTAATAAGGAATCCAACATCAAATTAAGGAAAAAAATCTGAGCCAGATAGCTTACAGATTTGTTGCTCCATTCTTTTGAAGAAGCATTTCAAGTAGGAATTATGGTATATGCTCCATCAAAATTCACTGTAGCCTAAACTTTTAGTGAATCAGAACAAGGTAGTACGATACCAGAGATTGATGATAAGACATAATACTTCAAAATGCACACAGCAGCCCAACCTCTTAATTTCTTGTGATAAAGCAGAGGCTGAGAGAGATTATGACCTAGTGACTCCATAAGAAAATAGTACATGACAAGGCTTCCGTCATGCAATATAGTATTCTGCTAACAACTTAGTTAATTAATGTAAATTAAAAATGTAACTGTATGGATATAAAGAACGCAGATCCACATATTCAACAAAACTGAGTTAACAATCTAGAATTATGGTCTGTCTAAAAAATGTTAAAAGGGGGGAACACACATTAGGTAAAACAAAGGCCTTTGAAATCTTAAAGATCCTATGGAAAATTAGCTTAGAAGTTTAGTTGCTTATTGGAAAGGAATACTAATTTGCTATTATAGCTTAAAATAATGACTAATGCATAAATCAGAATTGTAATCAGGAAGTTTGGTGTAATAAGCAATGGACAACACTTTAACACTCACAATGCTTGCAAATTTCTATTTAGAATTAATGTGGTATAATCTAGTAGATGAAATTCAAGAAACAATTAACATGACAAAATCAGAACATCAGAAGGACCAGTTACAGAAGAGAATATTATGGGTGAAAAAGTAATGTGAAATGTACATGTCGTACCTGTTGATTGTTTCTAAGAAACTCAAGAGCTCCACCTCCAGCACCTGTGCCCGTATTGGGAGCCCCCTGTTTAATATTTAACCATTCAGAGGCTTACACGCAAAAGACAAGCACTGCAGATAATACCATGACAGCAAGTGAAGGAATTTTGACCTGTGGGAACATATTCAGAGGAGATGAATTTGGCAATGCTGATAGAGGTGATGCCCCTGGAATAGCTGTTTCAGTTGGGTTTCCACCTAGGCCAGACTGGTTTAGAGGGTTAGTTGGAGCTGGAAGGGTAACTTCTGCTGACGAAGGAATACCCTTGCATAAGAAAAGTAAAATATAAGATGAAATGCACTATTAAATAAAATCCCATACTATGTAGAGAAATCATCACATACAGAATACAAGTACTCCACAGCACGTTCAGGGTTGTTGTAAGCAGCACGGAGTGCTCGTTGAACTGTTTCTTTGTCCCAGTTACCACCACCAATATCCATCAGATGTTGAACCATTGGCTCAAGGTTATTCCCATAACTATGTTGGATGCAGCTTGACCATAGACATTAGAAGGTGCACTGCATTAAGAAGAACTATGACTGAATTCCATCATAATATTAACTAATTTCAACATACAGAAATTCATTCCACAACATTAAACAGGCTAAATGAGAACCACGACCTTTATTTTTGTTTGCATCATCCGCATTTACATGAACATGCCTAACAGTTTAAACATTTGTAAATTATACAACTAAATATTGGAGAGGCTAAAGCTGAACAATAATAATATACTTGGCATCATCTGCATCTCAAATGCACATGCCTATTTATTAGATCAATGTTAAGGCCAAAGATATTGCACCTTACAATAAATGCACGAACAACCAAAGAAAGTGAAATTTGCTAATCTTCCCAATTCCCAAAAAAACAATGCAAGAAAATAAACCTATTTGATGATTCAGTAAGTTCAGTAGCCAGTTATCACATGAAGAAGTCAATTTATATCATAATAGTTTTAAACACAAATACAGAGATGGAACCCAAAACAATGAATGATCTAAAACATTGCAGAGCTTTCCAGATTGGAAGCAGCATGCAACATGGATCCTCTGATATAACGTATTAAGAAGGCCAAATACCAAAGCGTGCATACACAAAGTAATATTTGCAAAATAAAGTTCATGTGCCTTTACAAAAATTATACCTTGTTAATCCTTCGATGCCACTTGCATCAGCTGAGGGCCTGTCACAAGAAGCAATAAAGGAGGCCAACTAGTACCAATAAATTTGATAAAAATATTTGAAAGAAATAAGAAAAACATACAGTGCTTGTGAGGGAGGGTCAACAACGGCAGGTTGATTGGATGGAGCAGCGGCAGGTTGATTGGACGGAGCAGCTGTTGAAGGCTGTTAAAAAAATCACTTAGAAATTAAAAAATAGAATGATGACAAGATTCTAACTCTAACCAGAGCACAAAGGATACCTGAGTGGTAGCCGACGCATCCCGCTGAACTAGAAGACTTGTTCTGAAATGGTAAGCACAAGTATGAGTGCCAAAATGATTTTAGAAGTTGAAAATGAGCTATAAAATATAATAAATTATCTTGAGAAAAGAATAAAACAGTAAGGTGGTTAGAGTATGGGTGCCAAAAAGGATGCATCACGTATGATAAGGAAAAATCTTTTCAATGTCTTGAATGTAGGCAATAGTCATACAATATATGGCAACCATATATAAAATAGAAATTTTGAAACACATCAATAGCTCCAGAAAAATTAAATTTTAAACTTGGCAAACAACTTGTCCTGTGAAAATCAAGGAAAGATAAAGCACCTTACTAAGCATGACGACAAGAAAACCATTTTCACTGATGTTATTCTCTTCCAACGTGCTTTCATCTTTTAAAACCTTTCCACTGTGTATCAGTAACTGTAGACCACATGGATAGCTATCTTTTCCTTGAATATCCTCAATATTCTTTTTCACTGCCAAGACCTACAGGGAAAAATTCAAAATAATAATAAGGATATAAGTCACATTAAATTTAAATTACGAACAGCAATCATGATCTGCTACCAACATTAGATATGCCAAATAAAAGGTTCACAACATCTGCCAAACCAAGGAAAATATAACTAACCAAAGCCTAATGACAAAGTTCTTTGAACAGCAATAGTTAAATTTGAGAAAACAGCGCCTTTATGTTGCATGGCTTTTGCTTTTGGGTGTGTATGGGTGAAAATGTGGGAGAGAGTACAAATCCTAGTGAAGTGTTATGTTGGAACAGTCAATTTGTATCGCAATCAGCTTTGCTAAACATCAGTATGAGAAGTAAGAAAATTCCGGTATAGATACTAGGTGGAAACCCTCTTAGATATCATAAGACAAAGTCCATCCAACCATACATGGTTGTTTTGAGATTCATTAATGAAAGGATATGTTATAGCTTGTTAACCCTAATACAACTTGCACTTGTGAGTCCCAAAAGGACCCTGGGTTTCGTAAGAGGGATCTTTTAATAAGATTTTCTAAGAGTATCTCGCTCTAGAATTTTTATCCAGAAATTCATAACCATCAGTTTGTATTAACCATAGCCATACAAAGCAGATTTGCTAGACTCAAAAATATATTATGTGATATGACAAAATGAAAAATTACACAGGTCAACATAATATATAAGGAAATGTATGACTGCATATTAGATTGCCAGGTCATATCATCTCATGACATTACATGTATCCAACACTGTCAGTCCAAAATTGTCCTAAAAGTTCACTGACCAGCACTAAAGTCTTATTGAGCCAATACAAGTCCAACTAGGAACAAGCACATAAAAGGTGACAAGCCATGACAGAAGTTACGGAAAGATACCAAAAACCCTTCAGCAAGGAAAGTGACATAAAGTATTTCTTTCAAAAAAAAAGTTAATACGACCATAATAACATATCTCCCAATAATTCCAATTTCTTCGAAATATGCTAAGAATCAATGATTTTCAGCACATTGACGATCACAGTTAAAAATCCACATATTGATCACCCTGACCTAAACCACTAACCTGATTATTATTACAGCCAATATGTGATGTATCAATCAAGAAGACCCACCAAATGCAGCCGATCAAAACAAAGAAATGAAAACAAAATCACGCACAGATTCAATATACACAACAAATGACAAACGTTCCGATCACTTCCAGTCAACAAGTTATTTAATTTGCTTCTCCAACACTTTATGAAGTTCCATGCTTTTGAACAAGAATTACTTCTCACAAGCGACTCCAGTTCCGAAACCACAAGCTCATCACTCTATGATTTAAACTACTAAACTGACGATTTAAGAGACAAGACTACTCAGAGAAAAAACCACAAAAATGCATCTTAATCAGAACAAACAAATAATCAACAAACACAAACATAAAACAATAAACTCTCGAACAAATCCCAAAAAGTGATGGCAAAACCAAAGAAGAAATTCACCGTGTCGCTGGGCTGAACCTCGATCTTGAATTGGCTGCCCTTCAGCGTCTTCACGGTGAGCTTCATCTCGGAATCAAAGCGGAATTCAGAGTTAGGAGGCGAAGAGGGCGGGTGAGGAACCCTAGCGGAGAAGAGGAGTGAAGAGAAGGGGGTTGTTCTCGAGATCGGAACTCTTCGAGATGAAGGGAACAAGAGAGAGTAGCGGAAGGGCCGGCGATCGTGGCATCTGGGGGTATTTATAGATAAGCCCGCACGTGCAAGACCCGTGACATGAGAGATATCCTTTAGCGGAGTCTAGAATATTCTCCTACAATATTGGAATATTTAGTTAAAGATATAACTAGCTACCAATGGAGTTAATTAAATTATGTTTTATATAACCTTATCTATCTATATTGATAAACAAATCATTTATAGATAATTTAAATTAATTTTAAAAAATCTAAAAAAAAATCAGAAGATTAGATTCGTATTTTTGAATTTTTTTAGAATTTAGAATTTTTTAATTTAAAATCATAACAATTATAACATGTATTAAATCAGTGCTGAAGTACTTGTCAACTGACACAAATTATAATTATCCTATTTTATTTTATATATATATATATATATTAAGATTAATTTTAATTTTTAAAAATCTAAAAAATTAGGGTGGAATTTTAAAATTTTCTCATAATAGGGTATTGTTGTAGTTGATAAAGGGGTTATGGGGTGTTATTGTGAGAATTGCGTCCTCCATCAATAGATGGAGAGTGATTAATTCATGAAGCACATGTCTTAAGGGTAAGGGTAAGGGTAAGTGTCTTGAAGAGATATGTGAGGGGCTTGATATATTTATGATTAGATAAAATGAGTGAAAAATATAGGATCTTTTTTCTTTTTCTTTTTTTCTATTGTTTTTAAAATTTCTGTTTGTGGTTTGTTCAAACTTATTTAAGGTTGATTTTTCAACTTTAATTTTAGATTTATTGAAATTGTGACATCATTAATTTAATTAATATATACTAACAAAGCCATCACATTATTTTCAATTTATTTTTTTAAAATTTAGAGCAGTGCGAAAGGCCATTTGTTAGTCATCTAATTATTATTTTTTAGAAAATATTGAGCAACACGATGGCCATTTGCTAGTTTTGTCTCCTAGTTATGTCAATTTAGTTAAAATAAATAATTTTGTGTTTGGCCGTCATATACATAGTTAGCACATTCCTCATAGTTAGCAGCGTAAGGGAACCACACCAATCCATCCCGAACTTGGTGGTTAAACTCTACTGCGGTGACAATATTGTGGGGGAGGTCCTAAACATTGGTACTGTTTAAGAGATAAATATAACACCCCCAAATCCGGGAGCTCCAGATCGGGTGCGCTAATCTCAAAACATAGCTTAAACATACATAATCCGTACATAATTTATTACATCTCCCAAGATCATAATGTCAAAAGTTTAGGAGTTTAGAAGTTTAGGACACCAGATACAATATTACAAACCCTTATTCATGAACAAAGTACTAAAACATAAACTTAAACTCTCAAGCGCTGTCAAGAGTCCTAGTACGCAACGTCCTCCCTTAGACTTCTAGTTCACCTGGGGTTGGAAATCAAAGAAACAAAGGGGTGATCTGAAATATAGCCCAGTAAGGTAAACATGAACTGTGTGAGTAAAAACATGAACTGCTAGAGTAAAGATATTGAAATATCAAAGTCATGGAGGGTATTAAACATCAAACATAAGCATCAAATATAGGAAATAATTTCAAGAACAGTCTGGACGTCATAACATAAAATTGTCAGGGCTAACCGCCATGACACCATATTTCTTATCTACTGGATTTTCCCATTCCAGGAACATGCTTTACCCAATGCATTGGAGGGCTGTATAATTCCGGGCTCACCCGTCAACATAACATTTGTCCAGATGAAACATTTAAGTACATAGGAGCATAAAGGATTTCAAAATTTGCATGCTTATCAGGAGACAAGAAAAAATATAGCCACTGTAGCGTGTAATAGAGCATCCATAAAGAAAGCCAACCATGAAAAGGCTTCAAGGTTAACCCATGGAATCCAATAAAAAATGCAAAGGAAAGGGTTAACGTTACCCCGTCAAGAAAGTGGATCCCTTACCTTCCTTCCTGGTTAAACTTTCTGGTGATTTCCTGTATCACCAAAATATCCAAAAGTTATTTCGTTGGAAATTGTGTTAATTTCTGTTTATTCATTTTATTTTATTCTATTCTCTTATTAAAGTCCTGCTCCTATGATCGTAAGAGATCATACTTTCAAGGAATTTTAATATCACATCCGTCCATTTTTATGTAACTATAAAATGAAAATTACCACTATGAAATTATTTTACCTTGCGGGATGAAATTATATATATATATATATATATATATATACTGAATATTGCAGGAATGCTTTAAAACAAGTAATTATCCGTCTAACCATATATGTGTAACCGATCATGAAGGCGAATATCTACATATATATATGTGGATATTTTATATATGTACAGTAAGTTTTATCTTTGACCCTAATCCTGATTTTGCCAGAACCCCCTTAAGAAAACTTTGAAAAGAGAGAAAAAAATGAAATGCTTCATGTATAATTTTCTTATTCTTTTCTTATTATTTATTTATTTATTTTTATTTTTTTCTCAATCTATATGATTAGATAATATATATACTTTTCCCAAAAGTCATGCTCCATGTATCTACTCTCTTAATCAGTTAAAGCTTTTGTTGCTTCAAAATGAAAACACATAAAAGCTTGTGTTTGATAGGGGGTTATTCCACTTGGGAATAAGGAATAACTTTTGAAAATTTTTGAATTTTTTGGAGGGAAATTTTAAAGTAAAGGTATTAATGATAAGATGGTGATGTGTTGACTATTCATTTGTGGGTTTTATGTTTAAATCTTAATTAATGATTTTGGCGGGAAATTTTTTTTCATAGGGAATTGTGTTGGGGTTATCCCCAAGGGATAACCCCCTATCAAACATGAGCTAAGTGATTAAGATTTAACTGCTACCCGCAAGGCTTACTTAAAGATGCACCTCAAACATTAATACTTCAACCTATTAATAGCTTTTCTCTCTCTTTCTCTCCATTCTCCCTCTTTCTTTTTGTTTCCTCTCTCTTCCTCTTTTTCTTCTTCTTTCTCTTACTTTCCCTGACCGTCCCCTCTCCGCCTCTCGTTTTTCTATCTCACTTTCTTTTCCTTCTCTCTCTCTTATTTTTTTACTCTCTGCCTATCTCTCCTATCTCCTTCTCTTTCTCTATTTCTTTCTTTCTTTCTTTCTCAATCTTATCTCTTGTCCATCTATGCCAAATCGGCTGAGAGGCTGCGGTATTTAATGGAGAAGTGAGGCGGTGGGAAGCTGCTATTTTTTATTTAATTTTTAAATACAAAAATCAAGATGATAAACATCATCTCTAAACTATTATTATTATATAGGGAAAATTACTGTAGCATCCCTGACTGTTCATTTTCTGACTTTTTAGTCCCTCTGACCAAAAACTATACTATTCAGTCCCTTCTTTTTAAATTTCTGACTTTTTAGTCCCTGCCGTGACTCCCTGCTACTTTAAGAAAACCCCAAAATACCCTCCCTTTTCCCCCAAAAACCACATTTTGGTTGGGATATGACAGGAGCAGTAGCAAATTTTGGTTCAACAACATGCTGTGTACTTTCATTCTTGTAGCAGAAGCAACTCAGTCTTCTTCTCCTTCTCTTGGTCTTCTTTCTTTTGTTCTTTTGCAGAGAACTTGTGTTGGTTTTTAGTGTTGTAGAGAAGCGTCGCAAGAATGGAGTGGGAGACTCGTTCAACGAAGAAACTGCAAAGGTAATAGATTTCCCAGACGTGGTTTCATATCATGCATAGTATAATTCTGTTGTTTGGCGTTCTTGTTGCAGGATTTTGATGGAAACTATTTTCACCGTTGCAGAATTGAGTCGCAGGCTTTATTTTGAGAGTTATGCGGTCAAGCAGTTGCAAAAACACCGGCCGCGAATCAGAGGACTTGCAACGATGTAATAGTTGATTAGCTTGCTCCGTCTAGGCCATAAGGTTTACTTGTTGTGATGCATAGATTGCCTAATGTAAATATATGCGATTTTATGAAGTTTTTCAATATACGTTTATAACATGTTTACATGAGTAGTCAAAGATGGTAAAAATTTGGTTGAACTAGTAAAGAGTGTAGAGAAATACTAAGCGGTTTGGAGAAATACTAAGCAGTTAATAGCAATACTAAGCGGTTTGGAGAAATACTAAGCAGTTAATAGCAATACTAAGCGGTTAGGAGAAATACTAAGCAGTTAAGGGAAATATTAAGCGGTTTGGAGAAATACTAAGTAGTTAATAGAAATACTAAGCACTTTAGAGAAATACTAAGCAGTTAAGAAAAATACTAACAGGTTAGGAAAAATTCTAAGCAGTTAAGAGAAATACAAAGCACTGAACACTTAGTAAACAATTAGTACTGATATTAAACACGTAGAATATGATTGTAAAGTCTTTAGAGTTCCTTCCATTTCCCCAGCGGAGTTGTTCGACTGAATCCGTCCAAAAGTATGCGGCATACATACTCCAAGCGTAGACGAGGAACTTCGAAGCGATTCAGGTGAAGCTTCTCACTATCCAATATCTGCTCCATAAACCGCATGACGAACACGAAACAGTCCACACTAAGTCGCGGTCATGTGAGAATGTATAACTGTCTGTTTCAAAGCAGTTCCCATGCTCGATGGTAAGTGCGGTTTCGAAAAGAACCCTCTGCATTTAGAACAAAGATGGTTAAGCTGGTGCGAAGGGGAGAATACGAAATATGGAAGTGATTGACTTACCATTTCCTCAGCACTGGGCTATATGTCCAGCTATTGAGAGATGAGTAGTGAGTGTAGTGTCTCGCTTCTTTATCCAAAACGAGTAGGTGGAAATGTTTGTTCAGAATGATGGGCATAAGAACAACTTCCAAATTTTGGAAAGATGTTATCGTGATCGGCCATTAGTTTGAGGAAGTCATCCGTGGTGTGCGCCGCTTGACAAAGTAGCGATAAAAAGGCATGGTGATGGATCCACGCCTCTTGTAGCCGACGGTGTCTTCTTCAGTCGTCCAGCAAGATCACGCATAAAGACGCCCATTTACATCACCTACAAGATCTTTTCCCTCGACCAATGGGTATAATTGGTAGCGAGTTGTAAATGCTCATTCATTCTTCCAAACAATTATACTAGAAGATAAATATACAGCTCGGATAAATACTAAGCAAACAAGAGAAATACTAAGCGGTTAAGAGGAATACTAAACAGCTTAAGTTTAAATATTAAGCAGTGAAGCCAAATACTAAGCAGTTAAGAGAAATACTAAGCGGTTAAGTGCAATACTAAACAGTTAAGAGAAATACTATGAAGATTGTTCTCACCTGTCCATCAGACAGTTCAGGAAGAAACTGAGGAGTGCTTGCTTCTCCTTGTTCAGCTGCCCGAACCCTGTAGGACGCTTGTTCTTAGGAATGAAATTTGTCCTCACAGGTTCTACATTTTCTCTGTCGTAGATGGACGCCTCTGCATCAATCACAGTTGCAGAGGGGCCTTCTTTAGTGGGGGCTTCTTCAGTGGGGCCTTCTTCAGTGGGAGTTTCTTCAGCGGGGGCTTGTTCAGTGGGGCCTTCTTCAGTGGGGGCTTCTTGGGCGGGGGCTTCTTCGGCGGCGGCTTCTTCGGCAGCGGCTTCTTCGGCAGCGGCTTCTTGTTGCAGGATTTTGATGGAAACCATTTTCGCCGTCGCGCAATATGGGGGAGAAGGTCTAGCCTTGGAGCTCACAGTGCTTACTTGTTGGGAGTCAGTAATAGGTGATATATGTAAACGGTGGGACCTTGACCCCTCTGGCGTGAGAGTGAGGTATATAGTATCAGATGATCGTAGAACAACTTGTACCATTGACAATTCTACCTACTTTGTGAGTATGTGCAACATTTTTCACTCATTCAACAAAAATATGGTCGACCTTATTGTGGACACAGATGAAGTGACAGTAGACGACTACTGCAGGTCTTCGTTTCCAACATAAATTTCTTTCTTTGTTAGTATGTGTTTATTATTTCCCGTAACCGTGTATTACAAACACGTTGGACTTTACGACTTTCTTAAAGTCTTTAGTATTGATCTTATCTCTTTATTATAGACTCAAACTCTTTAATATTATGCTTATCCCTTTAGTATCTTCTGTAAGTGTTTAAAATCCGACTTATCTGTTTAGTATCACGTTCTTCTGTTTAGTATTGTCTCACTTAGAGTCTCTTATCAATCAACAGGGATCCTCTAGCCGAGAGCATGCCCTTAAACATTGAGGGTTCTTCTCAAACTCACGAGATTGCGATTGCCAATGCCGCACTCAACGATTTCAGAACGTGGAACACTTCAGGAATGCGCTCTGTGACCTTGCTATCAAAAGGAAGTTTGATTTTACTTTTATAAAAAATGACAGAGAGAGGGTGGCCAGATGTCGCCAAGGCGTGATCGCAATTGGAGGGTTCATGCTTCTCGAGAGGGAAATATGCATACCTTTGGAATAAAGACATTGCGTACCACACATGTGTGGTGGCGGTATCGTGGACGAAGTTCTCACCAAAGCATCCAAAAATGGGTTTGCAATCATGTGATCCGTAAGCTCAAGGATCGCCCCTTGTATCATGCGGACATTCAACGGGATATTTTGCGAGAGCACATAAAAATTATTTTTGTTTCCATGCTTGTGTTGTCGGCTTCAAGTTGGGTTGCAGGCCGCTGTTGTTCATTGATGGAACACATTTGCTTGGGAAATACGGTGGCATCTTGTTAGGAGCGACGAGCAAAGACGACAATGACGGTGGTATCTTGAGTTGCGCTGCAGCCGCTGCAAAAACACTAGCCACAACCGGAGGACTTGCAACGCAGTAATAGCTGATTAATGAATAGTTGGGTGTTGAATATAAATATCTGTGATTGATGAATAGTTGGGTGTTGAATGTAAATATCTGTGATTCTAACCATTTTTGACAATACAAAATGTGACATATATATTTATAAAATGTTCACATGAATGATAGTAAACACCTGGTCAAAATAGCAAACACTCAAAATCTTAAAGGGTTTGTCCTGATAATAAAACACTTATGACAAGATACTAAAGCCCAGACGGGGACACAAAGGAGGGAAGAGGAAAAGTCAATCAGAGGGGCATTTGCGTCATTTCACCAAGGAATATGATCAGACGGGCAAGGGCATACAATAACAACCCATTTACTCCCAAGGGCAACATCGTCTTTTCGCCCCATTTTAAACACCGTTTGGTACTGTTTGGACTAAAAAGTAAGTCCCTTGATAAAGAAGGGACTAAATAGGAATACTCAAACTTACAGGGATTTTTTATGGATTTCAGAAGTTTTGGGGGACTTTTTATTACTTTCCTCTATTATATATCTATATTTTTTTTAACTAAAATCAAAGATAAATCTTGATGAGGCTTCCTTAAAACTTCCTTTATTTATTCATTTGATTAAATTAGTTAATTTAATTTAATTTTTTTTGTAATTTTTTTCATTTTAACCCTATAACTTTTCTTATATACAGTTTCACCCTGTAATTCAACTTTAGTCCCCATTTTAATTTATTTAATATGAATTAAAAAAATCAGGGTATTATAATAAACATGAGAATGGTGTGGAAATTATTGTGGAACTAAGAATTAAGGACAAAGTGGTTGAAATGAAAAGGGTAGAAGATAGAATTATATATTTGAGGCTAGTAAAGAGACAATCAACATAGTGAGTGTATATGCTTCTCAAGTAGGCTTAAGGGAAGAAGCTAAGGTTAAGTTCTTGGAAGATTTCGATAGGATAACTTTAGGGATTCCAAATGAGCAAGAACATTTTATTAGGGGAGATCTTAGTGAGGATGTGAGTAGACTCGGTGATGGCTACGAGCAAGTCCATGGAGGTTATGGGTGTAGCTATAGAAAGAAGGAAGGAAAAACTATGTTAGATTTTGTTTTTGCTCATTATTTGGTATTGTCCAATATTTGCTTAAAGAAAAGAGAATCACACTAGATTATCTTTAAGAGTGAGGGTAACTATAGCCAGATAAACTTTTTCGTTACAAGAAGAACGGATTAGTTTATATATAAAAACTGCAAGGTTATACCTAGTATAACACTAATTACCCAACATAGATTAGTAGTATTGGATGGGAAGAAAAAGGGTATAGTGAAAAAAAAAATGAGGGTTAAGCAACATAGGATTAGATAGTGGGCTTTAAAAGAGACTAACCAATTAGCGTTTAAGAATAAAATCTGGGAAGAGGGAGTCAAAGACATAGATGTTGATGCAAACACCTTATGGAAGGAGATGATGGATCGTATTGAGAAGGTAGGGAGCAAGGTCATAAGGGTCTCTAAGAGACTAGGACCTCGACCATAAGAATCATGGTGGTGGAATGAGAAGGTACAAAAGGTTTTTAAAGATAATAGATATTGGTATAGGAGGTTACCCACAATTGAGGATGAGAAAGTTTTTGAAAACTACAAGAGAACAAAAAAATGAGGCCAAGAAAGCGATTAGTGAGGCTCGAGGAAAATTTTTAGCCGATTTGTACCAAAAGTTGGGGACGCGAGAATGGGAAAAGGAAATGTATAAGATAGCACGACTAAGAGATACAAAGGAAAAGACCGGAACCAAGCCAAGTGCATTGAGGATGAGTCTCAACAGGTCATAACAAGAGATATGGAAATCAAGGAAAAATGTAGAAGTTACTTTGATTACCTATTCAATGCAAGTCATCAAGACAACTTTACAGATCTTCATGCATTAGTGATAGAGAGGAACCTTAGCTACACACGTAGAATCAGCCTTAGTGAGGTCAAGGAGGCATTGAAAAAGATGAAGGTTAGGAGAGCCTATGGCCCGGATGGTATCCCGATTAAAGTTTAGAAGTGTCTTAGAGAAGTGGGGGTAGCATGGTTAACCAAACTTTTAAACTCTATCCTAAGAGGGAGAAAGATGCCAAATGATTGAACAAAGAGCATTTTGGTTCCTATATATAAGAATAATGGATATATTAAAAAATGCACCAACTACTGTGGCATTAAGTTAATGAGTCACATGATGAAACTTTAGTAGAGGATAATAGAGCATCCACTCAGGGATATTACAAGGGTGTCAGAGAATCAATTTGGCTTTAGGTCAGGTAAATCTACGACCTAAGGTTTTTTTTTTTTTTTTTGTTAAGGAGCTTAATGGAGATCTACGTAGAGAACAAAAGTATCTCCATATGGTTTTCATTGACCTAGAGAAAATATATGATAGAGTATCAAGACAAATTTTTTGTTGGGCATTGGAGAAGAAGGGTATTCATGTTAAATATATAAATGTTATTAAACATATGTACGAATGAACAGTTACTAGTTATGAGAACAGTGGGAAGAGATATGGAGGAGTTTCCTATAACAATGGGTCTATATTAGAGATCAGCCTTGAGCCCATACTTATTTGCTCTAGTAATTGATGAGTTAACTAGTTGTATCCAAGATGATATCTCATAATGTATGTTGTTCGTAGATGATATTGTCATAGTTGATGAGACTAAGGAGCAGGGAGTTAATCTAAGTTAAACACTCTTGAAAGTAAAGGGTTTAGGTTAAGTAGAAGTAAGACATAATATATGCATTGTAATTTTAGTTTAAGTAGGAAAAATGGAGGGGAAGTGAAACTTGGTGGGGTGGTAGTACCTAAGTGTAACCATTTTAAGTATCTAGGTTTAATTTTCCAAGATGATGGGATGATAGATGAAGATGTGACGCGTAGAATTAAAACATGATGGTTGAAGTAGAGATGTGTCACATGTGTCTTATGTGATAAAAAAAAATGCCTAACAAAGTGAAGGGAAAGTTCTGTCGAGTGACAGTTAGACCAACCTTGCTATATGGGAGCAAGTATTGAATAACTAAAGTTCAACATATTCGTAAGATGAGTGTGGCAGAAATAAGGATGTTAAGGTCGATGAGTGTTCATACAAGATTGGATAAAATTAGAAATGAACACATCCGACAAAAGGTGCATATTGCACCAATTGAAGATAAAATAAAAGAAAGGTGTTTAAAATGGTTTAGACACGTGCGTCGTAGACCCATAGGTGCCCTAGTTCGAAAATGTGATAGTTTAGTAATGTAAGGTAAGAAGAGGGGTAGAAGTAGGCCGAGGATTACATGAAGAGAAATAGTATCTAAGGACCTATGTATATAAGATATTGAGCCGGATTTTATCTTTTAACAAAGCTATATAGAGACAGAGAATTCATATAGTCGGCCCATCTAATATGGGATTAAGGCTTAGTTGTTGTTGTTGTATTAATTATTATTCAAATAGTTGTTTGTAATATAAATTATTTTTTAGATATGTTATATATCTAAAAGGTACTACAGCTATGAGTCACAGAGATCCATAAATATAGCATTTATTTTAAATTATAATCTAGTAGCATACATGTCACTTTACAAAGTTCCATATTTAGGTATCAATCTTGGAGGAGGACGAGGGTATTTTGGTCAGTTCAAGTAAAGAGTAGTCAGCTTGAAGTGTAGGTGGTATACAGAAATTGGTAGGTGTAGTAATAGTAACAGTAGAAAGAGAGAGAAGAGCAAGAGGGAAAGGCTTGTCTGCAAGCAAAGCACAGTTGAGAGGAGCAAAAAAGTGCAAGGCAAGAGAAGAGAAATGGTAGCACTGAATGATGATGATGAAGAGGAGGAGGAGGTGGAGGATCTGATGGTTGGGAGGTCCTTAACATTGTGTTGAGATGCTTGTGAAGACCATCCATCAAGCATTTGATATTGGCTCAACAGGCTCAATCACTACTTCCCTTCTTCTCTGTTTCTCTGGTTGTTCATATTTTTGTATCTTTTTTTACCACCTTGTGAGAATAATGTTTTTTGTTATGTAACTAGTTGGTTCTTGATCAACCTAAACTCAAGAAGCATTCTTCTTCTTTCTTGCTGTTGTGGTGGAGTTCAGTCTATTTGATGCAATGAGGATGATATTACAATTCAAGCAAAGAGAAAAATGGGGGCCATTGAAAGGAAGAGATTTCAGAAATAAAGCAAATTTGTTTTATTTGATTTGGTGGTGTGGATTGATGTACTACTTGAGGCCTAATCTACAGTGTTGTTTTTTGTTCCAATGCTACAGTTTTCAGACAAATACTATTTGATATTTCAAACTACTTTAATAAAAGATTAGATTAAGGATATGACAATTTCCTTCAATTTTCAGCAAATGCAAAGTTGAGGATGTGAAGCAGTGAAGAATCCAAACATCCAATTTTTGTTTTAATACCAGTGTTCATGGTCCCATTATCATCCATGGTTTTAAAATCTCACAGAAACCGATCAAAGCAGACACACAGAGAGAGAGAGAGAGATTAAAATAAGATGGCACTGGAACTGAAACCCCACTTTCTCAAAAATCACATCCCACTCAAGCTCCAATGACAGCAGACAAGATGTATCATCATATGATCCACTAATAATTCATCCTTTATTTCTGCAACTTTTTTGTCCTGGTTTGGGAAATGATACATATACAATATTTCCTAATCTTGAAGTTCCAAATCTTTTTTCCTGTTGATATTCCAATCAATGTTAGTACAAGAGGAAATACAGCAGCATGACTTCCAGTGGAAGTGCATGTCCAGATGGAATGAGCTTTCACTCAATACAGTGCTGAAAATTTGAGATGCAATAAGGAGGGGTGTATTCAAGCCGAGCCGAGCTTTCGTGTGTTCAGGCTCGGCTCGTGGCTCGAATTGAGCCCAAAACTTCTATTTGAGCTCGGCTCGTTTGAAGAATTACAGTTCACGAGCTTGTTCGTGAGCTTGTTCATCAATGCTAATCTTTACATCCACCCAAATTTTTTTAGTACATGTATATACGAACTTGTTCTCGAGCTTGTTCATCAATACTAATCTTTATATCCACCAAAACATTTTTAGTACATATATATATATATATATATATATATATATATATATATATATATAGGCCATCGCACCTAATTTGGATCAATCGACTAATTGGCTTGACAATTTTCTAGAGCATGTTTGAAGGATTTCTAACCGTACGGATGGGAAGATCATCGAAAAATAAGCTAGTATGTCAATTTTCATACAATTTGGTGACCGTTTGGTCCTCCCACTTAATAGTTGAAATTTTGAACCGTTAAAATTTCTTAAAATAAGAACCGTTAAGTGGGAGGACCAAACGGTCACTAAATTATATGAAAATTGACAGGCTAGCTTATTCTTTGATGATTTTCCCATTCGTAGGGTTAAAAATCCTTCAAACATACTCTAGAGGCCAAAATGGGTGTTGGCTGCAATGATCTGGTCAGTCTGATAGTATATATATATATATATATATATATATATATTCTCGATATATATATATAACAAGCTTACAAACGAGCCTATAAACGAACTTATTCACAAACTTGTTCGCGAGTCTAAATAAGCCAAGCTTTCCTCTGCTCAAGCTTGGCTCGTTTAATAATCGAGCTTGAAATTGAAGTTCAAGCTTGACTCGTTTTTAATACGAGTTGAACTTTGACTCATTTTCAATACGAGTTGAACATGAACGAGCCAAACACCGAGCCGCTCATGAACGGCTCGGCTCGAATACATCCCTAGCAATAAGGTGTTCATAAATCAAAATTCACCAAGAATTACATTAACATATGATAATGCTAAATGCTAATGTTCATCAATTCTTGCTCTAATAATCAAAACATTCATTCACTCACATTATGAGCACGTGCCTAATCAACAGAGCACCAGAAGCTCCAGCAAAACAACAGAGAAGAGCACACCGTAGCAATTTCGTATAAAGTCTATGTAGCATTGAAATTTCAGTTTATTATAATAGAAAGAGTTTGACTCAGACTTGGCTCCGAAGGCATTGCCACAATGCCACATAGAGCTTTATTGAGAGACATGAATCTGAGCTGAAACAGCTCCAGAGGTCCCAACAGAGATAGATGCTAATAAACTGACTGGCTGCTTAACTAAAAAAGCCAAAAAAATAAAAAAAGAAAATACAAGAAAGACATAATACCAGCAAGACAAATACTAAATGTCTGAGACATCAATAACCAACATTTTCCCATATTTCCCTCCTCATCTTTCTCAGTCTTTCTCCTCTACTCCAAATCTCCCTTCTCCCAGCAATGCAGTATGGACCTTGGCGAGGATACCTTCTCCTCAGCAGCAGAAAAGCTCTGATACATCAAAAGACCACCACCGGGGAGCTCCTGCTCCACCAAATCGTTGCGAGAATAGCCATCCACATCAACTTTCTCCGCCCAGTTTCCAGCTTTCCCACGACCGCCAAAGATTGTAACAGCAAGGGAGAAGTCCTGGGGGCCGAAGCACCGGAGAACCCTTTCAACAAGATCTGCATACACAATTTCAGCAGGATTGAACCCCATGGCCTCGTAGCTAGCATAGCTGAATCCTTCTTCAGGGGTCACATGGATAGTCGAAAATGCAGTGCCATGGATGCCATTCATTGAATAACCACATGGATCAAACTCGAAGTCACAGATCTCCATCTCAGGGATGATGTTTGAAATGCCTGAAACCTTTGTCATCTCCTTTGCGGAGGAATGGCCATCAGCAGAATTCTTGAAGAAGATAGATGCCTGGTGGTTGTTCAGGCCAGTCATGCACATCTCCAGTGTCACCATTGGCAATTTGGGCTTCTGGGTAGCATAATAGATGTGCCAGTTACGATTAGGCGACGCTGGATCACCGATAACATAAGCATTCCCTCCAGATGCAAGGCTACCAAAGTGGCGATCAAGGACAGCAACCTCCTCCAAGAAGCTGCGGTGGGGTGCAGGCTGGACACCAGGGAATATGAAGGTCCCACGTGAATACTTCGCAGAAAGGACAGAGAGTGAGAGCCCTGCAGCAAGTTCAAGAATAGTAGGGATGGACAGGAGTAGCTTGGTTGTTCCACATGTCTTGAGGACTATCTTGTATGGATAGATAAAAAGGCTCGACTCAGAAAGGACATAGGAATCAAAGTCTTTGTTGGAAAGCTCTGAAACAATGGTGCATTGAGCTTTCTCCAGAACAGAGTCAATTTGGGACCTGGACAATGCACGAAGGCCACGGCCTTGAGGATCAACAAACAAAGGAGCCTCAGAAAAAGTGATCTCAAGGCGCTTCTCATAGCCCTCAAATCCGATCGGTGAGACCGGAGGAGGGCCTGCAGATTCAGTGAGCAGGAAAGCCATTGGTTTGAGAACCAGAATGGAAACAGGACAAGAGAGAGAAGAGAAAGACAAACAAAGACAAGGAGAGCTTTAAGGAATGGTTTGGCTATTAGAAAGCAGCTAGCCGAAAAGCAGGTTTATTTGCAGAATTAAAAACAAAATAGAGAAGTTCCTACTCTACTCAAGCGGGCATACTACAGGGCTATCAGGATGGCTTCCGAACACACTGCAGTGCATAAAAAAAAGAATGATAAGCAACCCGATACAGTAAGAAGAAACGCAAGATATATTATTAATTAGATGGCCACATTTTCTTGTACTTACGTTGGAGTATGCAGCAGAACGGAACTTCTTGATACCACCGTTGGGGCGAACGTCTTCAATGCTGTAGCCGAGGGGAACTTCGTATTGTAATGAACTACTACTACTAGACTTCTTCTTCCCACCTTTGGACTCCATTAAAACATCAAACTTGCTGCAGTGAAAGAAAAAGAAAGAACAAAACAATTGCTCTTGATTAGTCACCTTCATGAATTAACAAGGCAGACATAATCAACTAGTTCTTCACATGTTAGAGCAAATTATAGATTTCAGAAAACACAAATCAAAAGGTAGAAATTATTATCTTCATATCTAGATCTGCACAGAGAGTGTACATGGGCATGAGAAGATGCATACTTAAATTGAATTGAGAACAGAGCATTCCACAAGCAATTGGAAGCAGTGAACAGAATCACATCTTGTATGTAAATCATGAGATCTAAGATATAAAAGAAACATCAATATAGAACGCAAGTGAAACAAAAGAAAGTGCATCACAGCTCTAAATTTAAATTAGATAATTTTGTAAATCCCAATTTATGGGCAAAATAAATAGAACAAAAAATCATCGAGAAATAGACATGCAAAAAAAATATATATATATCTATCAATAGATCAATCAGAGGAACAAAGGAGGGACTCTGAGATTACATCTACATAAGTTTCATCACAAAACTAGTATGATTTCTTATTAAGGCATTACCACAGAGCAAGAAATCCATCTACCTTATTAATGAAAATAACACTAATAATCAAAGCAAAGAAGGATAGAGGACCCGAAAATCACAACCGTAATAGATGCTCAAACAAGCATGAGATCATAGAGAACTTGAAAAACTAGGATGCTGAAAGGAAAGGATAATCCAGAGAATTCCTTGTTTCTAAGAATAACATGAAAAAAACTACATAAGAACAAAATTACATTTATGTAAATCACCAACTTAAATACATACAAAAGAAAGAAAAAGACCCAAACACGCAAGAACAACTACCAAAAATTATTTCATCAAAATCCGATGAAATAAACAATAATTTCTATCAAGAACTACGATTTACCCAAAAAAAAAAAAAAACACCTGTCGAGACCTCATCAACAGATCAAAACCGGTCAACAGAACACAATAAATTACAAACCCACACGAATCCAATATATTTCACAGTATTATTAAAATAAAAAAACAAGTATTCTCAATCAAGCAACCGCTATCATCAAGAAACAGGCAAAAAGAACAACTTGAAAGACAAATTAACACATCAAAAAAGCAAATCAGATCTTATTCAATACAAAGAACGTCAGATGGATTCACGGACTCACTTTGCAATATGAAAAGGGTTTCCACAGGTTCAGGCCAATGAAAGACCAGCAAAAAAAAACCCTTTTCTCGGAGCTTTCAAGGCAACAAGGGGTCCTAAGACGAAGAAGAGAAGCAAGAGCGCAAGATCGATCGAGAGATCGAAGACGCCTTATATAGAAGAAGGGAGGTGGTGGTTCTCTTTTCCTCTCTCTCTCTCTCTCATCGATGAGTGGTTTCCATTTATAGGGTACAAAGGAGGCCTACCCGTGATCGAACCCTAACCCTAGAAAGACCCCCACGTGTATAGCACGTGCCGAGTCTTTGGATTCCTTTCGGACTCGATCTCTTGGGAAACGATTCCGCGGTGGTTGACCGTTTCCCTGGAAATTTCTACAACTTTGACCAACGTGACAGCTGTTTTTTATTATTATAATTTAAAACTTAATCTTTTCCAAAAAAAAAATTTAACTTAATCAATTTAATGTTTTTTCAAATTTTTAAAACTTTATTTATACAACTATTTAAATTTTTAATTTGAATTGTAAAATATTAAAAAAAATATTTATTTTAAAAATATTTTTAAAATCGAAGTTGCATAAAATAAATAAATATATATATATTGAAATAAATGAAGCATTTATTCATGGCGTCAATCAATCAGTGAACAAGACATTGTTTCCAACACGTTACATGGTTCAACGTGGAATCAATATCAACAAATTGAGCTGGAGTTTTTTCTTTCAAGTAACCGAATCAAATTATTCTCATAAACTTGCAACAAAAGCAAGTCTATATATATATATCAATTTTCACATGGAAATATTTGTAGGGTTTGGACATTAAGTTTAGGGCAAATTATCAGTAAGTCCCTGCTACTATTTGGCATTATTACCTATTCAAAACACACACACCCAAAATACCGTTACACTAAACCCCTACACACCCCCAATAATCTCAAGACAGAAAGGAAAAAGTGTATGGATTAATAATTAAATAACTATTAAGTTTATTTAAAAAAAATAAATTTAAGAAATTTAGCATCAACACAAATGACCAACTATTTGATTTATCTTCTTTTTTAATTAAATAACTCCAACAAAAATTATCAAAGGCTTCATAGCTTAATGGTAAAAACCCTTAGATTCGGTGCGCTGGAAAATTCTTTCGAGAGATCTCAAAATCGAGTGTCCAATCCCATAAATTGGGTAAGCAGTTTGAGTCAAGTTTACTCCTTGAGTTTGTACATGTATGGTGATGGATCAAGGGCAATTGAGTCAATTTATTCTTCAGAGCTTATGACCATGTCTCTAACTGATCCGTAAGGGAGGCCTTTATAGCCTAAATTCAAGAAAAAAAACAAAACAAAACAAAACAAAACTCCAACAAAAGGTTTACCTCACCCCAACCAAACACAACCACAAAATAATACCATATGTTGAATTTAATCATGTAATTCGCTTTAATACGCATACAAAATCTTATTCTCATGAATTATAAGTCGTGAAACTATAATATACATACCTAATGTTATATGATGTAAAAATATCGACTTCTCATATGCTCTCACTCGCTTTTCCTCAATGTTGTGGATGGTTGAAGAATAGTTAATAGAGAGAGCCTTTTTATATAATATTTCATCTAAGTTTTTTTAATTTTAATCAAATTCCAACTTTATTGTTTGATTCATAACTAATTAAATTATATTAAACTCTACATGCGAGTCCATAATTAAATTGTATTAAACTTAACATGTGAGTCCAATTTTTTAATTTTTTATTTTTTATAAAATAAATAAATCACTTTTTTTAATAAGGGTGACAACTCGATCTTTCACCAATCTGACCTTTATTTTATCTTTTATAGGAAAATCCACACTTTAACAAGGTACCAATAGACTTGGATGCAGTTGGTGATAAGATAAATCATATTCATTTATTAGATAATAAAATTATATTTTAATCAAAGCGATTAATTAATATCACGTGATAAAAAAATATTCTAACAATAAGAATTAAATAAAAAACTAAAAACTATATATAAATCTACCAATTTGCTCGAGTCGTGACAAACTTAGCCAACTTTTTAAATTAAATTAAATTAAATTAACACCTAATCCATGATAAGAAGCAAATTAATTAAATCAAAGATTTGGATGAACATACAAGTGGCTGATGTGGAGCTAGATCATTTCCATGGAGAAAGGAGGAAGGAAGGTTCCCATTTGTTTCAATTGTACTATTATTAATCAAACAGGACACCAACTTTAATTAAAAAAGAAGAGAAAGGATTTTAATTAGATTTGGCTTTGCATCTTCTGGCTCACCTTCAAAGTAACTTTGAATTGAATGAAGGAACATCTATCCTTGCAAGTGATTTGATGTTTGGGTCATTGTGAACCTTTCATCTTCTCTTCTTGCCTTTATTCTTTCTTTCCACATATATATATATATATATATATATATATATATATATATATATATATATTGAGAAATTACTAAAACCATACATCTATTTTATAAAAAAAGTAGTCACAACAATTTTTATTTATAAAAATTTTCAAAAAAGATGAACTATTTTTCAAAATTATTAATTATTATAAAAAATCTAATTAGACCACATAAAAAATTAAATCCAATAAATATTTTAAAAAAAGGAAGAGAAAAGGAATTGTATTATCAAATGATGTTGAAATTAATAATTTTACCATATATTTAAACTTAGGATGTTAGTAAAGATTTTAGTGAGTTATATATCGTTGATGTTGAGATATGTTATCTCCTTGAGACCAGAACATATCCAGATTAATGAACGAGAAATCAATAAGGGATCTGGTAATGCCATGGAGATAATCTATATGGAGAGGAGGCCCAGCATGTCTAGGGGTAGCTTCCGATGATCAAGTCAAAGAAGGAGAGTAGAGAATGGGGAGAGTGTGGGAGAGAGCTCTAGGGAGAGAGAAGCGCTTGTTCAGCCATCGATTTCAATGGAGTTAGTAGTGTACTCAATACTCAATCGGGAGTGGAGGTCTTCTTTTACAGTGAGTCGAGGCGGTTAAGTGGTTCGGTGGGTCGGATATAGTTGTCAGAGCTCACTAGTTATGGGGCTCTCTAAAGTTTTATGGAGTATTGATCTCTACCGTTAGATGATTAAGTGGTTGAAGAATAATTAAATATTCATTCGAGCCCTCATGATTATGTCATATATAAATCAAATAGTTGAAAGATCTTTATTTGGGCCCTCGTGTTATGAATATGAAAAATCAAAAAATTATATAACAATATAAAACATTTATCCCAGGCATACAATGAAAATATAGTTTATTAATTACTAATTAACAAGATTTCACTATGTTTCAGTCACTTGTCTCATCTTCCAAGTGGTTTTTATGTTATGCAATTAATGACTTTTAACAAAATAATTAATCTTGGCATCACATACAAATTCATCCAAACCAATGAATTATAGAAAAATAAACATTATTTTAAAAAAAAATTCCGTACTGATATCATCGGCATTATATGGATAGGTTATATCGAAAATGACACTTTTTTATTCTTGTTCGATTAATTGTTATCTATCAATATCCCATCACATTCATCATATGTCGTATTTAGTCCATTATTGAGTGATAGTCATTGTTTATAAATCAAAAATAAAAAATAAAAGAAAAAACTCAAAAGAACAATAAAAAAGCTTCAATGTCGACAACATATTCTAATGATAAACACGAAAAAATATACCCTCAAAACACCTCATAATTACACACACACACACACACATATATATATATATATATATATATATATATATATATATATATATATATATGCCTTTGTTCTTGTGATATTTCTAATTACATGCATAACTCTAAAACCGACATTTTCTTAATATACAACCAAAATATCAACTTGTAAAACCTCATAGTTACAAAAAAATAAAATATTTAAAACTCTAACAAAAATAAAAAATAGAATGTTTTTTCTTTAGTGATATTTAAGTTTAAAATTAACTCGGCCATATTCATGCAAAATTCTTACCAAGAGTCTTGTCAAGCATTCGACACACGAGACCATGATGGGGGACTCTCATAAAACTTAAAATTTATGTTCCTATTATTTATAACTGATATTTATATTATTTATTAGAAAGGGAGTTTTGGCGCAACACTAGAGTTGTTGTTTTGTGATTTGAATGTCACAAGTTCAAGTCGTGAAATCAACTTCCTACTTTATAAGCAGGGTAAGTGATCCGACTTTTCTCCGGACCTCACATAATGCGGGAGTTTTATAATACCGATATGTTATTTTATTTATATTATTTATTAATTTAAAAATTCTAAATAAAATATATTTTGGATATATTTTAGTATTATTAAAAGATGATGAAAGAAAGATGTAGAAGAGAGGTGACTTGTGGACATGAAGAAAAGGCAATGCATGGCCAAAATGAAGGGAGCTTGTCAGACCACCTGCCATTCATGTGGAAGTGAGAAACCCTAATCTCTGAAGGCCTCTCCCTTGAGAGCACCACTCAAATGGAAAAGCCAAAGCAGCCCTCCAACTTCTTGTTATCTTCAACTTTTTAGTTTTTATTTTATTATTGAAAGCTTTGTCAATGGGAGGCAGTCATCCAAAGGGGAATCTCACTTATCTATGGCTCCTCTTCCTTATCTTGATTGTTCACTTGGATTTTAAAACAAAATAATAATAATAATAATAATAATAATAATAATAATAATAACCATATATATATATACATTAATTTTAAGATTTTATTTTTACTTTTTATAAAATATAAATTTTATTTGTTGAAAACATTATATGATTTATGTTGATGTATCTCCTCCTCTGGATTGGAGCTGATCCAAATCAACTAATAAGATTTAATGGGGTGTAGCTTCTTCAACTATGGATCTTTAATGGGGAAGTTTGGGGATTATCCCCAGACTCACTGACAATCAAGTCAGTTTAACAAGGTCTAAAGGAGAAAGAGTGAGAGAGATCTAAGATCTCTCCCTAAATTAAGTGATTTAGAGAGAAGATTAGGATCAGGAGTGTGAGGAGTGAGAGAGTTGAAGAGGTCCTAAGAGGAAGTCAAGGTAACCGTCCCCTCCCTTCTCTCTCCTTGACCCTTAAAATACCTTCCATGAGACAGTTTGGTCGTTGGAGATGACTTAGATGCCACATAACCGCTTATTTGGGCATCAAATAAGCGCCAACTCGGTGACTATTGAGACAGAACCTTCCAATGCATTGGAGAAGCTTACTCGAGGCTCCCCTGGCGCCTTCCACAAGCTTTGCTTACCATTACTCAATTATGGGACGTTTGCGGGCCCTTCTCCCCTCGAGCCATCAAGATCACTTCACGTGTCCAGTGGGATTTTTCCCATAACAATTTATATATTTTTATTGTATAAAAATACGAGAGAAAAAAATTAAGTTATAAATAAACTTTTGATTTTGAATCAAATCCAACGGGACTAAAGCTTGAAATTAAAACGATTTGCTTTTAATTTCAAACTAAATTGATTTGAGCTTGTGTTTTGAAAATTAAAATGGAGCCGAGCTCGACCAAACCTATTATAGTTTGAGCTCCAACTAACCAATTTTGAGCCAAGCTTGAACTGGATGCTTCCCAATCAAACTCCGCCCTTTTAAAACCTTAGTTCTAACATTACATTAGAGCTTTTTACTTAGTTATTGAAGACACAATACAGGGTTTCACATTATTTGGAGTAGGATTTGGACTCAAAACTCCAAGTTGATGTATAACAAATAATAATAATAATAATAATTATTATTATTATTATTAATTCTAAATTATTCATTAATTTAATTAATGGTAGGGGGCTAAATGTGGTACATTTGGAAGAAGACAATGTGTAAACAACAGAGTTTGAAAGGCCCATGTCTTGATCTTTCTGAAAGAGGCTCAAATAAACTTGGCCCATTAAAATGTCCACTAGCAATCATATTGTTAGAAATAAATGGTTCCATTATTTGTTGTTATATAAAAAAATTTAGGGTGAATTTGGCACTTGATTTTTTAAACTATTTTTAAACTCATTTTAATAAAATTATTCTAAAAAGTTGTCATATATTCTTTATTTAGACCCAAGGGTAGCACAATAAAAAATTTAAAAAAGAAAAAAAAAAAAAGACACCTTTGCTTTTCTCCTCTTTTCTCTGTTTTCACTCAACACAGACACCCTCAAAAAAGTGAATCCATACCATACCCTTTGGAAGAAGTTCCCTTTGCAACTTTTGATGGACACAATGTCCCTAGAGATGCCCTTAACTTTTCCTAAAAGACCACCTTAAAAACATCATTTTATGGTTTGGGTTAGTTTCATTGTCCTGATGGTAATCTTGTAACTAGCCCTCCTATAATCTCAATTCCTCATATATATATATATATATATATATATATATATATATATATATATATATATATAGCAAGGGATGAATAGTTATTTACCTAATATATATATATATATATATATATATATATATATATGTATGTATATATATGTATGTATATATATAATTTGGATTAGACTTGGTAATTGGATGGTCATCTGATAATTAGGTCTTAAATAAATTTACTCTCTCAATCATCAAATGTAATTTTTTTAAAAAAAAAATTTGATAAAAATAAATAAATCACATTCATTAAGTTAAAAGATATACAAAGATAAAGCAAAAAAAATATGGATATTGTTGGTGTAAAAACCGGTTTCACCTAGAGATCAACACAAATTTTCTTGATCAATGGTTGAGATTTGTAGTGGTAGGAGGCGTCAACAATAGCCGGAGAAGACGACTAGAAGCTCCTCTGATCTGCCAACGGTCCTGCACATGGAGTAGAGATCAGAGGGGGTGGGCCTTGTGCTATGAGGTAGCTTCGACTTCCAAGTTAGTGAGAATGTAAAGATGAGAGGTTCTTGAGTTTAGAAATAAGATTCCACCTTTGTCTTGTTTTCCTTTCTCTTATCTTTCTTTTTTGAGGACGGTGGCGCTGTTACCTCGATGTTAGAGAGCTTTTTGTCATGTTTAGCTTTGCATCCTCCCACCACTTGTGTGCCTGAGTTAGGAACTTGTGTCCTTTGTTTGGATGTTCAAGATTGAGCCACATGTGCTTTCTGGATGAAGTCACGTATCCATTTGGATTTATCCATGTCAGATATAAAACATATGAAAAACGTTTGTCATGTGAAGAAAAACTAAACAAAATGATCAAAATTGTCATCTCCCCTTCAAAAAGCTTTTTATGTAGTTTACAATTCGAGTAATAATCTGTGTGGGGAACTATATTATGCACTTGTCTCACTTCGGTCACTGAATTTCAATTTGTTTCTTTTTGGATACTGAACATCGATTTTGTTTCAACAAGAGGTTACCCGGGGGATTCCGGCGAAATTAATCCTACGTGGAAGCCAGAATGGCCACGTAGGATGCCATGTCATCTCTCCCTTTTACATTTACCCCCTCCTTTTTTTATATTTACCCCATTTCTTCTCTTCTTCTTCTTTCACCAGGGAGAGGCCACCGGAGTGGATCAATGATGCGATGAGCATGTCGCTCTCGCATTTGGCAGTGATTGCGGCCAGATTGGCATCCTCCCGCAGTCGGAACTTTCACGAATTCCTAACAATCTCGATGAAGATATGATGGAGCTTCGAGGACGGAGGCGCGCAAGGGATTAAGAAACATAGAAGGGAAAGTTTGCGAGACTCCGACGTGGTGCTCTTCCCGAAGGATCGCAAACCTCTTGGGATTCTCGCATTAGATGAGGTTGTGGACATCAGGATTGATGGTGACGAGGGGAGTGTTGCCTCAGGCGGTGACGGAGTCCATGGCGGCAAAAGGGCAAGGAGAGAAGTTGAGGAGGAGGAGGAGAGACGAGATCTGGAGAATGGGGAGGTATAGGGTTGGAGATGGAGATGCGGGCGAAGAAGAAAGGGAGGGAAAAGAGGGATTTTTACATGCAAGAATGGGGCTTGCGTCCACATGAGATTTTGGGGTCTCAGGTTGTTGGAGATGATGGTCATTGATTATCTCCAGCGGCCTCTCCGGGTGAAAGAAGAAGAAGAGAAAAAGAGGGGGGGAGAGGAGGGTGAAAGAAGAAGAAGAGAAAAAGAGGGGGGGGGGCTTAAATGTTAAAAAGGGTGGGGGCAAATGAAAAAATGAGATGTGACATAGAATCTTATGTGGCCATTCCGGAGGCCATGTAGAATTAATTTCGCCGGAATCCCTCGAGTAACCTCACGTTGAAACAAAATCGATGTACGGTATACAAAAAGAAACAAATTGAAATTTGGTGACCGAAGTAAGACAAGTGGATAGTACGATACCCCACACAGATTATTACCCTTTACAATTCAGATATAGTTTTTATATAGGTCAAATACTCTGAATGGTCCCTGTGGTTTCCTAATCTCGCCCTTTTAGTCCCTCTATTCTCAATTGTCCCAATGGGGTACCTATATTTTATGAACCGGAAAAAATCGGTCCCTCCCTCTAACACCCATCATCTTTCCCATCCGATTCGATGATGTGGCATTTTTTTATTAATATAATAATATTAAAATATTCTAAAAAAATTAAACCCTATTTAAGATATTAAATCTTATTTAAAATACTAAATAATATAATTAATAATTAATTAACCAAACTCAAACCCTAATTAACTAACCCTAACCCTATCCCCTCTTCCTCTCTGTCCCCCGCCACCCCATCCGCCCTTCTTCCTCTCTCTCCCACCCCCTTCCGCGAGAGCTGACGAGCTCTCTTCCTCCACAACGCCGACCCTCCACCCTCGCGGCAGGCCACCGGGCTTCCAAGGTGCCCTCAATGAAGTTGACTATGGAGTCCTCCAATAAACCCTCGAAGTCAACGTACAAGACTTGAGGGAAAGCTCTGAGAGATCCTTTCTCACGGACGTCCAAGACCATGACGGGTCCCTTCCTGTCGGTGATCGCCGGGTTGATGACCTCCAGCTTCATGAGTATCATGTTGCGAGACGAGAAGGCCGAAAGCACTTTCAAGATCACCATCATGGCGACGTCCCAGGTGTTCGGAGAGGATGAGGAAGCGAGTGACGTTCCAGGACTCGTCTTGGAGGCCGTAGAGGAGGGCAGTGCGAGGAAGGCGATGGCGGCGGTGTCGAGGAGGTGGTTGTTACGGAGGATTTCTCTGGCCGTGTCTTCGACGGGGTGGAGGGAGTGGTCCAGTGGGAGAGGGCGAGGGGGTGGCTGATGATGCGCTTGAGGTGGGGGCGGCGGGGGAGAGAGAGAGGAAGAGGGGATAGGGTTAGGTTAATTAATTAGGATTTAAGTTTAATTAATTAGTTATTAATAATATTATTTAGTATTTTTAAATAAGATTTAATATCTTAAATAAGTTTTAATCTTTTTTAAAAATATTTTAATAAGTGTTGATTTGGTGTTTAACTTGGATCCGATAAGAGTTGATTTGGATCCGATAAGTGAATTTGGTTAGTTAAGAAAGTTGTTTTAATTTTATCACAATATTTTAATATTATTATATTAATAAAAAAAATGCTACGTAACCGTTCATAAAATACAGAGACCCCATTGGGATAATTGAGAATAGAGGGACCAAAAAGGGGACCATTCAGGGTATTTGATCTTTTATATATAATACATAACTTCATATATTTATTGTTTCATGTTGGCTTATTTAATCTAGGTCTTATATAACCTCAAATTTAAATGAAGCTCTCTCCCTCTCTCCCTCTCTCCCTCTCTCTCATTAGAAAAACCTTTCTTCATCTCAAGGTTTAAACTTTAAACCACACAACAAGATTTGAAGATCTTTTCTCTCTCTCTCTGAAACATAGAAAACACACACACTTCTCTTTTCCATTGTCTTTGGCTGTGCTATTTCCACTCAACTTCTTCCATTACTTTGCCCACACTTCCAAACACCTTTGCTTTAATGGGAGAAAGGAAGTCACACCCCTCTTCCTTTGTCTCCTTTTCTCTTTTCCCACTTTTAATTAATTACTCCTTTCTTTTGTTCCCTATAATATTTAAATGACATATATACATATCATCAAACCAAACCCTCTTCTATTGCTTTCACTCTTTCATGCCCTTTAAGGGAACTACACTACACTTATAAACATCCTCACCCTTTTTCTTTTTCATCCAAATTAATGTCCCCATAATTCACCATCTTCTCTTCTTTCAACACCTTTCAAACAATGTCTAAGTCTTCTATAAAAGAAATTTACATAAATATGAGATCATGGTTAATGCATTATACAATAATCAAGTCATACATAACAACAATTTTTATCAGTAGCTAGCGGCTCCCGCAAACAGTAGGCAAGCGCTACTAACAACTGAATCAACAGCTAAGTGAAGCCTACAAGCTATCAGGGAAGAGGATTGCCCACAACAATCAGGTGTGGATTTTGAGGATGAGGAGGCCTCAATCTAGACCCCGCTACAAAACAATGAACATTCCAACCAAGACACGGGATCTTGCTCCATGGATATGTTGCACCAAGAATGTTTCTTTTTTTTTTTTTTTTTTTCACTTATCACATGTATATGACTTGGATTTTTCTTTATTATCTCTTTTCTCAAAGAAGACATGCAGTGAGGGTGGGAGTGAGTACACTCTGTGCACACTGAGTTGCAGTATCAGGGGCCTGGTTTTCAAATTAGGGCTGTGCCCTACTTACATAACCTCTCCATGCATGTCTCCATCCCATGCATCCCATCATGCTCCATCACCATCATCACTAACCCAACCCCTTCCACACATCCATCATTCAATCCTCCCATCCCATGAACGTCAAACCATGGGAAACGAGTTATTTTATGGGAAACGGGGGACGGGGAAATGGGGCAACGGGGAAACGGGTGTGGCTCTGGTTAGGGTCAGACCAAGCCAAGTCTATACGGAAACAATTGGGTTTAAGTCATGAGGTTCATGCTTAATTGCTAGATGGTTGGACTTGTTGACTCGGAGACGGGTCAAATGATTTTGTAATAAAAAAAATTGGTTCAAAAGTTGGGTTTGAGTTTGATTGTTCGGCTCCGATTGGGTTCAGTATGAATTAAGTCAATAAAGTCGATAAAAATAATTTGATATCAAACAAGTGGATTCATACACAAGCGGCCACTTAATTTAAATTATTATATTATGTTGATGCATTGATTTGTCCCTCCTGGACATCTGGACTAATCAACAGATATAATGACTTTTAATTAAACTAATGACCAAAAAAGATTATTCTAAATTGTGATATTCTTCTCATGTGACTATCTCTTTCGGAAAATAGGTCATCATATGTCACTCCTCTAGAACAGGATTTACAAAGACGAGTAAAGTGGCTGGGGCTCATACTTGGGGATAACTTTGATACTCAAATTAATGATGAAGGAACATGAGAAAGAAGCCAAAAGAGAAATTTGAGCGGTATAACCACAGAAGGAATTTTGTCCTTAAACGTGGTGGCTTCTTCTTTCTTTATATAGCCCCAAGGAGAATAGGCATTGATTACAACCATTGTCGCAAGATGACGAGTAGTGACCTTTCCTATTACTGTGATGCTCTTTGTTGAAGCTGGGTGGTAACTTCAGGCATCACCGTGACATAGAGGGGATTTTACAATCTCGTTATCACCCACGATCTACCTGGATGCCCTATATTGTACCACGTGCAGACCAGAGATTTCAATTCGTATCATACTATATATATATAGATATATTTTTTTAAATGAACTAGATTTAATTTTAATATTATAATTAAAGCTTTTTTATTATTAAAAATAACAGATAGAAACAAAGTTTATAAAAAGAATGGTTTTCTTTTTGTTAATATTGTGTGATAATTGAAGAAATATAATGCATAATAAATTAGAATCTTCTTTGAACATATAAGAGAAAAATCAAAAGATACCTATTTTTTCCCACTATAACAACAATGATTTATTCTTTGTCTTTACATAGACTACAAGAACTAAAAGCGCATCACAAGAGGTTCCTCATTTGTGGTGCTTGGCACTAATATCAATTATCAAATCGAAAATTTATCATGGAATCAATCAGGCCAATTGTTGAATTTTCTTCACATCCCCACATAATAAAATATTTAGAATTTTTGTGATTGTGTGTGTTGGAATTCTTTTGGGTAAATTAGGTTGTGAAGCATGAGCTTTATGTTATTTTATTTTATTTTATTTCATCAATTCGAGTCTTCTAATTTTTGTAACTTGTAATTTTCGTTTGCATTTTCATAGACAAATAATCTTTTTTTTTTCTATAACAGTAGGGTTGTTACATTGTTGATTGTTGTTATATGGCTGATATGAATATTAAAACATTACAAGCTAGGTTCTTTCACATAATAACCCACTTTGCCATGGTTCCCACCTCTCAGCCTTATTGTGTATTAGGAAATTATTCTCGGGGCCTGGTCACCCTCATCACTGCTTTCCTAAGAATGATCCATTCTGTTGAAATCAATGCTCCTCGAAGTGGCTATCTAGCCTTTGTAGATTCAGTGTGGCTCTGTAGGCGAAGGACCTTCCCCAGGAGGTCTTGAATCTTGTTGCTCTTCTTGTTTTGAAGAGACTTTGGAAGTGGACATAGATTGCGGAGCTGGTCCCTTCCTTGGTTAATTATGTGTTAATTGTTGTTGCCTCGGAGCTCCTTAATCTAGTTTTTGCTCCTTTTTTGGCTTGCAATAGTGTGGGAGTACTTAGTGTTCTTATCCCCTAGTTGTAACCAGTTTGTTGTTGATCTTTGTCTCAAGTGGTATTCTTCTTATAGAATTCGTTGTTCATATTGAAGTTGCTTTTCTAGCTCTTCCTTTTGTTCTTCTGGTATGAATGGCCTGTTTTCTTCATTACACCTCATTTCTAAATGTCTCAAAGCAATTTTTCTTTCTTGTTACTATTTGCCCTAAAGGTTTGTTTGTTTGTTTGTTTTGTTTTTGTTTTTTTTTTTTTGCCAACTCATAAGTTTTGATCTTATAAGAGCTAGTTTCTTAGCGAGTATGTTCCCCCTTCTCACAATAATGTAACCATCTCTTAGAAATCATCCTTTGTGGCCCAATCTCTATTAAACCTTAAAATATAGGGTAGAAGGCTATGCACTCCACAATCGAGGCATAAAGGGGAATGATCAGATCTTACTCTAGGTAAGATTGTTTGCCATATGTTCGGGAAGCTTGTGGACTAATCGGTCGAGAGTAAGAATCTGTCAAGTCTTGCAAATGACTAGCTTGCGCATCCGTTGATCAAAATATATTTCCTATGCTGAAAAAGGGAGGGGGGAGGGGGGTCAATTAGCTGTAAGTCTTGTATTAGCTTATTGAAGTTCTCTCGTTCTCTATTGTTGTAGAAGGGGGTGTTTTTTTCTTTATGGAATCTTGTGGTATTAAAATCGCCACACAAGAGCCATGGTTCTTGTCTCTTGTCTCTGGGCACTTACCCATCTTATTTCCTCCCAACATGCACTCTTTTGGCTTGCATCACATGGGGCATAAACTATGGTGCACCTTCAAACCCTAACCTTGTTATCGGCTTTGTCTTTTAGCGTGGCAGTTGTTGAGAACATGCTTGTGTGGCTTTCTGTGAGTTGGTATTTTGCGATGTTCCATCCTATAAAGACACATCCCCTTATGTATGTGACTAGAAAGACAATCCGTGTGTCATATGTGTCACCCCCGATGGGCCTCCATATCTGGTTAGTAATGGGTGATAGTTGTCTCTTATAGACAGAAGATTTCAATCTTTTGCATTTTAATGAAGTCCCTTACTAGGAAGCGTCTCTTTCTTTTCCCCAATCCTCTCACATTCCATGAGATGAGTCTCATGTGCTTACTAGTATTTAGTCCTTTAAATGGATCATTCGTTGTGTCAGCTTAGTTGGTTGTTTCCTATGACATCTTATGCCCAGCTTCTGTGGTGCTCATGTGTGCGATATAGTCTAAACAGGCTTCATTGGATGCCCCTAGGTCTATTCCAACATGAAGGACAACCACGAGGATCTCCTCGTTTGGCCAATCAACAAGGGTTGGTGAAACAGTTGAGAGGTTGGGGGTGCTTGATTTTTTGAGGCCTTTTCCTTCCCTTTTTGGTTACTTATCTCCTTATGGGCGGTTGTATTTGTGTGCTTCCTTGTATCATCTTATGTCCTTGAAGCGTATATTTCGGCAAGGATTTCACCGGCCTTGATCTTCTCCCAAGCGGCATCTGAGGTGAGATTTAGTTGAAAATACCTCATAGCCTTGGGATTTGCATTGGGGATAATGAGCCTAAATGGGCTTAAAATGGGCCTATCGGGCCCTTACCAAATGGTCCTCTCCTTCCTTATCAGTTGAGAAGACAGAGGAAATAGGCTCAGCTCCATAAAGCAACCATTCTCTCCTCAAATCTGGCCCATGAGGGAGGTATATGATGGGCTTGGTAGGCTCAGGGCTTGACCTAGGCTCGGGCCCATGCCAACTTCCTCTCTGTTAGCTCTCTGCTGACATGTGTGAGGCTTGAAACAGTTGTCGTCCTCTCATTGGGCGCTCTTTAAAGCGCGGGTAGCACACACTCTCCTGCACTCACGTCATGAGTCCCTTACAATAGGCAAATTTTGTAAGTGGGCCATGCTAGTCCCTTCAACAAGGTCAGCTACCACGTCATCAACCACAAAGGCCACGACATCCACCATATTAACAATGTCCTCGGCCATATCATCTCCAATAGGTGACACGTTAGCTTTCATATCATTGTAGATACTCGAAACATCAATACCAGTATTAATACCATCTACCGCTTTAACACTATAATCCACATCATCATCCATGTGGATGGATCGCAACGCATCATCATCCACTTCATTCGTAGTGTTAGCCATGTCATCATTGACAACCACCACCTTGTCTACATTGTCAGGAACCATGTCATCAGTGTGTGGCATGTTAGCTACCAAGTAGTGTGCCACATTGCCTGACATGATTTTCCTTGGTGCCCTGTCATCCTCTAAGTCAGGCGAGTACAATAGCTCATCATCCAAGTCATCCTATGCCTTGTCTAAGTCATCGTCCATGTTAGCCTCAAACTCTAGCTCATCACTAGCAATGAGAAATGGAACGCTAACATGTCTTTCGGGTGGGTCGTACCATTGACCACCTCAGTGCTCCACATGGAGTTGATCTCTACCTGCACCTAATCAAACACCTTAGTCGCATGCTCCACTGTGGTGCCCTTGTTGGCATCCTCAGTGGAGCCCACTTAGGGTCTCTTCTCCAGCGCCAAGTTAGTTGGGTCCCCTGCAATCTCAATTCCTTTGCCTACGCCTTGTTGTTCTGTCTCGTCAACGTCTATGGGTGCGATCCTTGGCCTCATAAGGATTGTCGTGTGGCGAAAGACCACCTTGTTTGTATACAATGGTAAGCCCTTCTCCCAGCGCTATGTGTGGTACTCTCTTGGTGGGTTATTTCTCGACACGTGAGCAGATGTTGAACATTGGTTCAATACGTCTACCAATGTTCTTTCCTTGCTCGACACATTAGAGGGCTCGATCCTCTCACGTGACGGGTCATGGTCTCACGATGGGTACGATCGTTGCTTCCCGATGTTGAGTTGTGTGGAGCCTGATCATACTGGACACCCAGCCACGCTTTTTTAAAAGGTATTTTGGGTATTTCCACTGTATTAGGGTTTTTGATTTCCCTATATATTGTTCATCCTTGTAAAGTTTTTTGTTCTGTTAAAAATTAGTGAAACAGCCGGCGGCCGTGGACGTACCCCTATTTTGGGGTGAACCACGTAAAACTCTGTGTTCTTCTTGCTTGTTTTCTTTTGTTTGTTCTTGCTTTGTCTCTCACGATCTGAAGGAATTTCACCGGATTCCTAACACCCGAAGTAGCTTGCCATGCATGGTAAGCCTTCCTCTGTTCCATTTGTTGGAGGGGGCTCGTCGAACTTTTCTAGTTCCTTCCTGGGTGGTTGCATCATCCGATCCTCCCCATCGATCCCCTGATTCCCCCTCTAATTCCCTTTCCTCTTCTTGTCCTCTTCGCAGAAGTTCACCTTCTTCTCTTTGGCTTCCGGTTGCTCGGTCATACATGGCATGGGCTTTTGCCCTTTTTCGAGCTCTACATTCAGATGTGGCAATGACTCTCGATATTGCATTTAACTATGCAGGGAGTCCCCGTCCTTGCTACATCCGGAAGACCTCCCTGAGATTGTCGGCATAGTGTCCTTCTTGGCAATCGATGTTCATGAGGTTGCCAATGGGCTTGAGCATCCTAACCACCGTGTCTCGGTGCTAGCAGAAGAGCGGGATGCCTTGTGCGTTTATCCACTTAAGCTCACAGTTCACCTTCTTCGGCTCTTCCACGTCCAACGACCATGGCCAGAAACATAGCATGAATCTCGGGAGCCTAATTCCCTCTATTTCTTCCACATGTCAAGTAAGGTTGATGGTCGTTAAACCCACTAGGAATCTTCCATCACGTAGGGGCTTCGTCTACCATTTCCTTGCCGGAGTGAACTTCTCTGTCATTGCTACCGTTATGGTTTTCTGATTAGTTAATCCTTTATTGACCTTGACTATTGTTGCGATGAAGTAGGTCTGTTCCTTCCCCTCAAGTATGTGTGTATCGAAGGCTAGAGACACGTGGTGTGTCTCTCACTGACGCAGCTTCGTGCAAGGCTCGGCCCTACTTCTTTGAGGTTGGGTTCGATGAATTGGTGAGCCTATGAGCAACTCCAGAAGTTTTCGAGTTGTTTTCCCTCTCATTAGGGCTTTTCGCCTAAAGGTTTCTCAAAATCAATTTTCACATGACACACAAACAAGGAACAAATCATAAAAATATCCTCATGCATGGTAACTTTTAGAGAAAATGACTTAGATACCCCTCAAAACTATCCTAATTGCATGTATACCTCCGAGTTTTCCATTGGATTGCATATATTATACCTATGTTGAAATTTGTGAATGAATGTATATAAACCATAGACCAAGAAAGTACCTCTTATATCCATACATAGTATTTCAATTATTATAAATTTTACATTAAAAAATTTTTATTATAAATTTATATTTTTAAAAATATATTTATAAATTTATAATCAAATGATTTTTTTAATGTTTTCAGGACTTATATGCATATGATTTGAGTTTATGAATCAAGAAAGTTTCTGGAGTTTTCCGTAATAAACCCTTCTCAAATTTTGTCTTGAAGTCCAGAAGTCTGGGAATCGCGTTTCTCTCTGTTTTTTTTGCATGCCATTTCACTGCTATGCATTCAACACATGGTCCTCAAAGTCCACTCCCCTCTCCCTTTCTCCACATCTCTTTCTCTCTACAAAACAGAGCATAGCATAGCATAGCATAGCATAGCTCTATGAACCCTTCCATTGCTTCTACTCCAATGGCTTCCAACGTTCTTCTTCTCCTCCTCTTCCTCAACTCGGCCACCTTCTCCCTCTCCTTCGAACCCCTGAACACAGAAGGTAACAAGAGTAGTACATGGTACTGCTTTTCCTCTCACTCTCACTACTTCATTCCATTCTTCATCTCATCTTGTTCTTTTGTTTACAGTGGAGGCCTTGATGGCTATTAAGAACTCCCTCAATGACCCTCATGGAGTTCTAAGCAACTGGGATGGAGACTCTGTTGACCCTTGTAGCTGGGCCATGATCACCTGCTCCTCTGAGAACCTTGTCATTGCCCTGTGAATCCTTCTCTTAAATCTTATTTTTTTTTTCTTTTTGTTTTTAATGGATGTGAGTCCATGTTTGCTTCTTTTGAGGCTTTTGTGCATTGATGTTAGGGTTCTTCTTTTGATGCTTTTCTAAATATTGATGTGTTTTCTTTGTGTTTTTTTTTTCTTTTTCTTTCTTTTCTTAGGGGAGCACCAAGCCAGAACTTATCAGGAACACTCTCCTCCATGATTCAAAACCTCACAAATCTCCAACAAATGTGAGAAAACTTTCACATTTCCAAACAAAACCATGAATATTTTCTCAGCTTTAAATTTTTAATCTGTTGTTTTTCATGCAATTTCTCAGTTTATTGCAGAACAACAACATTTCAGGAGAAATCCCTGCAGAGCTTGGTAAGCTCTCAAAGCTCCAAACTCTAGACCTCTCCAACAATGGCTTCTCTGGCATCATCCCTCAATCCCTGGGCCACCTCACAAGCCTCAGATACCTGTGATTCTCTAATCTCTTCATTAATCCTCTGAATATTTTCCCAGTTCTCCAGTTATTAATCAATCCAAGTGTCTCTTTGCAGGAGATTGAACAACAACAGTCTCAATGGTCCATTCCCTGTCTCCTTATCAAAACTCCCACAACTCTCATTCCTGTAAACAAAATCACAATCTCAAATCCATTCATGTTCAAATTCCCACTGTTTGAATGAAAAAACTCACTGTTTTATATACAGGGATTTGTCTTACAACAACATCAGTGGACCAGTTCCCCTGTTCCCTGCCAGGACATTCAAGTGAGAAAACAGAGCACTCACTCACATCCATTTGACAACAATATTTGGCTAATCTCTTTCCACTTGTTGCATTCATTAGCATTGTGGGGAATCCATTGATATGTGGGAGAAGCTCTGCATCAGAGTGTTGGAGAACATCTGGGACTTCATCAATCCCTTCTCTGCCATCTCTCTTGGAATCATCTCACTGTAAAATAAGCTCTGTTTTCTACTTCTTCATTGATTGAAATCATCAAACCAAATCATTCTTTGTTTTTCTTAATGCTTATTGTATAATGCTCAGGGAGAAGTAAAAGAGAGAAATTGGGTGTTTGTTTAGGAGCTAGCATTGGCTCAACTTCGCTCTTGCTTCTGCTTGGATTCTTTCTATGGTGGTGGAGAAAGAAGCAGAAGCACCAACTCATCCTTGGTATCACTGGTTAGATCTTTTTTCCCGTTTCTCCTTCCATGTTCCCGTTTCCTAGCAGGGGAAACGATTATCAAATAAAAATAAAAATTGTTTTTTTTTTAAAAAATTGTTAACGATGGCCAGAGAGAGAAGAGGATGAGAGCGTGACGGCGGCGGCGGTGGCGCCGCTGGGGAATCTCCGGCAGTTCAGCTTGAGAGAGCTGCAAGTCGCCACGGAGAACTTCAGCTCGAAGAGAATCTTGGGGAAAGGGGGGTTCGGAGACGTGTACAGGGGTGGGCTCGCCGACGGGACGGTGGTGGCGGTGAAACGGCTGAGGGACGCGGCGATCGGCTCCGCCGGGGAGGCCCAGTTCAGGACGGAGGTGGAGATGATCAGCCTCGCGGTTCACCGGAACCTTCTCCGGCTCGTCGGCTTCTGCGCCACGCCGTCGGAGAGGATCCTCGTCTATCCCTTCATGCCCAACGGCAGCGTCGCCTCTCGCCTCCGTGGTATTAACCTCTTCACAACCTGCTTTTTTTTAATATTATATTTTTCAGATAGCCCCCTCTACTCTTTGTATAAAGGAAGGGGTTATTTGCAAAACTTGTCTTTTCTTTTACCTGCCTCCTTTGTTGAGGTCTTGTGCGCGTGCCTGGAGGGGTGACTGGTGGGCCCCGCCTGTCACTCTGATTTGGGTCTGGCTTCCTGGGCGCGTGTCTTGTGTATTTGTGGTAGTTTGTGTGAGCGCTGTTCGCAGCCGTACACGTCAGACATCAGGAACAGGAAGGCCTTGGTTTGTGTGGTCGGGATTTGACCGGATGAGTTGTTGGTCGGTGTGGGCCCCGCGGCCCCGATCTTGCTCGCTTTTTGATCCTGCCCGTTCATCGACTCGATTGATTTGAAAGTTATTCCCTGTGATCATGACTCAGTGTTATATCTATTCGCTGCGAGGCCGATGGGAAACGGTTTCGAATGGAATCACGCTTCCCATTTTCCTTTTCGAAACTTGGAAATATTGATAAAATGTTTAAAAAAATTATGGGAAACGCAGGGAAGCCGGCGTTGGATTGGGGGACGAGGAAACGGATAGCGGTGGGGGCGGCGCGGGGGTTGGTTTACCTTCACGAGCAGTGCGATCCGAAGATCATACACAGGGACGTGAAGGCGGCGAACGTGCTGCTCGACGAGCACTGCGACGCCGTCGTCGGCGACCTCGGCTTGGCTAAGCTGCTCGACCACGCCGACTCCCACGTCACCACCGCCGTGCGCGGCACCGTCGGCCACATCGCCCCCGAGTACCTCTCCACCGGCCAGTCCTCGGACAAAACCGACGTCTTCGCCTTTGGCGTCCTCCTACTCGAGCTGCTCACCGGCCGCCGCGCTCTCGACCCCGCCGCCGCCAAGGACAAGGATAAGCTCCACCCCAAGGGCGGCGCCATGCGTGACTGGGTACGTGATTTTTTACTTAGTTGCTGGGTTATTTTTACATATATACCCCCAATTGAATCTGGAAATTACATACATGCCATTCATATTGCTATTTTCTATATGCTTAGAGATTTTTGCCACTAGGGGCTTGACATGTAATTTTTGTTGATAATCCTTGAAAAACATGGAATTGTAAATATATATAGCTAGTTTTAACAATCTTCCCACAATTGTAAATATATATATATAGAGGTGTAATTGCTAAGATGTATAAACTTGTTAAATTATGATCAAGTTCCACACAGACATTGATGACTCACAAGAAGGTATGAATTAGGATAATAGTATGTGATTGCATGAAAGCATGCATGCAGGTGGAGAAGCTGCACCAAGAGAGGAAACTGGAGATGGTGGTGGACAAGGACTTGAAGGAGAAGTATGACCGGATAGAGGCGGCGGAGATGGTGCAAGTGGCGCTACTCTGCACGCAGAGCCTCCCGGCGCTCCGCCCAAAGATGTCTGAAGTCTTGAGAATGCTTGAAGGCGATGGCCTGGCTGATAAGTGGGAAGCCACTCACCGGCCCCTGCCGCCGCCTCGCCGTGCCTCATCCTTCTCCTCCTCCGGATATCACACTGATTCCAACTCATTCCTTGTCTTGGATGGCTGCTGTGATGATAGTAGCAGCAGGGATGTGGATAGCCACTCCTCTCTTGATGGTGTTGAAGAGATGGAGCTCTCTGGCCCCAGATGATGATAGATATATATGATTCATAGGATCAGATGAATACTCATATATAGACTGTTCATTAACATAGATAGCAAATGTATAACTGAAACAAGTTTAATATCTTTCCATCTCTGTCTATTGGGTGAATTTTGATATATATTTATATATATGTTTATCAATCTTGTGTCTAGATCAAGTGTGGTGAATCAATTTCAGAAATCTTATTTTTATGATATATGGGATGAAATTTGGTAGTTTTTTTTGGTTGAATGTATGATCTCTTCATCTGGAGAACAAAAGACTGCATTTAAATATGAAATTTGGCTTGAGCTTCAGATTAGAAAAAAGAAGAGTTCCAACTCTCCAGATTTGTACTTCATGGAACTCTGAATCTAATTGAAGGGGTCAGCAAGGGATGTGTGTGGATTGTTTGATCTTCAGATACTGTTTTAGTATTAAAAATTGTTAATTTGGAATCAATTTTAAGAATCAAACTAACTAATTTGATGTTAATTATAATTAACAAGTTAATAGAAATTATCAGAACTTTTTGGTAATTTGGACTGCATTTGGCTTGAGCTTCAGATTAGAAAAACATAAGAGTTCCAAATCTCCAGATTTGTACTTCATGGAACTCTGAATCTAATTGAAGGGATCAGCAAGGTGTGTGTGTGGATTGTTTGATCTTCAGATACTGTTTTTAGTATTAAAAATGTTAATTTGGAATCAATTTTAAGAATCAAACTAATTAATTAGTTGTTAATTATAATTAACAAGTTGATAGAAATTATCAAAACTTTTTGGTAATTTGGTGGTATTTTCGGTATTTTCGGTAAACTATGTTTTTTTTTTCTCTCTCATTTATTAACGTTACAACACAAGATTTCTTACATGCATATCGTTATAAGGGTAATGCAAACATTTATGGTAAAGTTTGAAATATATACTCTATAAGGGCGTTTGTGTAAAAAACTTATTTTCACAGGGGTAAATATGAAATTATAAGTCTTCACAGGGGTGTAAATGCAAAAAGAAGAAGCGCCTATATAAGGAAAGGGATTTGGATGCGACGCCCCAAACAGCAGAGCAACGAAAAGGTGAAGATGGCTACAAGCCATCACAACGCCTCGCCCATCCTCTGCGCCTCCTTCAACCAAGACAACAGGTATTCTCATGGAATCCCTTGTTTTTTCTTCCGAATTAGGGTTAGGAGTCTTTCTTCTCGTTCAATTAATGGTATGGTACTCTGTTGTGGCTGTAGTTTCTTCTCGATCGGAACAAGGGATGGGTTCAAGGTGTACAATGCGAGGACCGGGATGTTATGCTACGAGAATTGTGAGTTTTCGATGAGATTACTGCTAATCGATGCATGGAAACTATGGATCTGTTCATCTTGTTGTTACCCTGACTTTCAATTGATGTGATTGGAATTACTTGTGCTGGTGGTGAAGAATGGATTGTTTGATTATAACGCAATGGTGAAAAGTAATAGAGGTGTGTGTCTAGGAAGCAAGATCATATCGGATAATCTTTGATTGGGTTGTGTGCTATAAGCTGAACTTGCTATTTTAATTGTTTTCTTTCTTAGTGGGAATTTGGAAATTATTTATTTGCTAGTATATTTGAGTCTTATTTATTTGGAACTAAGATGGAATGGATTTAGAGTATAGGCACTATTATCTTGTGAAGAAAGTTGGTTTAGAGATGTCACTGAGTCAATTATAGGTTACTGTATTGGAAGAAAGTGAGTTTAGAAAATTGTATAGTGACATTACCAGATGTGGGGTTAGGACATGCAAGATGAAAAGTTTTATTTTATGGAGGAATTCATGAGAAGTATTGGCTTGGAGTAGAGTGCTTTGAGTTAGGGCTGTGGTTGTCTAACCAATCAAAGTATCTTTCATTTCCAGAATGTAAATGATTTAATGATGAAACTCTTAAAAAGATTAACTGATTGTACTACAGATGCGAAATTAGGAATTCTTCTTTTGTAGGCGTGACGAGAAAAAGGCATACTGTTTGATTCACTTGTGGAGGATCAGTTATTTTTCATTTGAATGCCATCACATTCTTTCAATTAATTTATTGTGTTTGATTGTTCTGAGGATTTATTAAATTTATAGTTCTCTCTCAGAACCAGTCTACTTTTAAAAATCTGATTGATCCTTGTATAGGTTGAAAGCAAGGATACAATTCACTGAACTTGTATAATGAATAATAATCATCTATAGTTTTATATGTTTTTCAATACTCAGATTTTTCTTGTTATGATGTATTTTGATTGTATTTTTAGTTATTATGAAGTACTTTGCTATTGCTTTCTCAATTTTTTTTGGAACTTTAATTATTATTACACAAATTTTATCATGTTAGCTTAGGAAAGCGGTTAGCATCGTGGAGATGCTATTCAGTTCTAGTCTTGTTGCTTTTGTTGGAGCTGGAGAGCAGGTACTTATGTGATTGAGTTTTCAAAGTGCCATTTTATATTGTGCATAATGCAACCTAATGCACTTTATTTTGATCTGTCCTGAACAGCCTTCATTATCACCTCGCCGACTGTGTCTCTTCAATACAGTAACTGAAAACAGACTAAGGGATTTAAATTTCTTGACCTCAATTCTTGCTGTTCGTGTTAATATGAAAAGGTTTGTTTGGTTTGTTTTTTTTGTTTTTTGTGAAGTAGATCATTTTCCTTCCAGACATGTTAACAAACACAAGAGCAAGCTGTGCAGTTTGAATTAACATGGACTGGCAATAGGAGCACTTAATCAGGCCTTAGAGTATGTGTATATTGTATTGAGTTCATCTACGGCCTGGAACTGGTCTACATGTGTACTAGTATGTTTCTTCAGTTCTTAGATTTTTATGGGCTGTGATTTTTATCTTAGCAACTCTACTCTAATCTGTCGATTGTCACTGATTTTAGTTTTGCCCATCTTCAATTTCCAGCTTGGTGTGATACTTTTCATTTGATTAATATCACTCTGTCTTGCAACCCAAATAATTCATTTGCTTCATGGGTTAGGGTTTCTTTGTCCTTGATATGCCCAATATCTTTTGTTTATGATTTTTGTAGTTTTTTTTGGATCTTTTATCGTTTATTTGTGAAATCACATATACATGTAAAACACCTTTATCCTTAATTTCGAAGAGACCCAAACATCGTTATAATTCAACAAACTCTTTTTCCTATTTCATTTTGTTTTAATGTGTTCCACCGCATGTGCAGGCTTATTGTCTTACTGCAGGATAAGACATATGTATATGACTTGAACAGCGTAGCTATTTTGGATACCATAGATACTGTGCCTAATGCTAAAGGTTAGACTGAGACCTTTTCTTCAACTATTTGTGTGTGTTTGTAATCTTTTTAAAATCATATGAAAAACTAGTGTAAAATGTTTGGATTTTTTTTTTTTATACATCAGTGACACAAAATGAGATCTTGGAAAAATCATCACCACAAGTAGCATCACTAGTTAATTTTTTCTTTTGACCTAAAAGATATACAAAATATATGACAATAAAGAAACAAGTTCTGAAGGACTAGTGCATTTTTACCATGGAGTGGCACTTTCAGGCAACAACTGAGACAATTTAGGAAGGTTCAAATTGAAGCAGTTGATGTCAAGAAAGGATACTGTGCTCAAATTTTGACAATGAAGAAAATTTTCAACATGTGGTTTTTATAAATTTCTTTCTCCAAAAGGAATGGTTTTTTTTTTTTTTGGCATGCCTGTGATATGCTAGTGACATCTTCAAAGTTTGGTTGTTGGTTCTCTATAAATTGGTTATAGGGAATAATTTCTTGAATGAATGGTTCACAAAAAGACATTATTGCAAGTTTTAGAGGATGATGAAGTTAGATTACAAAAAGCTACTTTAAGCTCTACTCGGTTCACCTCACAGTTTTTGTTTCAAATATTAATGAGAATGAAGCCCATTGTAGGTTCTTGATGACACAAAACTTGTGGGGAACTCTGGAGGCTTTGATTTGAACTTGTAGTACCCAATTTGTGGGGTAAAATTTATGAATCTTAAGTCCAGTTACACATATGATTGCCAGGTGAGAATTTGAGGCTGTTGTTGATGATCTTTGTTTTTGCATTGAATAGCAAGAAAGTCTAGAGATGCTCTCATGACTTACAAGTTGGTGAGAGTAAAAACAAATTTTTTTTTTTTAACAGTAGGAATTAATGGTCAGTGGATTAGACCTGAGAGAGTGCTGAAAAGAAAGAGGGTATGACTGTTGGAGAAACATTTTAGTTATCAGATAACTGAAAACATCTAGGATGCTCATGGACCTTCTTGTTTGTTGTATATTGAGTCATGTTCTTTATCCCTGTGAAATTTATTTTGTTTGTTTTGTTCCTTGCACACAATGTATGTAGCTTCTTTTCATTATTTTTTTTATTTATGGTAATTTTTTTCATTATTAATTATCATTAAATATAAAGCTTATAAACATCTGCACTAGATTTTGTGTAGTATTGTTTGTTTTTTTTAATTTTTTTAACTGAAAAGACTTGAGTAAACTTAAAATTTATTGAGTTATTGGATCTATCATTCTTTTGTTGGTAGTAAAGATCTCAAGAATTTGCTATCATTCTTTTGTTGGTAGTAATGATCTCAAGAATTTGTTTCAGGGCTTTGTGCATTTTCTCCTAGCTCAGAAGGTAGCTATTTGGCCCTTCCAGCTAGTACTGAGAGAGGATCTGTATTGATATACAACACAATAGAGCTCTCTTCTCTGTGCCAGGTTTTTTGTGCATTCTTGTCATGAATTTTGTCATTCTTTACCGAGCAAGATGCTAATTGTTTGTACCCTATCTCTTCTGATGAAAATGCATGGTTTGTCATAGATAGATGCTCACCGTTCAGCATTAGCTGCACTTGCTTTCTCTTCGAGCGGTATGTTCTTGGCTACAGCTTCTGAACAAGGAACGAGAATCAGAGTACATCTAGTTTCACAAGCAACTAAGGTGGATGGATGCTCATTGTCATGTTTTTTTTTTTCTTTTTCTTTTGTTACTCATGAAATTACCGGCCCCAAAGGATTTTTACACACTATTCTTGATACACTAATATTTGTATTTGTTCATTTCAGTCATATAATTTTAGAAGAGGTACATATCCATCAACGATCTATTCCTTATCATTTCAACCATCAGTGGAGATTCCCAATATTCTTGTTGCTACGAGTTCATCAGGATCTTTACATGTCTTCTTCCTTGAATCTCTGATAAATGAAAGGTTGGTAAAAAGGGTGTATTGCATGCAGAGACATAATTCTAGCACAATGGATGTAGACATTACCTTGTTAGTTTTTCATAAAGTAATTTCCCCTATTTTTATTCCCTTCATTATCTTATCTCACATCTAAAATTGGTAATCAGAACTTCACTCAACCATCTTCCATCATTTTTACATATTTCACAAGCAGGAAGCCTAGTTCATTACTTGGATCAATGATCCCTGATTCACTGAATGATGCCTTTGAATCTGGTCAGCACCATGTTTTTCATAATGCTACCCCAGTAGGAGTTAAGAGGTGAATCCACAGTTTTGGTTTTATTGATCAAGTCATTTTTTATCCTATTATTGAATACTGTGCTTTGATCTATGTTACAGTCATGCAGCGATCTACAATGTGGATAATTTTGAAACCACTACTGCCATCAGGTGAGATATCTGACAAATATATCCTTCCTTCGATACCTTTCATTCAGATTCATGTTATCTTTTTGTTTTGTTTTTTCTAATTTTTTAATTTTATTTCTTCTAATTTAATTGAAAACTGTTTGATGATCCACTGACCATAAAAGCCTTCACAGATTTTGTTGATCATGACTTCTACTGTTATTTTTGGTTATTTTCCTTTATTTGTTATGCCTACAATTCATAGTAAAGATTTTTTTGATGAAAATTCATAGTAGAGATTTAATATTGCATTTCTGGCCCATCATCTCCCTGCATGCATTGACCCACAAGAAATATGGCTCTTAGGCACGGCCCACACAGAGGCCGTGCCTATTTATACCATGTTTACTCTCCACAGGCCATGATACTTGAATCCATGCAATAGGGTGAGTGGCTGTGCATGACAAGGCCCAAGTATTCTAGTTATCTGAATTTTGATATATTTATTAATATCTGAAGTTACCAATCAACATAGGAAGAACTTTGAATTAATTTAAACTTTTTTCGCAGATTTATTGATGAACTTTAGATGAGTTAATTATGCTGGCCTGAGTTGGTCAGATGAGTCCAAATAAAATTAATCACTTCTGAGTCTGAAACTTTGGATTCTTTATGCAAATGTAAGAGTGCTGATCAGTAGCTAGACTTCTGGGTTTCAGCTTGGCAACTATATTTCCGCTTTCGAGTTAGATGGGGTGGCATAGAACAAGATTGCTTGATTACATGATAACTGTTATAGGATGTAGCACATTATCACTTAAGATGTTATACACTTGCTCATTGTTCAATTGTTCTTTCTGGAACTCCATCTCTTCCCAAGTTTGGGTTTTTGTTATAATTTAGCATTTCAATAAGTGTACCTACCATATTGGACATTTTGGGCAGGTATATTTCTTTTCTGGGATGTGTTCATCCAGATACCATGCGTTTGAATAATAAGTAATTCAAGACAAAGATGAACTCAAGATCGAATTTCAACACTAATCTTATCCGAATCTTAGTTTTATAACTCACACTTTTGGAATGCTTTTGCTCTTGGAATAATATTACATTATTCGGTAATTATATTTTAACTTTTGTTAGGGCAACTGTTTACATCATCAACCAGAATGGTCGCTTTGATGAGTGTACTTTCTCTGTCGGAAAGCCGAACGAGACTTCCTTTAGCATCAAGCATAATTTACTGGATGAAATGTGACAGATATCCCATAAAACTCAAAACAATGCAAGAACTCAACTAGTGGGGTCTCTCTAATAGGTCCCCTGTACAGGATTCTATAATCTCTGAACCCAAATGTTCTTTCACATACATGTATATTCTTGAGGTCACTAGAAAATGACTTTCAAAGCTCAGCATCATGTAATTTACTTGTTGTAAAGATGCAAGATTACGATGTAACATCCCCATAGTATAGTTTGGATGCAATTTCTCTTGGATTTCATGACAAAACATATATCATTGCTTAGTGGTAATCAGATTATCTGGGTCAGTTCAAGTATTTGGCTTGTGCTATATTCTTTAGGAACTGTATGACAAGACGCAAATTTTGCACCAATGGCCTCTTGGGCTATTGGTACCGGGAACTTTGACAACCACAAAGTGAGGGCACATGCGCACAAATGTCACGTTATCCGTCTCTGATTTTTGTCACGGGGGCGTTTGTCGTCTTTGTTAAAAAAAAAAAAAAAAAAAAAAAAATGCAAATTTCACTTGAGAGGCATTGTGTGTTTGGTTACTGCTTTAAGTCCAATTTAGGATTAAGTCCACATACTGCATCCGAAACTGGCCGAGATAAACTGCAGGTACACCATATCTTTAGTTATCTCCAATGAAATGATATCTTCTATTATGTGGAATGTTTTTGTATTAAGGTCATACACATGCATTTGAATTGTGTAACAGCTCATGAAATTACATATTTTCCATAATTTATAAACAAGATAATTCTTCAAGAAAAACCCACTATTCAAGAAAAAACCAAACACATATATAGTTAATTAATTAAACTAATTGAAAATAATGCACATGTGACCAATGAACAATGACACCATTCAAAGGTCTGCATGTAAGGCGGCAATGGACCAACCTCAACTACCAAAAAGTAAAACGCGATTTTTGCACATATACCCTTGCAAGATCATATAATTACATTCTCTTCTGATAGAATCTTTGTTCTAAAAATTATATACGAGCAACAATTTTCATGACCAAATGTTGATGCATGCTTCTGTCAAAAATAAAAAGTGGTTTATCTATATTTATCCAAAAAAAGGAAAATTAATGGAATAATTTTTTTTTTAGTTCCTCTATTTTTCGGAAAGTAACCTTTTAGTTCTTCATTTTTTTTGTGACTCTTTGGTTCATCTACTTTATAAAGTGGGACTTATTAGTCCGGAGGCAGGCGACATTCACTTACACCATTTCAAATGACTGACATGTCTGCCACATGGCGTTACGTTGATGTCCACATGGCCATCAGAAGAGGATGAAGAGAAGAGAGGGGCTTGAATTCGGATACTAATCGGTTATGATCTGAATTCTAGGGTGTGTTTAATGTTTTTTTATTTAATTTTTAAATCTTTTCTAATGGTTTAATGTTTTAAAAGGCCACGTGACGTTCTGATGGCCATATAGACATCAACATAACGCCACATGACAGACATGTCAGTCACATGAAATGATGTAAGTGAGCGTCGTCTAACTCAGGACTAATAAGTCTCACTTAATAAAGTAGAGGGACCAAAAAGTTTTTTTTAAAAAAAGACGAGGGACTAAAATGGCACTTTCCGAAAAGTAGAGGGATTAAAAAGAGAATTAAACCAAAATTAATTTATAAATTTAAAGGGGCCATGCAATAATAAGGTTTTGCAATTTTAAGGGGTGCAGATGAAAATAGCCAAAAAAAAAAAAAGAAATAGAAAGAAAAAGCGAAAATGAAAACGTGAACAAAATCCCTAAAAAAACGATTCTCCTTCTCCCGCTCCTATAAATGCTCTGTTTGCCCATTCCGTCATGACGTCCTTCCTCCTTCCCGGCCATTTGTTCGAAGCCTTGAGCTCGACTTAGTTCTCCAATGGTGGGAATCCGAAGTCGGTTCCGCTTCTTCGCCTCCCCTTGCAGTCATGCTCTCGTACTCCCTCTCTCTCATTCCCATTCTCTTCTCCTAGTACCTTGCTTTTCTTTTTTGTTTCTTATTTAGACCTTTCTTGCAGAAATCCGCATTCTTGGCGAGTTCTTCCAGTGTTGGAAGTAGAGAAGGTTGGTTGGTGTTGTTTTCTTGGTTTTCTTGGTTTTTTTCCTTCATTTTCGGAGAATTCGAGGTTGTTTTGTTTGCGATGTTTTTGGGGTTTATGCATACTAGGATTTGGAATGGGAGCAAGAGGGAGAGGTTTTAGCACGAATATTATATCGGAATTGAGAAATTATAATCAGCTAAGTAGCATTGATGCTGAAGATGAGCTTGAGATGATCCGGAGGGAGTTCCAGGAGGCCAAGAGGAGCTTTCTTAACATCCCGGCGGCGTTGAAGGAGATGCCAAAGATGAATCCCGAAGGTCTTCATATTCTTGTTTTGATTGTATTGTTTTCTTTTTTCAAGAAAATATTTTGGGAGATTATTACTGATGTATTTGTTTGATTTTCATGGTTTGATAGGTATATATGTTAATAAAAATCTTAGGTTGGGGGACGTACAAGTATATGGTTTCGATTATGACTATACATTGGCGCACTATTCTAAGAACCTGCAGAGTTTGATCTACGACCTTGCAAAAGAGTATCTCGTGAATGAGGTTTGTGGTTTAGTGAGGTTGTTTGTGTGATTTCTAGTATTGCATAAGTGGGGATTTTTTTAACTAAGTTTTCTTGTTCATTTCAGCTTAAGTACCCTGAGAGTTGTTTGCAATTTGAATATGATTCGACCTTTCCCATTAGAGGGCTCTATTATGACAGACTGAAAGGATGCCTTCTGAAGCTTGATTTTTTTGGGTCCATTGAGCCAGATGGGTGCTTCTTTGGGCGCCACAAGGTGATTTAACTGCCTTGCATTGCTATTTGGTCTTTTTTGTCGTATATGGTTGATTGAGTATTTGAGCTTTTTACATGAAGGAAATGCTTTAATATTGTGGAATGGATGCATGGTTCTTGATGATGATGGGAGTAAATGTGTTGTCGTTCGCTTATCCCTTTATAATATTCAGAAAGCTAAGAAACACTATGTTTAGTATTCACACACTTGACTTCGCTTTACTTTAGCAGTGGTTTTAGCTTTCTGTGCCCTGAATTTAAGGAACATGATCATTCATAATGTCGGTTTAATGCAGCTAAGCATGGGGAAAATAAGAGAGATATATGGGACACGACACATTGGTCGAGATCAAGCACGTGGGCTTGTTGGTTTGATGGATTTATTTTGCTTTAGTGAGGTGAGACTCGATATTTTACAGATATGTATCATTTCTTTCCCATGCTCTAGTTAATTGGATGATGGTGAGACACTTTTATCTATTATGTGAACAATTTTCCACTTCCACATAAATCCATATCTTTTTATTGTTAGATAAGTGAAAAATCGTACTTGAAAATCAAGAGAGATGACGCTCTGATGGTTCTTTTTTTTGAATGGCTTGATTTTTCTCATATTTTTCAAGGCATCTTTCTTGGCCTCAAGTTATTGCACGTTCTTTCTTATTAACTGTTCTGTTGCTTGGGGAACCAGGCATTGCATATCATGCAGTTTTAGATTATAACACTTGGTTTATGGCGCATTTTTATTTTTTACGGTTTCATGTGTGCTCAGCTTTTGGCGGGCAATACCTACTGTTCTTGCACATGGTAATTAAATCTCAACACTATACACTGGCTTCATGAACTTAAGAATAATTTTATATCATCAAATAGCCACACTATGTTTAGACCTTGTGCCAAATGTTAATTCGTGCACATTATTTGTCCATTAAGGTATTTCATGTGGTTTTAAAGGCTTATAATCACCTTTCTCTTGTAGGCATGCCTTATTGCAGATATTGTGCAACATTTTGTAGACGATAAGCTGGATTTTGATGCTTCTTATGTATATCAAGATGTAAACCAAGCAATTCAGCATGTCCATCAAAGTGGTTTGGTTCATAGGACAATTCTATCTGATCCTCACAAGTACCTCATGAAAAATGTAAGTTGCATCAATCTTACTAAGCATCATCCAATTTTCATGTATCATTGTGAGATCTTATATTTTCGAGACAAAGGGATTTCATGTACCCCATCGTGCTAATACAGGATTTGTTGTACAGAGCCAAATGCTGCCTTTTCTGAAGATGCTAAAGGAGAAAGGAAAGAAGCTTTTCCTGTTAACTAACTCTCCGCTTAATTTTGTGGATGGGGGAATGAGATTCATGCTGCAGGTTTTCTTTTTCTTTTCTTTTTTTGGTGCAAAATTAAAACTTAATTCTATGCTCTTAGTCCTTAATTTGATTTGCCAACTTCATTTCCAACTAATAGTTACAGTGGTACAGTAAATTTGACTGTTCATGGACTATCATCATTTAACGTTTATGGTGCACAATTCTGAGTGCCTTTCTGGATCTTCTTAGTATATTTTGTTGTGGAGAGTAGAAAATATTAGCAAGTGTGTGTGTGTGTGTGTGTGTAGGCCAACAGAGGGTTGTTAAAACTTTCTTATGACTTCACAAACCATGTTGAATCTGTCATGAGATACTTCCTGGTAACTTGGTAGGTAATTCTTAACGCAGCTGGTTCTTGATTTTATCAAATGTGACTGGACTTCCTTTACATGCATTCTTTCTTGTTTTCCTTGTCTTTATTCTCTGCATACATTCTTTTTAACAAAAATTGGAGTCAAATATAGATTCTTTTAAAGATAATATATATGTAGTTGTTACCTTTTTTTTTTTTTTTTTGCTTTTTAATGATTTTCTAGATATATCTATATAATTTTCTATAGTTCTAATAATTTCTTTTTTGATTAGGACTTTGGTGATATTAAAGACTCATGGAGGGACCTTTTTGATGTCATAATCGCCCAAGCCAATAAGCCATGCTTCTACACTTCTGAACATCCATTCAGGTTTCGTTGACCCACTGACTATGATCTTCTACTATGTTCTCAATCAGAGAAACATCAACTCTTTCTTTCCTACTTACTAAGCTGCTCAACTCATTCCGGGTTTAGTCAGAAGCTATTCTGAAAATATTACCTGCTTGAGCAATGATATTTTATGTTTAAAATTTTTCTGCCATGGAATTTCCTGAAAACTTTGATTGTCCTAAGTTTCCATATAATGAATGATGAAAGGTTTCTGTGCTGATTCCAATGCCTATCTCAGAGGACATTTATTTTTCTTTCTTTTATGCCCTTTTTGTACAATCACCTGTCAAGGCTCTAGAAAGTTAGAAAAAACCACGCCTCCCACATACGCTTGTGATAAGAAGGTATTTTTGAAACTTGCTTGAATATGACTAAACTCCTTTTGGTACTCCATTCACTCTTATGTGAATAAGTAGAATGATGCCTAGTGAACAAATCACTGGTATAGGTATTTTCAACATTATCCTTTTTGAGTATGTGATAACTTTTGAAATTTATTGTCCAGTAAGCCTGCCCTTCAACAAATTTATCATGTAGAAATTAGAAATAAGATTTTCTCTCCCATAAATATTCCTTTTCATGTCCTATACTTCTTTTCAGAGCATCTAGTTTGGTTTTCTTGGTTGTTATGTCTTAGTATGATCTGCTATTATTTCCATAACTAACATTATCAGGTATTAATAATCTGCCAGCTTTTACATCAGCTACTTGTTGCGAAATTTTGGTTCTCTGATTCGGTTATAGTATTTTCTGAAAAAATTGGCAACAGCCTGAACAAGGTAATGATGGTGTATAGCACAATAGTTGTCCATAGTGCCTTCAGTTTGTACTTTTTGAGGTGAATTGATTTATGCCAAGATTGCCTCTTGAGGTGTGTGCTGGCTCTTACTCATTATTTTTCTTTTGCTTTATGCCCCATTTTGGTCTAGGGACTAACTTTATAATACTTTACGCTTTCACCTATCAATAAATGGTGTTTTCTATTTTCCATAGAAGAAAGTTATGCAAAAATATCTTTCTTGTTTTATTATCCTAAATAGTCATATTCTAGTATATGTTATATATTTATACCTTTTTTATGTTATTTTAGGTGCTATGACATTCAAAAGGACACTTTGGCTTTTACGGCAGTAGATAGGTTTCTCCCAGATCAAGTTTATTACCATGGTTGCCTCAAGTCATTTTTACAAATAACAAAGTGGAACGGCCCCGAGGTTTGTTGACATTTAGTAACCTGTCTTATTTTGGACTAATATGGCTACTCGTTTTGTGCTAAGAACCTATCTAGTGAAACATTTATCTGTATAAATGGGTGAATCATGAAAATAAGATGGTTTACAGAACTCTAGTTTCTCTAGTTTCCTGTTTTGTGCAGGCATATGTTTATTTTGTGCCTTCCATATGATGATACTCTCCTTTTTTTTAATTAGGTTATATATTTTGGTGATCATTTGTTCAGTGACTTGAGGGGTCCATCAAAAGCTGGTTGGCGAACTGCTGCCATAATTCATGAACTTGAGGTATGATCTTTGCTCTGTAAAATGGGCAGTTATTTTTGATCCATTCAGAATGCTTTAACTGTAATGTAATTTCCAGTACGATGCATGGGACAATATAGTTGAGTTATTGTGCATCTTCTGTATATTATAAACACCATTGATATGTAATACACAAAATATTGTAGACTTGTTCTGCCTTAACTTCTTGCCTGTTGTCCAAATAAAGTAATGGCTACCATTTGTAAGAGAATGAGGACAAATTCTGTAGTTTGTGGAGTGTTTTAATGCATCAGGTGTTTATGTCTCTATATAATAACAGAGAAAATTTCTATAAATAACTTTACGGTTTGTATATTTGCATGATATTTCATTCTGATGATTACTATCAGTTGTCGACTTCTTATGTATTTATTATAGGATTGAGCATCTTCTCATCAAGATTTCTTCACTATTGCAGAGTGAAATACATATACAGAATGATGAGAGCTACCGATTTCAGCAGGTTTAAATTCAGAAATACATACACCTGAACTTCTTAGTTTTTATTTATTTTTTCTTAGAATTATAATTTTCTTCTAATATTTTTTATGAAATGCAGGCAAGGTTTCACAGAATACAGGAATTACTTGGGAAATTCCATGCCACAGTGTCCAAGTGTCGAAGTGGGGAAAGGTATCAACCGTTACTAGAGGAACTTAACGTAGAAAGACGAAATGCACGTGCTGTGATGAGGAGCATGTTCAATAGCTCCTTTGGTGCTACTTTCCTCACAGACACTGGGCAGGAATCAGCATTTGCATATCATATCCATCAGTATGCAGATGTCTATACCAGTAAGCCAGATAACTTCTTGCTGTACCCTTCTGAGGCATGGCTTCATGTGCCATTTGATATTAAAATCATGCCACATCATGTGAAGGTACAATAACTTTTATCAACTTGCGCATTTGCTATTACAGCCATGCACTCCAAACCATGAACAGTTTTTCAAGCTCCTTTCCTATCATTTTCAGAATCAAGATTTGTGTCCTACATGGCAGGTTCCGTCGAGTCTTTTTAAAGCACAATTATAATGACTGTCTGTCCTGGAAGCTGATAGCACATTGAAACACGCTGCTCAGTGGAATCCACTGGAGTAATTCAGGTTAACTTTGCTGATTACTTTTACCGAATTCACATAGATCCATGGACAGAAAATCACTGTTTCTCTTGAGAGTGTTTTCAGGTCTATAAAACTCAGGCCTTCAAACATTTAGCATTGAAAAATCAGCTGGGAGCTATACCTTGATGTATAAAACAAACCCATTAGATGATTTATTTTTTTTTGGTCACAGTGATAATTTTGTTGTCCAGCACAAGTAATCGGCAGGTTGCAATTGTAATTTGTTTTGACGAACTTATAATAATAGCCATTCGCCTCCTCTTTTTTTTGCCAGAGTTTAAGTAGGGCCTTTTGGGTCCTGATCATCTAGATCTCCTTTTTTTGTGTTTATTTTACACAAAAAATAAATGTTTGGTAGCATCCCTGATGAATTTATAATTATAGGTTAATATTGTATGTTTGTTGAAGGAACGTATCAGAGAGTATCTATTATATAATATGTATGTATATCTTTGGTTGATTTAGTATGTGAGTTAATAATTGTCGTCTCTTCATATCCAAAATAGTTGTAGTCTGAAGTTTCTCCAGGTTCTTCTTGTTAAATATTTTTAATTTACAATTTGGAAAGTTTGGGCATATATCTTTAGAAAAATGCATAATTACATATTACTCTATAAAAATCATATTATGAATATACTTTTATATAACAAGATGGCTATATATATATATATATATATATATATATATATATATGGGTCAAATTACTATAAGGTCGGCCTTACTACCATCAAGTAAGGTTGTCTCATTTTCACCTATTTTGAGAGAGTTGTTTACAAATCCAACCTTACGGATGGAAAGAACATTAAAAAATAAAATAACATATCGATTTTCATACAATTTTTTATGACCATATGATCATTCATCTTAACGGGTGAAAATTTAACTTTTCACCCGTTAAGATGAATGATTATATAATCACCAAATTGTATGAAAATCGATATGTTATCTTACTTTTCGATATTCTTTTCATCCGGTTGAAAAACCTAAAAATACTCTCAAAATAGGTAAAAATGAGGCGACCTTACTTAAATAGTAGTAAAATCGACCTCATAGTAACATGACCCATATATATATATATATATATATATATATATATACATTATTTACGGTTAAAGGACAACAGAAAAGAGAAATTATGGTATTCAAAAGTCATCACGAAACATATATTTTTCCGATCATTGAGGTCTATATGAAAAAACTAGTTTTTTGAAGTATATAAAAATAACAATGTACACCATAGCAAATCCGTTGTAGTCTAGTTGGTTAGGATACTCGGCTCTCACCCGAGAGACCCGGGTTCTAGTCCCGGCAACGGAATTTTTTTTTATATAATTCCCACAAATTCGGGAACTTTTGGTTCTCCTACTTTTCTGTAATTAAACCCTAAAATTTTGAGGTTGTAATTATCCATCAAAAGACATCAGCAAACAAAAGTGAGTCATGTCGATTCAATTGTCCACATCTTATTTTGAGTAAACAAAGTAAAAGAAACCAACTTGAAAAAAAAAAAAAAACTTTATCTTTATCCAACCAAACTCGCACAACAAAAAAAAAATCCTCATTCCTTCATACCAAACAAAATCATTTACAAAATCGATCATGACAGATATATCCTCAACATTCTAACAAGATCAAAATTAATTTGGCACTGAGATGATTATCCAAGCATTTACATACAATCTTTTAGCAATGCAACCATCCTTGTTTGACAAGGAAAGGTTTGCCATTATTCTTGCTTTGTTTCCAAGATGGTATTTCCAATTACTTAATTCTACCTACTTCTTCAGTCCCTTTACAAATCTCTTGCCGTTAGATTTCTTGCTTTCAATTGACTCTACAGTTTACATATTATTTATTTTTTTTAAAAAAGTTAACTTCTAGCCGACTCTGTATATATATATATATATATATATATATATATATATAGAGAGAGAGAGAGAGAGAGAGAGAGAGAGAGAGAGAGAGAGAGAGAGAGAGAGAGAGAGAGAGAGAGAGAGAGGCGTTGGCAGTCAAAGGGGAGGGAAGCAGGGAGGGAAGATGGTCTGGCCCCGGTCATTTCGACCGAGGGCTGGACCTCCGTCGAGGGCGTGGAGCAAAGAGCTGTCAAAGGGGAGCATGGCGGCAAGATGGGGCAAGGAGGACACCGGAAAAAGGAGGCTGAGCCTGCTGGATATGTGTCTCCGATGCGGAGACCGTGGACATCGAGCAAGAGAGTGTAGAAGCTCCGTCAAGTGCTTCAAGTGCGGAGGACTGGGGCACAGATCGTTTGCCTGCCCAAAGAAGCAAGACTGTGGTGGATGGGGGCAAAAGATACTCAAAGGTGATGGTGGGCAGGGACGAGAAACTGAAGCAAAGGTCAGGGGAGTACAGGTGAAGGTGGTGATGGGGGCAAGGACAGGTGGGGGTGGAGTAACGGGAGGGACGGTGTGGGGTAAGCGGCTGGAGACTGGAGCACCAGAAGTAGAAGTATGGGTGCCAGAGCTTGCACATAGAGAGATGGAGATATTGAAGGAGATGGTGATGGTGGAGCGGGTCGAGGGGAGTCGAGAGATTACAGCAGAGGATGTTAAAGAACTTCTCCAAAGGACATGGGGAACATGGCCGGGGAGGATCGTCTGTTCGGTGGAGGGTCGCTTTATGGTGGAGTGCCCGTCAAGAGCATGGAGAGAGGCAGTTGTGAAATGGGGGGTAGTGGCAATGGAAGGGTGCAAGATGAAGTTTGGGGCTTGGCAAGAGAAAAGTGAAGTAGAAATGGAGGCCGGGGGAAGGAGGAAGGCGCTCCGGCTATACGATGTCCCGTTCTGCTGCCGGCGATGGGAGGGCTTACAGAAGGGGCTGGAGCCAGTGGGAGCCCTGTTGGCATGGACGGAGGGAGAAGGGATTGTGAGGTTTGCAAGAGAGTTGGTGGTGGAGGTGTGGCTGAGGGAGGGGGTGGTGGTGCCTGAAGGATGGTGGTGGGTGGTTAGAGGGAGGAGGCTGTGGGTGGCGTCCGAGGAGGTGAAAGAGGGAACGGTCGGAGGGAACAATAGGGCTGACCCAAACGGAGATGGATCGGCGAGGAGACCGCCGGAACAAAGGACAAAAGCAAGTCTGACGGAACCCTGTGCAGGGGGCTCAATACAAGCCACATTAATGGAGAAAAGACAAAACGCAGTGGAGGCTACGTACGAGGAGGAGAATAGGGAAACGGGGGGAAACCGGATAGAGGAGGTTTCACATGAGGCCACATGGGGGAACAAGACTTGTAGTTTGAAAAGAAATACAGGTGGTGGGAAACGCAAATTTCATAAAGTGGGAATGGGTAATAAATGGGGGGGTATGAGTATGCATGGACTGAGGGGACGTGAAGGATTGGAAAGGGGAAGGTGGTGGAGGAAAAGAAACCCTGGAAACAGTGCAGCAGAGGGTCACTCCGAAGTTTCAAATGAAGGGCCACGCGGGAATGTACAAGGTCTGGGGCAAGAGGAGTACACTGGGAACGGGACGACGGTGGAGACAAACCACACTGAGCAACCTGAGATCGAGAGGAGGGGGTCGGAAGAGCCTGAAGATGGTGAAACTGAGAGGGTCATAGTAACTACAAAACCAATGGCATGGCCAGATGGGAAGGTAGCTGACCTGTGCTCAGATACTGGGATAATGTTGAAGGAGGAGAAAGGGGGGCAGGTTAAGTTGGTAGACCTGCTAAGGAGAATGGAAAGAGCAAGAGCTGGTGGGGGGGAGGGGCGGCCAAGTGTTTGATGATCATTACTTCATGGAATATCAGGGGTCTCCGGGGACCGGAGAAGAAGGCAGCAGTGCAATGCCTAATTGAGAAGTATAGAGTGGACGTTTTCCTTATTCAAGAGACAAAGATGGAGACATACCCGGCTAGGATTCTACGATCAATGGGGAGATCTCGGTTGAAAGGTTGGAAGGGAGTGACATCAAGGGGACTCGCAGGTGGCCTGTTGACGGGTTGGAACACAAGGTTGCTGAAGTTACTCGACTCGAGAGAGGGGCGGTATGGGCTGGCAACAATGTTTGAAGGTTTAGAAACTAAACAACAGTGGATGATAATCAATATTTACGCGCCGCACACAAGGGCAGAGGTGGCCGAGCTATGGAGGGAGGTGGCAGAGATGGCGGATGCCTGGGCAGGGCCGTGGTTGTTAGGCGGGGACTTAAATGCTACGACGTCATTAGAGGAGCGAAAGGGGTGTGTTGGTAGCCGATGGGCAATGAATGAACTCCGAAACGCGATGGACTACCTACACCTACGTGACTTGCCGCTAGTGGGGAGAAAGTTCACATGGTCCGGCGGTAAGAGGAGACAAAAGTTTGCAAAATTGGATCGTTTCCTAGTTTCTGGGGAGTGGGAAAGCATGTACCCCAAAGCATGGGTGGAAGCGTGGCCTCGGGTGGAGTCCGACCATGTACCAATCGCGTTGAACGTAGGGGAGACGAAGAGAAAGAGAAGGCGCATGTTCCAGATCGAGCATTGCTGGTTCTTGGATGAGGACTTCGCACCGGCGCTGGCTGCTTGGTGGTCAAGCCCTACTAACGGGATGGAATGGGATGACAGAATGAAGGTCTTGGGACAGAAGATGAAGAGTTGGAGTATGACCAAGGTGGGGAATGTGTTTCAGAGGAAGAGGATGTGGCTCGAAACAGTTAAGCAGATGGATGAAAAGAGTGAGAAAGGGGACTTAGAAACTGGGGAGATGGAGAGATGGCGGCAAGCGAGTGAGGAGCTGAGGAAAGTGCTGGGACAGGAGGAGGTATTGTGGGCCCAAAGAGCTAGGAATCGCTGGCTAAATGCAGGTGACGCGAACACTACGTATTTCCATAAGTTGGCGAATGGAAGGCGCCGAAGAAACTTGATTATATCCATGGAATGTGGGGGTAGAGTGATCACTGATCAAAAGCAGATAAGGAAGGAGGCGGGTAAATATTTCAAGTTGGTGTTTAAAGAAGTGAAAACATGCGAAGCGGATGTGGACTGGGGGAAACTTATGCAGGGCACTGCAACTGTGGAGCAACCTGAAGCATTGGAGGTTTTGTTTACGATTGAGGAAATCAAAAGCCTGCTCGCAATGAGGGGAGAGCAAGTCACGGGGCCGGATGGCCGCCGTGGGGCTTCTTTCATAAGTTCTGGGAGATGGTTCAGCCGGATGTATGCACACTGTTTTGGAATTTGCAGCGAGGAGTCATCCCATTTGCACAGATCAACAAAGCTCTGATTACACTCGTACCAAAGGTGGAGGGAGCGGCTAAGCTTGAGGAGTTCCGTCCTATCAGCCTGCTCAACGTCACCTACAGGGCCTTTGCTAGGTGCCTCGTGAACCGCTTGAAGCCGCTGATGAACTCACTGGTGGCCGACTCGCAAACTGCGTTTGTACCAGGGCGGTGGATGATGGAGAGTGTGGCGTTGGTGCAAGAGGCTATACATTCATGCTCGGTAGAAGGATGGGAGGCATTTATCTTAAAACTCGACATTGAGAAGGCCTACGATAGCGTGAAGTGGAGCTTCCTCGAGGAGGTACTGAGGGCGAGGGGGTTTGGTGAAGTATGGATCAGCTGGATCATGCAGATGGTGAATTCCTCAAGCCTGAAGGTAGTAGTGAACGGGAGTACGTCGAGAGGTTTTCAGCGAGGAAGAGGGTTGCTCCAAGGCGACCCACTATCGCCGTACTTATTCATACTTGTGATGGATGTTTGGATGAGAATGATCCAATGTGCAAGAAGAGGGGGATGGGTGGCCGGAATCCAATGCAGAGGAGGGAGGAGGAGTGAGGTGCTGGCCACACAATTCGCCGATGACAATCTTATTTTATGCAGGTATGAAGAGAGGTTTGCGGTGGCGATCAAGTGGATGGCGCTTGCGTTCGAGCTGATTTCTGGGCTGAAGATAAACCTCAAGAAGACGGCCTTATTTACAATAGGGGTAGCACCTGAGAGAGCAAATGCAATGGCAAATATACTGGGGTGCAGGGTGGCTACCTTTCCTATGAAATATCTCGGATTGCCAGTGGGACTGGGGAGGCTGTCTAGAGGGAGTTGGCATGAAATGGTAGCGAAGGTGCAAGCCCGGCTAGCACCTTGGAAGGGTGTACACTTATCTTTGGCAGGTAGATGGATATTAACTAATACGGTCTTGACGGCATGCATAAACCATTACTTGGCATGTTTCTTGCTTCCGAAATGGGTGGTTAAGGAGGTGGATCGCATACGAGCAAAGTTCTTTTGGAGAGGAGCAAAAGAAGGGGGACTGAACTTGATGGAATGGGGAAGTGTGTGTAGACCAAAGGAGTTTGGTGGATTGGGTGTGCTGGATATCCAGGTGTTTAACAGGTGCATGCTAGCTAAATGGTGGGCTCGAATGCATGAGAGTGAAGGCTCACTATGGGCGGCATTTGTCTCTGAGAAATATTTTCATAGATGGCCTTTTTGGGATAGGTCAAGAGGGGATGCAAAGAGTTGTTCTGCATTTTGGAAGGGTATCCTAGCAGTCAGGGATATATACCTACGTTGTACGAGAATACAGCTTGGAGATGGACGAGGGAGCTCGTATTGGTTTGATAGATGGGCGGGGGACATTGAGCTGAGGATTCAGTTCCCGGAAGCCTTCAAAGCATGCGTCAATCCGCACAGAAAGGTAGCAGATTGTGTATTCCCTGAGAGGGAAGCGGTCAGATGGATATCTCAAGTCAAGCAGGAGGCTGTGGGGAGGGCAAGAGAGGAATCAGAGGAGATAAATGCAGCTCTCATGGAGGTCAGGTGGATACGCAGGCAGGATTGCAGAATTTGGAGGTTTACGGGGTCTGGAAAGTTTGCTGTCAAGAGCTTGTACACTTTTCTTGTAGATGGAGGAGCGAGATCAAGGCTATATGAGGGGTTCTGGAGTGTAAAGGTGCCTATGAAGCTCAAAATGTTTGCATGGCTGGTGGTGCATAACCGGATCCTCACGAAAACAAATCTTCGTAAACGTGGCTGGGCGGACCTTGACGTCGTGTGCCCTCTGTGTGGGTTGGCTGAAGAAGATGTGGACCATTTATTCATAAGGTGTAGCTTTGTAGAAGGAATCTGGAGATGTATGGAAGGAGTGTGGGAGCTACAATTGCGCCCTCCGTCTGTGGAGAAGGCGTGGGATTCATGGTGTAGAGAGAGGGTGAGAGAAAACGATAGGTATAAATGGTCTATCCTTGTGATGGTGGTGTGGTGGGCGATTTGGGAGGAACGGAATAACAGAGTTTTTGAAGGGAAAGGGAAGGAGCAGCATCATGTGGTGGGAAGTGTCGCAAGGCTGATGTTTTACTGGAAACTTGAAGAAAGCACTGGCCAAACATTGAGAGGAAGGATCCAGAGCTCGGAGATGGGAGTGGAGGAGCGGACGCCGCGGGGAGGAAGGGCTGGAGAGGCAGAGGGATAAGATGAAGATGCCTGGGTGAAGCGCGGGGAAAGGGTATTCAAACGATACAATGTAAAGGTAACTCGGGGAAGGCCTGGGGGTGAGCCTGATCAAATTTTATTTTAGCTTGTGTGTAATGTTAACCACTCTACGGCCAGACCACACCGACTTGGTGCTTGGTCAGCAGCAGAGTTCCAAATGTAAGTATTTGCATTTGGTCCCATCCTAATATATAGGAGATTTAAATCAAAAAAAAAAAAAGAGAGAGAGAGAGAGAGTCAGAAAGAGACCCATATGGGCAGCATATGAAGCCATTTCTCCCATATCTAAGTTCAGGGATTTGGCAACTTATAAAATACAAATGAAATAAATGAAATAAAAATCTAATCTCAAGTCACCACAAAGTTGAGCTCATCCATTATCTGAAACTTCAATAAAAGTCAGAAGAACCAAAAAAGAAATATTTGAAAGTGATACCTCATTGATAAGTGTCAAGTGATGTTGAGGTACACCACTCCTTAGTAGCCAATCTTTTCCTTTTATTATCATGGACAATTTTGCATATTATCATTACCCCCCTAAAAGCTAAAACTTCATGTGAGGTACATTTATAAAAAAAAAAAAAAAAAAAATTAAAGAAAATATAGAATAATTTGCATGCTAATTTGACAATTTGGGGTCAACAAGTGATGAACAATGAGATGCCAGCCAAGGTCATTTAATTTCCAAGAAATCTCATCTAATCTCCAAATGTCTGCAAGATGTTGACCTCAAAGTTGCTAAATAATCCTTAAGCCAAGATTATTCAAGCACTTTGACCTCCCATTAATCAAATTTATATTAAACTTCACAATAACAAAGTGTGGTTCAAGAGAGTTCTAAGCAAAAAAGAAAGTTTTATCATCATACATGGATTAATATAACGTTACGCAAACTCCGAAACTAAAAATATAACAATAATAAAATTGTAGTACATTGCACAAATCTAGAAATTTGATTCAGATCAGGAAAAAACTAAGGAAGGATAACATACTTTTAATTAGAGATCAAATGTTTAATTTAGTGCCATCCTCATGGAGAAGACTTTCCTGGAATTTGAGGAACCTAAGAATTCACCCATAAATTTTAATCAAAGTTCAGCATGTGCTAGCCCCACATTGGTAGGTGATGCTCATCTATCATCCACTAGTAATTATATTACTCAATAGAAAACTCTAATTTAAGGCATGAATCAAGGGACATCAATCTTAAATAAAAATTTTGGAGTCCAAATAAAAGAGATCAATGTAGAAAGAACTCCATTTGGGAGGACTAAAGAAAGGGATTCGAAGAGTTTAATTGTGAAGAATAAAAAAAGCCCTGAGAGGTCCACCATGATCACTATGCAGACATACACCCCACACTGAGCATTTCATGCAATTGGATTCATAAACAAATAATTCCAAGAAGAAGAACTTATCAGGGGGCCAAGATAGTATCAGGAGCCCACTCACTCCACCTTCAAAGATTCTCCCTAATAAAGGAACATTTTGATTGCCAATTTTGTTGAGAAATTCTCAACATTTTCTAAACTAATAATCATGTAATTAATAAAAACTCTCGACCATTAAAATCTAATTCTAATAATGACAAATATATACACAAGGAAAGTTAGTGACCATACTATCTTCAGAGGTTTGATCACATTTATAAAAAAAAAATAATAATCACACACACAAGGAGAAGTTAAGGGTTCTAATGGTTTGATCACATTTATATAAAAAATAATAATCACATACTCTCTAACCACGTATATGATGTGCTTCCTAATGGTTTGTCTATATTTATTAAAAAAAACAAAGAAAGAAAGATGACTATTACACATTCTCTCAAAATATAAGAGGTTTGAATGCACTATTTATCAAAATATGAGAGGAGTAAGGGTTCAAACTATACCCGAAGCTGACAAGTGGTTTGTCCATATTTATTAAAAAAAAAAAGATATACAAAACATAACACCTCATTGGCCTGATTTCAACCCTCAACCTCATAATTAGCTAACATTCCTTGTGAAAGTTTTATTACATGAATTTACTTCATCTTACATAAAGAGCCCGACAGAAAAAAAAAATTGATGTTTTAAACTCAATCCACCTCTCTTACACTGTCTACGCAATAATGGAGGATTAAACCTTTTAATCTCAGATTAAGAACCAAACACTCAAAAATCATCAGCTTAACTTGAATTAAAAATCAAACATAACAATCTTTAACCCAGAAAACTTAATCACTCATATGAAGTAACTTATTTGTGGATTTACTAACCAAACACACAAAAATTTAGACTAATTTTATTCATCCCAAAACTTGAAAACAAGCTCCACTTACCATACATACATCACAATCCATCAAACATGAACTCAATTCCTAAGCTAGTGAGCACGAATTCAAAAGACCAGGTGGAGACCTATGGAGGGTGTGTAAATAGTGTTTGGAATTCGAGATCATGTACTATCTATACAGTGTATAGAAAGGCAAAGGCTATTATCCCGCGTGCCCCTAGAAACCGGAAAGACGAGACCGTGACCACCGCCCTCCGCGGGCTTCCTCCCGGTTGCCTTCTTCTCACCGCCCCCCATGCGACCGGTTCTTCCGGTACCCCCAAATTCTCTCAATCCGTTCCACTGCTCCTCACCGACCATTTTAAACTAAACTACCACCACCACCACCACCACGCGTTTCCCCCAACAACCTCCGTTTTTTTCACTCTTTCCCCCTCCAAACATTTTAATATTAAAACTTTCTTTTTTATTTCCTACATATTTCAATTTCATAATTTTCAGAGGGGCTAAAACTTAATAATCCAAATTTCAAGTATTTATGTAAATATATATTTTCACTGATTCCAAAACTCGTTTCCGCGATTCCGGTAAAGAGATCCTTGGGCCCCAATGCAATATAAGAAAACTCTCACCTAAAACAAAGCATATTCTGAATTTCAATTAAAGCAAGGGCTAAAATATAAATCAGCTGGCGGATTCCTACTATTTCGACATACACCCCCCAGGTGACCTTTCAATTAAAGCAAGGACTAAAATGTAAATAAATACATCCCCCCCTATAAACAAATCTCAGCCGTCCAGTCCACTCCGACGCGTTCTCTTCCTACTATTTATATATACCCCCCTCTCTCCCTTCCTCTTCTTCTTAGCAGACATCTCCCTCTGCTTCTCTCTCTCTTTCTCCTCTTCTCTTTCTTTTTTTGTTTTTCTTATTTGTAAAATTATAAGAAAATTGAGAAATTTATTTTTTTTAGCGAAAAAAAGGGAGAAAAAAAAGGATAGCAATGGAGAAGAAGATGAGGGACCTGGAGGACGAGCTTTTCCCGTCGACGCCGGGGAAGGTGAAGATCGAGCGAGCGCATGCCATGAATCGCCAGTTCCACCGCTGCTTCGCGTCGACGAGCACGATGTTCCTATGGGCGCTGTTCCTCATCGCGCTCACGGCATCCTACCTCTCCTTCCAATCCTTCGTTGATACGTCGTCCAAGTACTTCACCGCGTCATGGGGTGGCCTCCATTGGGAGCGCCAGGTGCGGGCATCGGCGATACCCCGCCGCCCAAATGGCTTCTCCGTGCTGGTCACCGGCGCCGCCGGCTTCGTCGGGTCGCACGTCTCCATCGCCCTACGGAAGCGCGGGGATGGGGTTCTCGGCCTGGATAACTTCAATTCCTACTACGATCCGTCGCTGAAGAAGGCCCGCAAGACCTTGCTGGCCTCCCATGGCGTCTTCGTCGTCGAGGGGGATGTCAATGATGCGAGGCTCCTCGCGAAGCTCCTCGACATCGTGCCCTTCTCTCATGTGATGCACCTCGCCGCGCAGGCCGGAGTCCGGTACGCGATCGAGAACCCTAACTCGTACGTGCACAGCAACATCGCCGGTCTCGTGACGCTTCTCGAGGCCTGCAAGGCGGCGGATCCCCAGCCGGCGATCGTCTGGGCGTCGTCGTCCTCCGTCTACGGCCTCAACGAGAAAGTCCCCTTCTCGGAGTCCGACACCACCGATCGCCCCGCCTCGCTCTACGCCGCCACCAAAAAAGCCGGCGAGGAGATCACCCACACCTACAACCACATCTACGGCCTCTCCATCACCGGACTCCGCTTCTTCACCGTCTACGGCCCCTGGGGCCGCCCCGACATGGCCTACTTCTCCTTCACACGCAACATCCTCCAGGGCAAGCCGATCACCGTCTACCGTGGCAAAGATCGCGTCGATCTCGCCCGCGATTTCACCTTCATCGATGACATCGTCAAGGGCTGCGTCGCGTCCCTCGACACCGCCGAGAAAAGCACCGGCAGCGGCGGCAAGAAGCGCGGCCCCGCTCAGTACCGGATCTACAACCTCGGCAACACCTCACCGGTGACCGTCCCCACCCTCGTCGCCATTCTCGAGCGGCATCTCAAGGTGAAAGCCAAGAAGAACATCATAGAGATGCCCGGCAATGGCGACGTCCCCTTCACCCACGCCAACATCAGCCTCGCGCGCCGCGAGCTCGGCTATAAACCGAGCACGAATCTCGAGGCAGGTCTCAAGAAGTTCGTCAAGTGGTACCTCTCCTACTATGGCTATGGCCGGACCAACGCCGGCAAAAATTTGTAAAATTTTTATTTTTTATTTTCTTTTATTTTCTTCACTTAATTTTCCGCTTTATTTTTGGCCCTTTTTTTAGCCCTTTTTTTATTTTTCCTTATTTTCCATGAGAAAAAAAATACTGATTCTTTTCTCGATCATGAACGCGTACCCCCGTTTCCTAATTGCGGTTTCCAGATTCGCGTTTCGCGTGGCAATGTTGTAAATAAAAGAGGATAAGGCAGGGGGAAGCATCCGAGGAGATGGATGCCAGCTGGATGGACGTGGGAATCAATGGCCGGGATGGGGCCGCGTGACTTTAAAGAGTACGACAGCCGTTCATCTGGTCCAAGCCCCGCACGTTGTCGCCAGCTGTAGGGAGGGGAGCAGGATACAGTTACGCTGTCGCGCGGGTCAGTGTATGTTTTTAATTTGGGGGGTGACGTGGACTAATTTGGACTGTTCGATCGGTGCGACCTCGGGATAAGAACTTGGTTTTGTAGGGTTCTGCTGATCCGGCGGTCAGGAGTGTGTCGGTGGGGTGTGGGTCCAGGTGACGAGTGGTTAGGATTTCGTGGGGTGTGATGGGTGATGTGGATGCTTTACCTATTCAGCCTTTTTAAATTTTTATTTATTTACTTTTTTTTTATAATCAATATTAAATTTTAAGACAAGCAAAACGTGCCAAATGATCATGAATAGAAGCAAAGTCCAACAAGAGAGCTTTTATTGGCCGGCTCATGGCTTGGCTCGGCTTGTTGTAATTAATAGATTGGATTGGATGGAAAGAATGAGGATGTTTTCAAATATTATATAATTTCTTTTATTTTTAATTCGTGTAAATTGTATTTTAATTTAGATCAAAATTTATTATTTGCCAATTCATTTAAGTTAGACTTGTTAATATATTTTAAGTTTAAATTATATTTATAAGATGTAAATATATTAAATTGGTCATTGAGTACCTATTAACCAATAATTATGTTTAGGGGTAGCAATGAGCCTGGAGACATTTGGAAAAGTAATAATTAACTATTCATTTTTTGAATAGTATCCAAATTTCCTATAAGTCCTTGGGGGTGGAGTTGGTAGAGGTGTAGTGTAATAATATCTTGAGTGTGTATATTTTGGGTGAGGAATAATATCGAATAGTGTCAAAGACTAATAAAAAATTTGTGCATTGAAAAACTTTAGCTATCTTAATTGATTGTTTAATATAGTCGTAAATAAAAAATATAAATTATTTTTAAATATAGCATATAAATAATATATAATTATTAATACTACTCCACTTGAATCAGAGCAAATCTTGCTCCACATGTGAGGGAGTGGAGAAGGGGGAAGGGGGGGTTAATATAGTAGTAAATAAAAAATATAAATTATTTTTAAATATAGCATATAAATAATATATAATTATTAATACTGCTTCACTTGGGATCAGAGCAAATCTTGCTCCACATGGGGCCTAGAATGTAATTCACACAACTTTCAACGTCTTTTGGAATTCATTCTCCACCACCGTCGGATGACTAGGTGGTTATGATAACAATTGATCTCTCATGATCATACCACACATCTTAGATATTTTCCCCACAATAATAACTATATTTGAGAGTTATTATTATTGTTTTTTTTATAAATATGGATAAGCCATTTGAAGTATACGTTGGAACCCTCGACCTCTTTTTGTGAAAGATAATGAATTATCAACCTTTTTTGTGAAGATTGAAACGAGTTGTTTTAAAGTGAGTTAGAAGAAGTTAATTTTAGTTCGATTTGACTTGTAAAATTCAACTTGAATCCCACCTATCTAGTGATTAAACCAATTGATAATTAATATCAAAATATAATAAATAAATTTTTAATGAACCTAATAATCAATTATTTCTTCATTAGTATTGGTATTATGTTTTCTTCTAAGGTAGATGAGATATTATGGCAACAAATTCATGTATTTATTTTCGTTTAATTTGGTGTACAAAAGCCTCAAGGTTTAGGTTTGTATAGTTTGATTATTAATATCCATAGTTTTTCTTTTAATTTTATGGTGGTACCAAACCAAATATCAACAAATGAATTGAATTCTACCCAAAAAAGATCACAATAAATGAGACGTGAGTTTTAAATGGAGCATGGTTCGCTTGTGCCTGCCAATCAATTCATTCGATCAATTCATGAGTTCACAGGATTCATCAACCATATAATTACTTGCCATTTTTATTAGTTTACCATTAAACAAATATATTATATTCATATAAAGTGTCTCTATATTTTGATTTTTTTATGGTTTAAAAATATATTTAAGTCAAGGACTTGTCTGCAGAGGCGATATTTCGATCTTTGTGTTAGTACGCGAGAAACAACACCACGCCTCGACTAGAGGGGTGGCTTTCGACCTGGATTAGTCCATAAGGGAACAACACCACACTTGACTATCAAATTGCAAGAGTGGGGGTTCAATCCTGGGTTATCCGTCATCCACTAGAGAATTTCTCATCTTAACAAGGGACCCAAGTAGTGGAGAAAGAGCTTCGCCCGGGATGGGAACTAACCATTTTGGCAATTACATGGTGTATCTGGCTGGAAAGAAACATGAGATGTTTCGACAACAAACGCCGTGTTTTTAATGAACTAATCCGCCAAATCGACTTCCTATTCTTGGCATGGTTAGAGGCCACCCAAGCTACCAGAAGGATACAAATACAGGAGATGTACACCATCATCCCTCACCCGAGATACTTAAGTGTGTAGAGGCTCGTTGGAGCGGACTTTGATGAAGAGCACCCATGGCAACCTCCCACCCCGATGTTATGCAAGGACCGGAAACCGCCCTGCATGCTCCCCATTCACAAAACGTGTACCTCGCGGTCAACTAAGAGCATTTTAAATTTTTCAATAAATGTGATTTATCTATAATTTTTATTTTTTAAAAAAAAAGATCCAAGTACCGATAGACCCTTTGGTCGTAGTTTAAAAATATAACTTTAACATTCTTATTATAGCTATGATTTTGAAATACTTGAGTTCTAAATCCATATAATCAAATCATACCTTATATCTCGAGCAATTTAAAGTTCCAAGATAAAGAAATGCAAAATTATGATATTTACAGGTAATATTTCAATGTTAATGATTTTATGAGAAGTATGTATTTGTAAAATGATGCTATATATGCAAAATCACAGATCGGTTGAATTGTTTGTTATTTTCTTCAATTCTTTGTAATTTCTTTTTAATAGTTTAGAGACATTTTGATTGAAATAGTCCGACAAAGTCTAGCGATAATCTCAATTAGAAACTTGATGTGAATTAGAATGAAAATGCCTATAAAAAGGAAAAAAGTGTCCACAATTTGCAAGCAAAAGCAACCTACTGCCACTCTGCCAGCATTGAATCCAATCATACATGACTTGTAGCTTTCTGTTTTTTATTCAATAAATATTATTAGAGATAAGAAAACAAAAGATAGATGCTTGTTTTCAAGGACAAGAAAGGTATATAATCTATGACTCTCCTTGATCATGAACTTTGCAGAATTCTTTTCTCTTTTCCTTTTTTTTTATGAGTAAAACAGGTAAATCATATTTGTTTATTGATAATTAAGACTAATGCCGATATATAGATAGGTTGCACAAAATTTCTTCTCGGGCTCTCCCGAGAAGCTCTTGGGGATTACAATTAGCTTTGTTGATTACTCCTGAGAGACTTGCCTTCATGACTCCTTCTGACAATGGATTCCATTGACACTAGCTTCGGCTTCTTGGAGGAGTTAACTACATCAAACAAAGATAGCATTAGGAAATCAATTCCATGAATAATACCAGAACAAAGCGTTGTTTGTTTGGAAGCATCATTGGTTCCTTTCAAATCAGGTACTCCAGATTATGGCCATGATTGCGAGATTCTACCACATGCACACTTCCTTGTAAAGCCTTTTTTTCCAGGTTATTTGGTCCCCAGAGGTCTTGGGTCGATTGGGGGAAATAATTTAGGTTAAAGAGTGGGTATTAGTGTTTCTGGATTTCCTTATGACTGGGCATGTGGCGAGTATGTGCTTTATTGTTTCATCTTCCTAGATAGCACATTGTCCGGTTTCCTTTCCATTTCCTTTTGGTAAGGTTGTCAAGTGTGCGCAATTTGTTTTCTCCTATTAACAATGTGAATAGCTTTATCTTTTTTGGGCAGCGGAGTTGCCAAAGACTGTTGGGAAAATAACCTCGTGCTCCGCTATTCACTATGAACGTATATAGTGATTTAACTAAGAAATTCCCATTCACCCCTATGTTTCAGGTTCTGGTGTCTTATCTTTCTTCTTGTGTTGATTCAAGGAACCCCAATAGTTCTCATAGTTCTCATGCAACTTCCTTGTCATGTTTTAACAATGATATGGCATGTATATGGTTACGCCTTGCCTTCAATTCTTAATTGATAGGTGATGGTCTTTAATGGACTCTTGGAGTGAGGGGAATAAATTTCTTGGCGCTAGACCCATTGTCATGTAAAGGTTAACGGTATCGCCCTAATTTCCGGCATTCACCTTATGTCCCATTTCCAGGATCTTCCATTAGGTGGACAATTTCTTTGAGAGATATGATGCTCTCATAGGGGCCCATTTGTGGGAGTTAATATATACACTCAGAAAGTAGTTGTGTTGGATGATTTTTCAGCAATATATATTGACTTGTCCAGTGATAAGTTTCCACCACCATTTTCCGATCATCGCCGCATTAAATCATTTGATGTCTGAGATAACCCACCCCCTCTGTTCCTAAGGTTTGCACAATTGTTGCTAGTTTATTAGCCGATAATTAAGCTTTGTCCTTTACGTCCAACCCTTACCAAAGGAAGTCCTTTCGTAGGTTGTTAATTAATACGCTTTGCTACCCACTCAAGCAGTTTGTAAATTGCTAGTCATAGTAGTTTGGGATAATTAAAATGACGAGATTTATGAGGGTGATTCTTCTATCCATGGAAAGTAAATGACCCTTCTATGTGCTAATCCACTCTTGTTTTTTGGGCTTTGTTCTTGATATATAGTGAGATACCCACGTAGTTGATTGACAACTTTTCCAACTGGCAGTTGATAGTGTTGGCCACTTAATTTGTAGTACTCTTTTGCCTGTAAAGACAAGTGAATGATGCCTTCACAATAATATCTTTGTACAACAAGATGATGCCACAATGGAATATGTTTATCATTCCATTAAGACTATGTTTAAGAGTTTCATTATGTATATATATCATGAATTTATAAATAGAGAAACCACTAGATTTTCGAGAAAGAACCGATCAAAATATTCATAGAAAACTTGGTATAGAACACTTGCTCTTCAAGTTATAATGAAGATTATATTATGCTAAAGTTGATTTATAGAAAATTAAGGTATAATTAATCTATAACTTTTTGATTGCCTTTTATTTCTTCTCTACTGTGTTTGCGTCGCAAGAGGATGATACAATGGAATGTATTTATCATTTAATTAAGATTATTTTTAAGAATTTCATTATATATCATACATCTCTTGATTTTCAAAAAAATACCAATCTTTGATCGAAGAAAAATTGATAACCTAAGACTTCAAGAGGTAACAACACAAAAGTTGATCTAATGAAAATTATATGGATTTACATGTGTTTTACTTGACCGTAAATCTTTTTTAAACATATTTGAGAATTAGAGAATATTTAGTCACTAAACCAAAACAATTACTTGTTAAAAAAATTGATTTTTTCTAACAAAATATGAGTATAGTCCCAAAGAATAATTAATTAGGTTACAGGGGATTTTTCTTTAGCTAATCAAGATATAACATTCAAATAATTAACTCGATGAAATTAATATCATTTGCACATTACTAGTTGAACTTAAAAATAGCTAGGTACAAATTTAAAAACAATATATTGTATATCATTTGAAGTAAAACTATTAATTGTGTATGTGTGAAGCTTAAAATGTAAACAAATTAAGATGATCAAGAGAAGATAAAGATGCATATGGCTACTAATAAGAAAATTATGATGTTGAAAAACATAGCAAGCTAGAAGTCTTATCACTAAGAATTCTTAAGAAAGAGCGAAATATCGAAATGGATAGAAATAACTAAAAGGACAATTCCTCCCATTCTAAGCTCTGTGTTGATCTAACATTACTCCTAGAAAAAAAATGACATGAACAACAAGAAATAAAATAGCCATCACAATGAGGAAAACTCCGACACGGGTCCATCGCTGCTGGATCGTCGTCAAGAAGCCTATTTTGCATGATACACAATTGTAGCAGAGTTGATTAGGCTCATTGCTCCAAATGTTGCAATCTCCTGGCAGTGAAGCTTGTGTTTCTGATACATTGTTCTTCTTTGGAGCAGGGCTCCAATAAGTTGCATTCACATACTCCATTCCACATAATGTAGGAGGTTTACAGCATCCAGACTATTTTCATGAATTAATTGTGTTAAAAATATGTGAATTAATGGTAAAAAGAAAACACAATGATCTACATTGATTTATATTCAGTATTTGTGACTAAATTAGAAATTATATATATATATATATATATATATATATACTTTTAAAATGAAAAAAAGAAGATTGAAAATCACAAGAGTAAAATAGATCACACAAAGAAATACTTCATTCTCAATGTTGTCTAATGGAGAAACAATGTATGTATTGCATTGCATGCTTGTATGTCTATATCTTTTTTAATAACAACACTATTTCAACTAATGCATGCATGATCTAAGATCAAGGATCATTTTATGTTATTAATCCTATATTCTCATTGTTTAAAGCCAATTGTAGAGATAGAAGAGAAAGATAGAGAAGATTGCAAGGAGAATTTTATTTTATCCCCCCCGCGAAAGGAGGGTTTTCGAATCCGGATCTTCACAGATTTATTACCCATCACTTGACAAGGAATCCTTGTACTAACCAATAGGCTTTTGTGGCCGTTGGTGAGGATTTAATGTTTTTGATCCTACATTCTCAATCTTTTCTCATATATATATAAACAATGCATATATTTCATTGCATGTTATCCTATGTTCGCGTTGTTTCCTCAAAGATCTCCGGAGAAGATTTCAAGGATCATTTTATGTTAGTAATCCTACATTAATTCTCAATGCTTCCTGTATATCTTTAATTAGTACTTAATTATAAAAACACTATCTCAAATGAGAAAGAAAGATAGAGCTAGCCATGCATGCATGGCCTCTCACATACGTACGTTGTTATATATATATACATACCTCAATAGGAGAGAACTTCTTCATGCTGAAATCCACGGAGGAAAGGCCCATAGTCCTGTAGCTGAGATCACTACAAATATCAGACTGAAAAATGCAAGTCTTGATATTAATCCACACATCCCCTCTACCAACCCTAGTCCTCAACCACAAGGGTGAAGCAGGCACACCTCTGTTCTCCATCTTATAATTTCCCACAAGAGCCAACCCCACAGAGAACATAACAATCAATGCGACAACAACAAGCAGAAATCCAGGAACGATAAGACGGCGAAGTGATACAGTGGCATTGCTCACAAGGAAGACGATTAAAAGACCGAGACCGATGGCAAACCGAAGCCGAGGCATTCGGAGAAGGTCTTCACAACCATAGTCTCTAGTGTAAAGGAGCCAGATTCCTGCAGCAATGGCAGGGAGGGAGAGGAGGTAGGCAAGGATGGAGAGAGGGAGAAGAGCTTTTTGGAGCTTTGTGGGAGGAGGGGAGGGGAGTGAAGGGGGTTTAATGGTGGAAGGGAGGAGAGGAGTAGGGCTTTGATGTATGGTGCAAGTGGTCTCAGCCATGGATACGAGAGTGAGAGAGTGAGAGAGTGAGAATTAGGGTTAGGTTTTGAGGAGTTGGAGTGAAGAGTGGGTTTTGATAGTGGAGTAAATTATTATAAGTGTTTATCATGAGGAGGAAGAAGAGAAGTCTTCTTTTCTAGTCCTTAAAAATCTCAACAACTTGGAAGGAAGCATTCCTTAGCGCTTGTCTCGTTCCTTAGATCCACACTTTACTCTCTTTCCCTATTTTTCTTTCTATATTGAAATATTTAGTTAGGGTTTTGTTTTTTATTTTTATATATATATATAATAATGGATATAGTGTGTATGTGTGTCTATATATATATATATATATACTATGATAACAATCTAATTTCATGTGTAACTCCATGAAGAAAATAATTCCTTTTGTAATAGATGAATAATATCTAGGGGGATTGCATGTATATATACTCCTTAAAATATGAAATTTATGGGGTTATACACACAATTTCATTTTTTTTTCAGGGCATATATATATATATATATATATATATATATATATATATATTATGTAATTCACTATTCATCCTTTAAATAGTTAAGTATTTGCCATATGGTCCCTAGGCAGGGGTGTTTAGGGGCTTAATGTAAATAGTGTTTTGGGTGGGGGTTTAGTTAAAGGGGAAATAGTATGGAATAGTGTGAAGGACTATATATATATATATATATATATATGCTTAACTTTACATATGTTTGTAAAATAAATTTAATTAATCTAAATATTTTTGCGAAGAGGTAGTTTTGTCGTTTTTGAATTTTATAATGGCGAGTTAATAGTTAATATTAAAGTTACTTGAGGAATGCTATATTTATAATAAACTTTATCAGGGCATCTTAGTGCTACAAGGCTCCCGCTGTGTGGATTCGGGGAAGAGTTAGACTACTTAGATCTATTGTACGCAGCCTTACCCTGTATTTTTTCAAGAGACTATTTTCATAACTTAAACCTGTGACCTCCAAATCACATTCGTTGCGCCAAATCTCCCCTTCTTATAGTAAATTTTATTAAATCTATCAAAAATAGCTGTATAGTTTAATAATCAATATATCATTAAAAAAAACTAGGATATTGTTTCCTTTAGAAGGATTTAATCTTAACATAAATTTGAACATTATCACTATTTTCCTTTTGAAAGAATTAATTGATAGAATTAAACATAGATAGTATAATAAGAGATAGAACATGCTTTTGCTTAAAAGTATCTCATCTAACTTGAAAGAAAGACTTAATTTTCTCACTATATCAACACTTCTTAATATGATATTAATACTCTCTCTCCTTATTATTATTATTTTTTATTATTTATGTTTTTCACTTTTGAAGGGGAGTTTGGGTGCAACGGTAAAATTGTTGCCTTATAACTTGGAAGTCACGGGTTCGAGTCATGGAAACATATTTTTTTTTTTAAAAAACTAATCAATGATCAATAACATTGTTATAGATCAGTACTCTCTATTGTAAAATATTGCAACATTCAACACATTAAAGTTTTTTGAAAAATATAACAATTCTAATGCAATCCATGTTAATACTTTATTGATAATTTCAAGGTGTAAACATGCATTTCTTACATTTAAATTTAGATGCTTAATCAAAATTTCATGTTTAACAATTAGCATGTCTTCAATTGTTATATGGTTATTGCAATAATACTTTTGAAGTTAATTTTACCAATTAAAATCCAAAATGGATATATATGTATATATACATATATGTATAAGGCTTGACTTGTATCCAGCCGACCGCATTTGCGGCAGGCCCATTAACACTGTGTTGTTTATTTATTATTATTATTATTTTTTTGGGTGTGTTATTGGTAGGCAGGACTTCTTTGTACTACGGACAAGAATATCTTTACTACCCTATATGTATATATATATACATATATATGCATGGAATTCATTGAAGCTAGCTAGATGTGTAAAATCACCCACCTAAATAATTTACAATAGAAGTAGTTCAAGCCCGTGTCAATATTGAAGTTGTCCCATATGTTTTATAAAATAACAATAATCTTAATTTTTACTATTTATACTTTCACTTGGTTCATTGGTCTCCACCATCATCTTAAATGATAAATTAAATGTATTATAAATTTATGTAGTTTCTAATTTATTATTATTATATTTCCTTTTTTTTAAAAAAAAAATGGATAAACCATATTTTTTTATTGAGTGATTTATGCATGTATATTATATTTCTTTTTGAAATCTTGATATGCTTTGTTCCAAATGGAGGAATATATATAGCTTTTATCGTTAATAATCACTTATGAATGAAATTGTTATGAGAAGCATGACATATTATAATGTCTCATGCAATACTTCACTCTCTACTAATGATAAATTTTTATTTGTTAAAAATAATTACAGAAAAATTTATAATATAATATAATATAATATAATATATTTCTTTTAAAAGTGTATGATTATTGTAAAGATGGAAGTTTTGCTAAATGTTAATTACTCCAATAATGCTATATGTATGTTTACTTTTTAATCAATGTATTATTCAAAAACCATCAATTATATGACCAAGTAAAAAAATCTACAATATTATATTTAAAATATTTTTTATAACATTTTCATTGAAATCTCAAATATACATTTGTTATCACTACTTTTCTTTTTCTTTTTTTAAAATAATTATTATGATAGATGAGAACTTTTTATTCCTTAGAAATCTAATCTTCTTGCAATAAATCTCCGGGGTATATGTTTATAATCGGCTCAAACATCATTTGAATATAAATATATTGGCCAAAATACCATTTAAGATATGAAATATTTCCTATGAAATCTTTCTACCTAAATCCCTAACTCTTTGTCTACCAATATAAAAATAGTTTGAGCCGATTCCTAAGGAATAAAATTGGCAACATCATGCTCTAATTCTACATGTCTTTTTCTAGTAAATACATGAAAAAACAATTCCCAATATTCCTACCTAAATGCACAAATAAAAAAAGAAAATGTGCTTTTGTAATAACTTACTCAAAACAAAATTGCTTAACTAAAAGACCTTAAAAACAAAAACTTTGAAAAGACATATTTGGTGAACACATCCAAACATAGTCTTTCAAGTATTGCAACTCTCTCTACCTATCTTATTATTTTTATTATTTATGTTTTTAATTTTAAAAATTATAAATATTTTTCCAATGGTCTCCACCAACATCTCATATGTAATGTAAATATATTACATATTTTCTGAAATCATTATTATTATATTTCATTTTGAAATCTTGATATGCTTTTGTCCTTGTGGAGGTACTTATATCTCTTCTTAATAATGAGTGATCAATAAGATTGTTATGAGAGGTATGCCATGCATTTCACAAATTGAGTCATCATGCAATAGTTCGCTCTCTATTCTTATCAATTTTATTTGTTAAAAAGATTAAAATAAAAAACAAACAATTGCATATATATATATATATATATATATATATATATATAGAGTTTTTTACTTGCCACCCCCTCAAAAATAACTAAATCACTTGCCACCCCCTCACTTTTCAATAATTCCTCATAACCCCCTCCTTTATTTTTATTTTACTTGTCACCCCTTGACTAAAGTTTAAACTTTAACCTTGGTTAAATATAAAACTTGAAGTTATAATATATGTAAATTGACAAGTTTACCCTTTTTAATATATAATATATTTTTAATAAGTTTCTCATATTTTTTATTTTTAATAATTATGTATTTTGTTGGTGATAAAATGTATTTATAATAATAATAATAATTATTATTATCATTATTATCCTTCTATAAAATATAATTTTTTAATAGAAATATAATTATTTTGTTTTATTTTGAACATCTTACAAATAAATTTTTTAATGTATGTTATTAATATTTAAAAAATATATATGTTAATAATATTTTTTATAAATTTAATATTATTTGTATTTCCCTTAATAAACTCATAATTTACTTGTAACCATTTTTGGAATTCTTTAATTATTTATTAATCATGGGTAAATAATAATTATGAAAAGAAGGGGTATTTTTGTCTTTTACTTTGTTATTTGAATGTTTTTAAAAACTATTCAAAATTTTTAGTGTGAATAACTAACTCAAGGGGTGGCAAGTAAAATAAAATTAAAGGAGGGGGCTATGGGGTATTATTGAAAAGTGAGGGGGTGACAAGTGATTTGGCTATTTTTGAGGGGGTTGCAAGTAAAAAACTCATATATATATATATATATATATATATATATATATATATATATATAGACACACACAAATATAGAGAAACAAAATTGTATCAATAAAAACACATGAATCTGTTTTTTCTTTTTTATAATTTTTGTTTCTAATTACAACATCAATCACATTAATTTTTTTTTTTAAAAAAAATACACAAATTCTAACCCAAACCATATTAAAAAGTTCATCATAGATCATACATTAGCATTCAGAATTCTACTTGTATTTTGTATCTGAAGTAATTTCAAAAAGCTAGCTATATAAAATCACTTTTCTTTATAAAAAAAAATTGAATAAATCACATTCATTTGATTAGAAGATAATAATTTTACATGTTACATTTTGAATGGCACATATGTCTAGTGAGATACAACTCCTTGTTTTTTTACCCTTTCCCTTGTTGGTTGTGGGGCTTGATGCTTGAGTACTACACCAGAATAGTCGACCCGAGGTCGTTTCCATCCTCCACTTCCTTCCCTACTGGTGGTGTGGGGTTGCCCTCGTCCCTGTTGAAGTCTAGACTCCTTTTGACCATGGTATCCATCTGCACTAGCTTTGGTTGCTTGGACATGTGAGCTGTATCAAACCATGAAAGCTTTAAAAAGTTGACTTCTCAAATTATTTTCTTGAAAATGCATTGTTTATCATGAAAACAAATATGAAAACATTTTTGATTTGTTTTCATTCGGATGTTCCGTGTGATGGCCATCACCGCCAGTAACTCGCTCTCTGGTGTCTTGTGCCGCCTATCTATCGGTGATTAGGCTTTCCCTCTAGAGTTAATTTGTTGATTGTGGTGTACCACCTACTCCAAACAGGGTGTAAAAATGGTTCCAACAAATTTCTTTCTTGCACAAACAGTGAAGGAGGAGGTACATGTGTCATCGACTCATCCCCCTCACAAAGGTAGCATGTCGTTTTGGAGCCTTTCTACTATCTCCTTGGAAAATTGTCTAGCGTAAGGATTTTGTTATCCCAGGCCAGACATGCTAATAGTTTTACTTTCTTGGGGCAAGCATGCTCCCAAAAACCTCTGTGTAGTTGGTTTCTCATGTCTTCGTCAATTAGGAATTACTAAAGGGTGTTGATAGTAATGCCCTTGACCTTAGTCATCTTTCATTGTGGGTCATCTAGGGTATTCATATTTCGTCATTCAAGTTTGGAGATCATGTATTGGTATTCTGCCAACTCGATTTCTATGAGAAGGCATTGTTTTAGGAACCCAAGACCCTTCTTCACGTTGTCTTGTGCTTCAACACCAGTTATTTTGCTATCTAGTACCATTTCTTGGAGAGAGTAACTTTGATAACATGGACTGTCCTTCAACCCAATTGTCGAGCTAGAAGTTGATTGATGCTCCTTCTCCAGTCGAGCTATGATGTTGGGTAGTATTGCCTCTCGGTCCTTGGAGATGCCTTCCAGAAGACAGATGCTCTTCCATGTGTCTTCAAGTGTGAGTTGATGTACCCTTTCCTAAAGTACTCATGTATAATGATTTTAAGGTATGTCGAGGCCTCTCCCTTCAGTAATCTCCACCACCACTTTCCTAAGCCATGTTGAAACACTTGATGTTGGTGATCCTCGATCCCCTGCTCCTTTCGTCTATAGAGATGGTTCTAGTTCACAAGCATGCATGCCTTTGATTCTGGTTCATCTATAAGAAGTCTCGACGTAGGCCATCTATGAGTTGTACTCCCATTCAAGAAGTTTGTATATAGCTAACCAGTAATTTGGGATGATAGTGAGGATTGAGTTATAAGGGTAATTTATCTCCCTAGTGATAGTAGTCTATCATTCTAGGAGTTTATGTGACTACTTATCATGGCTTCCCAGTCTTCCTTCCTTAGTCTCGCCCCCTAAAAATAGCATCCCTAGATAGGCCTAGTTTACAGTTCATTGTATTGACCAGCTCCACCGCTTCTTGTTCGTTTGCATTGATGATGTATATAATACTTTTCTGGTAGTTAATTCTTAATCCAGAAAGTCCCTTGTACAGGTAGAAAATTAGTTTAAGGGTTCTAAGGTGTTCCCTATCCCCTGTGCAAAGTACAAGCAGGTCATCAACATATTTAATGGAAGTTATTTCATTGGTGTCCCCACAACAGATGCAGCTGAAGATGTTTGCTCTTGCACATTTGTTAGCATGGTGTTGAATTATCTGCGACTAGTACAATAGGAGGAGAGAAAGTGAATCTCCTTGTCATAGGCCCTTTTTATGTCTTATATATCCGAATGGTTCATCATTGATTTGAAAGTTTGTTTTGAAGATAAGTAGGATATCCCTAATCCATCATATTTATATCGGACTAAATCCTCTACTAGTGAGTATTTTCAAGAGAAAGTCCTAATCAACCGTGTCAAAAGCATTTTCAAAATCACACATAATTGATTTTCAATAGCTTCATTACATAAGATGTAGTCTAAGTCCTTGCTTATATTGAAATTGTTCCATTTGTTTTTTAAACAATAATTATTAACATTTACCGTTTATACTTTCACTTTGTTGTATGTTTGTTTTTTTATGGGTGCCCTCCAACGTCTCAAATGTTAATTTAAATACATTATAAATTTATGTATTTTCTAAAATTATTATTATATTTTTCAAGGAATGTATATAGTTGTTTGGGAAAATTACTGTAGCACCCCTGACTGTTCATTTTCTGACTTTTAGTCCCTCTGACCAAAAACTATACTATTCAGTCCCTTCTTTTTAAATTTCTGACTTTTTAGTCCCCGGCCATTGACCCAAAGCTACTTTAAGAAAACCCCAAAATACTCCCTCCCTTTTCCCCCAAAACCACATTTTGGTCGACATGACATGTGGAGCATGTAGCAGCCTTTTTGGTTCTGCCACATACGTATGTACTTTCATTCTTGCAGTGTAAGCAACTCGCCTTCTTCTTCTCCTTCTCTTGGTCTCATTTCTTTTGTTCTTTTCAGAGAACTTGTGTTGGTTTTAGTGTTGTAGAGAAGCTGCCTCAAGGGTAAAAAGTGGGTGGGAGACTCTGCTCAACGAGAAATCGCAAAGGTAATAGATTTCCCGTGACGTGGGTTTCATATCACGCATAGTATAATTCTCGTTGTTTGACGTTCTTGTTGCGTGATTTTGATGGAAACCATTTTCGCCAAGCAGTAATTCGAGAGTCACAGTTTTATTTTGAGAGAGTTCGCCAAAGGTCTGGCGAAAAACAATCTGCCGCAATCGCAGGACTTGCAACTGATGTAATAACACATTAGCTTGCTCCGTCTAGGCCATAAGGTTTACTTGTTGTGATGCATAGATTGCCTAATGTAAATATATGCGATTTTATGAAGTTTTGACAATATACGTTTATAAAATATTTACATGAGTAGTCAAAGATGGTAAAAATTTGGTTGAACTAGTAAAGAGTGTAGAGAAATACTAAGCGGTTTGGAGAAATACTAAGCAGTTAATAGCAATACTAAGCGGTTTGGAGAAATACTAAGCGATTAATAGCAATACTAAGCTAAGTTAGGAGAAATACTAAGCAGTTAAGGGAAATATTAAGCGGTTTGGAGAAATACTAAGTAGTTAATAGAAATACTAAGCACTTTAGAGAAATACTAAGCAGTTAAGAAAAAATACTAACCGGTTAGGAAAAATACTAAGCGCTTAAGAGAAATACAAAAGCACCTAACACTTAGTAAACAATTAGTACCGATATTAAACACGTAGAATATGATTGTAAAGTCTTTAGAGTTCCTTCCATTTCCTATGGAGTTGTTCAATCTAATCCGTCCAAATTATGCGACATACATACTCCAAGCGTGAGACAAGGAACTTCGGAGTTTATCTGCCAGCGTAAGCTTCACTATCCAATATCTCGCTCCATAAACCGCATGATGAACATGGAATGTCCCACACCGCCCTCTCTCGCTGAGGGCACGCGCCATGTGAGAATGTATAACTGTCTGTTTCAAAGCAGTTCCCATGCTCGATGGTAAGTGCGGTTTTGAAAAGAACCCTCTGCATTTAGAACAAAGATGGTTAAGCTGGTGCGAAGGGGAGAATACGAAATATGGAAGTGATTGACTTACCATTTCCTCAGCAGCACTGTCATATATCCAGATATTGAGAGATGAGTAGTGAGTGTAGTGTCTCGTTTCTTTATCCAAAACGAGTAGGCGGAAATGTTTGTTCAGAATGATGGGCATAAGAACAACTTCCAAATTTTGGAAAGATGTTACTGCATCGGTCATTAGTTTGAGGAAGTCATCTGTGGTGTGGTGTCGCTTCGACAAGAGAGCGACAAAAGGCTCGTGATGGATCCACGCTTCAGTACTTCGACGCAGGTCTTCTTCTGTCGCCCAAAGAAGATCACTTACAAAGACGCCCATGACATCAAGCCACCACAAGATCCGCTCCTCACCAATGGGTATAATTGGGCGCGAGTTGTAAATGCTCATTCATTCTTCCAAACAATCAGATTTTCAGAAGATAAATAAACAAAACAAGATAAATACTAAGCGTCAAGAGAAATACTAAGCGGTTAAGAGGAGTACTAAACAGCTTAAGTTTAAATATTAAGCAAAATAAGCCAAATACTAAGCAGCTTAAGAGAAATACTAAGCTGCTAAGTGCAATACTAAACAGCTTAAGAGAAATACTATGAAGATTGTTCTCACTGGCCCATCGCAGCTCAGAAGAAATCGAGGAGTGCTTGCTTCTCCTTGTTCACCGCCTCAACCTCATGAGGGACGCTTGTTCTTAGGAATGAAATTTGTCCTCGCTGTGTTCTACATTTTCTCTCGTCAGATGGACGCCTGCATCAATCACGGCCAGTGCAGAGGGGCCTCTTTAGCGGGGCTTCTTCAAATGGGCCTTCTTCTTGGGAGCTTCTTCACGGAGGCTTGTTCACTGGGGCCTTCTTTAGCTGGGCTTATTCAAATGGGGCCTTCTTCAACGGGGCTTCTTCAAATGGGGGCTTCTTCAAATGGGGCTTCTTGGGCTGGGGCTTCTTCTACGGCTTCTTTGTTGCAGGATTTCGATAGAAACCATTTTCGCGGCCAAGCAATATGGGGAGAAGGTCTAGCCTTGGAGCTCACAAAGTGCTTACTTGTTGGGAGTCAATAATAGGTGATATATGTAAACGGTGGGACCTTTGACTCGGGCGTGAGAGTGAGTTATATAGTACCGCACGATCGTAGAACAACTTATACCATTGACAATTCTACCTACTTTGTGCGTATGTGCAACATTTTTCACTCATTCAACAAAAATATGAATCTTATTGTGGATGAAGCTTACAAGAGACGATACTACCGCAGTGTCTTTGTTTCCAACATAAATTACTTTCTTTGTTAGTATGTGTTTATTATTTCCGTGAACTGTATTACAAACACGTTGGACTTTTCTGACTTTCTTAAAGTCTTTAATATTGATCTTATCTCTTTATTATAGACTCAAACTCTTTAATATTATGCTTATCCCTTTAGTATCTTCTCGTAAGTGTTTAAAATCCCACTTATCCTGCTTAGTATCACGCTCTTCCGCTTAGTATTGTCTCACCAGAGTCTCTTATCAATCAACAGGATCCTCTAGCCGAGAGCATGCCCTTAAACATTGAGGGTTCTTCTCAAACTCACGAGATTGCAAAGTTTCGCCAAATGGCACTAACGATTTCGTAACGTGGAACACTTCAGAATGCGCCTGCTACTCCTTGCTATCAAAAAGAAGTTTGATTTTCCTTTCATAAAAATGCAGAGAAAGGGCGACGCAAGATGTATCAAGGCAGTGACCGCAATTGGAGGGTTCATGCTTCTCGAGAGGAAATATGCATACCTTTTGGAATAAAGATATCGGCAGCCTCACACATGCGCCTGGTATGACGGACGAAGTTCTCACCCGAAAGCATCCAAAAAATGGGTTTGCAATCTTGTGATCCAGAAGCTCAAGGATTGTCCCTTGTATTGGGCTGTGGACATTCAACGGGATATTTTGCGAGAGCACATAAAAATTATTTTTGTTTCCATGCTTGTGGCTTCAAGTTGGGTTGCAGGCCGCTGTTGTTCATTGATGGAACACATTTGCTTGGGAAATACGGTGGCATCTTGTTAGGAGAGACGAGCAAAGACGACAATGACGGTGGTATCTTGAGTTGTACCGGCCCAAATTACCGCAAAAAACACTAGCCACAACCGAGGACTTGCAACGCAGTAATAGCTGATTAATGAATAGTTGGGTGTTGAATGTAAATATCTGTGATTGATGAATAGTTGGGTGTTGAATGTAAATATTTGTGATTCTAGCCATTTTTGACAATACAAAATGTGACATATATATTTATAAAATGTTCACATGAATGATAGTAAACACCTGGTCAAAATAGCAAGCACTCAAAATTTTAAAGGGTTTGTCCTGATAATAAACACTTACGACAATATACTAAAGCCTTTGCATGACCGACACAAAGGAGGGATGGAAGAGGGAGAAGTCAATCGAGGAGGGGCATTTGCGTCATTTCACCAAGGGATGTGATCAGACGGCGCGTGGCGTTGAATAACAACTTATTTACTCCCAAGGGCAACATCGTCTTTTCACCCCATTTTAAACACCGTTTGGTACTGTTTGGACTAAAAAGTAAGTCCCTTGATAAAGGAGGGACTAAATAGGAATAGTCAAACTTACAAGGATTTTTTATGGATTTCAGAAGTTTTGGGGGACTTTTCATTACTTTCCTCTAGTTTTTATCGTTAATAACCAGTTATCAGTAAAATTGTTATGAGGTGCGCCATGCATTTTTAAAGTATATCCAACGGTTGGAACTTCATAGATTAGAGCACGAATCTTGAGGCATGGTCTATGAGAGAGGAGATGGCCATCTCTTTCGCAATCATCGTAGCATCGCTTGTGATCTCCAATGGCTGAGGTCTCTCTCTCGAACCCTAATTTCCATCTTTTCCCCCATTTATGTTTCCGTTATCGTCTTTTTAATCTGGAAATTCATGCAGTTGTTGTTAAAGTTTCGTTCTTTTTGGCATCAAGTTTTGGATCTAAAGAATAATTTCTTGTTATCCATTGGAAGGCTTTGCTGTTCTTTTATTTGATTTGATTTTGGTGTATGTTATGTTTCTTTGATGCCTTCTGTGTGTTTGATTGATTAACCTCTATTCATTTGTGGTGCCTTCGAATTTTCAATTTCTAGGGCATTGTGATAATATGGATCATTTAGAAGTTGAGAGAAATTGGTTCGATGTTGATGTTCAAATTACTCAAATTTAGTTGTAGATCTTAAGTCATATTTACAGATTCAATGGTGTTCATTTTTTTCTTTTCTTTTTGTTTCTTTTGAGCTCATAAATTTATTTTCTTGGTATATTATATGTAGCCTTTTTGTGCAATTCTAATGCAATGGACATTTAGCACCTCATATTTGGCCATTTGAGGAACATGAACTGCCGATTTATGTTGCATGATATTGGTGTATCTTGTCTTATTATTCTGCATGTTGTTCCTTTTTTTATGTTTTTTTTTTCTTGTAAAGAATTAGGATACAATAATGTTTAAAATTGGTACCTTGAAATAATAGAAAAGAAAATTTTATAGAAACAATTGTCTAGGTGTCTAGTTGGTGTCCTAATGGTTAGGTTTTTCCACCCACTAGTTCCTGCATTGACAACCTTGATTGAGATTCTGGTTTATGTGGTTCTATTAATGTTCCAAAATTCTCATGTTAGAATCCATGTGCTTGAAGTGAATGGTTTAGCTGAAATTATTAATGATTGCTTGCTTTGAGAGTAAAGATATCTGATGGTTATTAGGTTTTCTCCTGCCTTTGTTTGCCTTTTTAACATTTATGAGTGCCATTATTTTGCTTCTGAAAGCTAGATTTTGTTTCAACAGAATTAACGCTACTAAAATTCTGTTTTACTGTCTGCATGACCAACAGATTGAGATAAAAACAGCGCCAGCTGATTTTCGCTTTCCTACAACTAATCAAACAAGGCATTGTTTTACTCGCTATATTGAGTACCATAAGTATGAGTTTATTTTAAATTTATTTTTCATTTTAAGTTTATGATTTTGGTTCATTTCTGAAATATGCTTGCTAAAATCATCATCCATTGAACTTCTTGTGCAGGTGTTTGAACGCTAAAGGTGAAGATTCTGGAGATTGTGACAAGTTTGCTAAATACTATCGCTCCCTTTGCCCAGGAGAATGGGTGGGTATCAGGCTATTCTTTTGATCTATTCATGCCTTATAATCTAGGTTGTGGTTTTCTAGTCAATTCAGTTCATATATTTTTCTCCTAGAATCCTGGATCACTTTCCCATGTATTTACTCTAGTTTAAATGTGTTAATTTATGCATCAATTCTTTTATTGGTTAAAATTGATGGTTTATTTAGCCAATTTATCTAAATAGAAACCTTTCAAAATGGATAATGTTGGCCTCCCCTCATTATGAATATTTGTTAGACTTGGAACTGCAATTTGAATATACAAGTCATCCAAGCATTAGAACTTCGATAGGTGGTTTCAGTGGTAGGAGAGCATAGATGACCATTAACATGATGTAAAGGTGTCTATTTCCTCATTTCATTAACCTGAATTGATGTTTAGATTACTCCAATTTTATTTACATTGTAAAGTGATATGTGCTCCTCACTGAAAGTTTCAAAAAGATGATTAAGCAAATGAAAGAAACTGTATTGTAAGATTTCTTCTCTTCCTTCTATTTTATTTTTCCTGCAATCGCACATCCTAATCAACAGAAGAACCAAATACTCCAAGCAAAAGACTAACACTGAACTTCACCGTGCTTGTAAGACTAACTTTTTTATCCTATCGAGACAGGTTGAAAAGTGGAATGAACAAAGGGAGAATGGAAATTTCCCGGGTCCCCTCTAATCAACAGAAGAGCCAAATGCTCCAAGCAAAAAATGTGTTATGTTTATAATAAAGATCAATATGCTGCTATTCAAACTCAAGTCTTTGTGTTTTCTTTCCAAATTTCTTTTGAATCAATATTTTGCGAACTTCTGGATGTTATGCTTCTTGACAAAATGCCCTAATTAGCAAACAGTGATTGGGCTTTCCTTTCATAATGTTAATTTGTTATGTTTCCTGTGCACTTGAATGCAAAGGCACATTCTGGCCTGGTTTCTAATCCTGTGTGATTGAACGGATACCCTTATTTCTTTTAAAAGAAAAACTAAATTGTAGATTTTAAATTCGGTTCGTGCTTGATAAAACATGTCTGATTATTTTTACAGAGAAGATATGTTTCTGCTGATGGCTTTCATTATCATGTCTACCAACCAGCAGGGTTCATGCATACCACTTTGGGCATCATCTTGTTCTGTTGATCATCTATTTCATCTGCCTTTATTTTGATTTCATAATGCTCTGCTTTTCCCCATGGAACTATATACAATCCACCAATTGCAGCAATGGCACCAACCTAGCTGAAAATTCGAAGTAAGATACTAATCTTTCATTTCATGTTAAAAAAAAATAAGACTATCGGTCATTTGGTAGTCTATTTCGAATATACCTTCCAGAGGGGGCCAAAGATTGTGGTGATCAAACTAAGAGGATAGGGGAGAGAAGACCTAGCATTGGTTAATCTCAGGTTTATAGCTGTCATAAGGCTTGGTATTATAAGATTTTAGACACCATATGTTTTCATCTATTTTATGACATGGTATTTGATTTATGTGATTTATAGAGCAAGATCTAACTGTTATAATTCTAATAAAATTCAACCGTACCGCTATGTTTACAATAATTTAATATACTAAATGGAATTTCATTTATAATTACAATAATCAATTGTTACTCCTCGCACATCATATCCAACGAAGGTTATTTCACAACATCCTCATCCATCTTAATTAATTATTAATTAATAATATTCACTAATATACGTCATTTACATTTTCCCTTCAAAACACACTCAACTATTTTCAAAAAATTAATCCCAAACAGTATTTAACCCTTGTGCCAAAAATCACATTAATATGATGTTATTCAAACTTAAATCTTTGTATTTGCTTTCCAAATTTCTTTTGGATCAAAATTTGCGAATCTCTGCATGTTATGCTTCTTGCCAAAATGCCCTTACAAAAGAACAATGAACGTGGGACCTTGGTTATGTTGGTTCATGTGAATGCTTCCTTTTTTTTATTTATTTATTTTTATGGAGGTAAATAAACCATATTTATTTAATTAGTTTGGAAATTGAGTACATATTACACAACCATTTTACATTGAGTGAAATCATGAAATGTCCTTCCGGTTGTATTGTATGATCAACACCTCAGTTGTACGCTCTGTTTGGTGTGTCTTGATGGCCTCATTATCCTCATCAGCCGCATTGTCCTGTAGTAGATGTCCCTAGAGAACTCCAAGCTTCATTTGACCAAGTTGTGTGCCGCTACCAATCTTGGTCGCTTGGTCAATTATGCTGCTTCAAACCAAGGTAATATGAAGAAATTGATATTGTAAATAATTTTTAAGAAAACGCTATTGCTTATGTCTCAAGATCACACGCTTTCTTTCTCCACATACGCTTTCAGGGTGTGATTTAATTCATACGTAGGTTCCATCCCCATCTTATGGTTTTTTCCACCCTAAAGAAGAGTGCTTCTATTCCCTAGATATCTTAGAGATTCTTTGATCCACTGTGTATCCTAAAGAGGCCTCCATAGTGGGCCCAATTGTTGGATGTAAATGGGGTGATAAGGAGGTGTGTTACTGATTTGTCTTTTGTTTGCGTATGCCCCTTTATCTTCGCTTGTGTTAAAAAAAAGAAGACAAAATTGGCAATGAAAATAGTAAACAAAACACACAGATTTACATGAAAAAAAGGTCTATACTACGGGGGCTCCGCCTCCGCACTCCCAACGGCAGCCCGATCCCTTCGCTACCACCACAGAGCCCCAGATTTTCCCATAATTTTGTTCACAAAAAAATTGTCGCACCGTGAGCTTTTCAAGTCAGATCAAATTGAATTCGGGTCACAATCTTAATAGCTTGTGTAAGTTGTCCAAGGTGAGAATTATGTTTTCTTTTGCCAACCATGCAAAGAGCTTGACTTTGAGGAGCACGACTTTTTTTCCAGAAGTCCTTTTGTAGGTTACTCTTAATTCTGTTGTCTACCCTTAAAGTGTAGAGTGATTTAATAGTGAAGAGCTGGGTTGGTGTCAGCTTCTATGTTCTCTTGTCCCATTCGTTTTCATGTATATTGTGTAGGTGCTGGAGAATGGATTGGAGATCTGTTGTTTCAATTAGGGAGAGGGTCCTAGTTTTAGAATTGGATTTTCTCTCAATACCAATTCTTGAGCTGTTTTGAGTGATGTTTGAGTATCAATGGTTGGATAGATGGGTACATGTTCCAAGGTGTCCCTCTATCCAATTGTCCATTCAAATATTTATGGAATCCCCTTCCCCTAGCTTGGAGGTTATATTGGCGTTTCTTATCTCTTCTGACAGATTCCTTTCTAGAAGGTTGATGCTCTTCCATGGGCCTACTTGTGGGCATCCATGAAACCTCCTCTAAAGTAGACTTCTTTGATTATTTTGAGATATAGGCCGACTCTTTCTGTAATTATTTTCCACCAATATTTTTCTAGCAATGATGTGCTGAATATCTGAAGGTTAAGAATGCCCCATCCTCCATGTGCCTTTGGACTACACAATCCATCCCAATTCACCAAATGGTATGTATTGGATTACTTGTCAAGTTCTTTCCATATGAAGTCTCATCATATTGCATCAATCTTGGAGACTACTCACTCTAATAGTCAGTATATTGACATGCAGTGGATTGGCATTGTAGAGAGAACAAGTTGAGTAAGGTGAGTCTTCCTACAAGTGAAAGGAATTTTTCTTTCTAAGATGCTAGTTTGCCCCTAATTCTCTCGATTAAGCCTAACCAATCCTCTATTTTTGGCCGTCTCGTAAGATCAGTACACCCATGTATTTGATCGAGAAAGATCTTGTCGGGAAGTTGATTATATGTGGAATTTCCTAGGGTTTGTGCCCCTCAGACTGTATGAGGATGATGGCATTCTTTGATAAGTTTATTCAGTCCCAAGAATCCTTCAAACAGATAGAAAATTAGTTCAGTTTTTTGAATAGCTCGAGACCTCTTGTATAGAATACGAAAGAAGGTCATTTGCATATTGGAGTGAAGTGATTGTATCCTCAATATTGTTTCCTGTGCACTTGGATGCAAAGGCAACATTCTGGCTGGTTTCAAATCCGGTTTGATTGAATAGAAAACCCATAAAGAAATACTAAATTTTCATCACATTGATAAAACATGTCTACAAACATGTCTGATTATCTTAAAGAAAATGTTGTATTTCTGCCTTACTTTTTCTGCTGATGGCTTTCAATATCTTGTTGCCTGTCAATCAGCAGAGACTCATGCAAACCACTTTGCACACCATCTTGTTCTGTTGATTCATCTACTTCATCTGAATTGATTTTGATTTCATAATCCTCTGTTTTTCCCCACAGAAATACATACAATCCGGTGATGACAGCAATAGCACCAACCAAGCTGAAAATTCAAAGCAACATATCCATATAACATTTCATGTTTATCGAGAAAAATGACGGCTGTTATTCACTTTAGAACAACATACCTTCCGACATAGAGGTTTTCATGAACAACCAGGGGACCAAAGATTGTAGTGATCACAGTCATGAGTGGGCAAAACATTGCAGGAAAGACAGGCCCTCTTGATGCAATGGTCCAAGATTGAAGGTAAGACGTCAAACCAGACCCAAATATTCCCTGCATATTGAAGTTGAAAAAAATATAAAATCTACATTATAGTCTTTATGACTCGAAATTACAACCGGTAATCGGGCATTATTAGTTGGAGAATTGGAATTTACCACAAAGAGGCAAGATATAAGTTGAAGAACAGATTTGATCTTCCAAGCATTTGGATTTGGTTCTAGGAACAGTGTGAGGATGGATGATTGTATGGCTGATAAGAAACACATCCAAGTTGCTAGTGATAGTGGATCAAGATAATTCTTACAAATTGAGACCTGGAAAACAAAATCAAACCGATAAGTTGATTATATAAAGTAAGTTAAAAAAAAAAAAAAGATTAAATTCACCTGCAGAATCAGCCAAAGAGACCAGCAGAAAATGCTTCCCATGAGAAAGAGGGAGCCATTGATCCAATTTTCATTTACTGATTTAGAGTTATGAAATTTGGGGCCTTTAAACAGAGCCATGCAGACAGCTCCTGCCACACAGATCAGAGTTCCAAACACCTTTGCAAGAGTTCTCAAGCTTTTTGGTTTCAATTTCTCAAGCCTGGACATGTTGAACATCCCGAAATTTCATCGAACTTATTAGAGAGATAAGAAGAAAAGTTGTATATGTTTGTATAATGGTTTGAAGAGTTTACCCAAAGATTAGAGCCATGAGAAAAGTTACTGCTGGGAGGAGGTTTGTCATTGCAGCAGCAAGAGAAGAAGATGATAAATCCAAGCCATTGTAGTACAAGTACTGGTTCATGGTGGGTCTGTGAAATGAGACAAAGAGACAACAAAAACCATAATAACATTGATTAACATGACAAGAAGAGAAAGTGAAGATGGGTTGAAACTTAGATGATACCCAACAAGAGCAGTAAGAAACACCAAAGAAAATCCTTTGACTCCCAAAGCCAAGTGATCAATCTTCCCCCTGCAAGCAACATGAAAATCATACAATATGAGAGGGAGAGAATTAAATGCATTGAGTAGTAATATGAGAGGGAGAGAGAGAGACCCATTGAGTAGAATGGATGTAGGTAGCAAGAGAAGAGTGGCAATGGCCTGTCTGTAAACTATGAAGACTATGGTGCTCATCCCCTCTGTGAATGCTTCCTTGGCAAAGATGGCCATCCATGCATAGATACACTGAACCACCACCATTGCAATGACTGCCTTGCATCCATCAAACCTTGCTTCGTTCATTGTTTCCAAATGAATAAGAGAGAGAGAGAGAGAGGGGGGAAAAGTTTTAATCAATGATATCCTATGGGAGATGCGGGTAGGTTTGGGATTTGGAAATTTTTGGATTGAAGCAAATGAACACAAGTAACAAAACCTCCTTAAACTACTAGGCAAAAAAGTTAATTTTTTTTTTTATATTAATAGTCTCTTGGCGTGTTGGTACAGGGTGTTCTTTTGGACAAATCGAGTTCGAATTTCCATTCACGCATGTGATGACTCAAGTGTGTTGAGGTGGTGGGCTCCACACCTATGCCCGTCCCTGACTTCTCTTGTGGGGACGTTTGTCGCCTTTGTAAAAAAAAAATAATTAATTTTTTTTTTATATTTTATTTTATTGCTAACAAACCTCTAATCAAGAAATGAAAGTTTGAGGTGATGAAATAACTTAAATACTCTCATTAGAATTAATTAACCTTAATGAGATAGTAAAATTATTTAAATATTTCTCATTAAAATTAATTTATCCTAATAAAGAGGTGAAAATTGAGTGGTTGTAAAGGGGTGTTTTGGTACTTTTAATTTATCTACTCATTTTAAGCTATATTAATTGTGTAATTATTGTTAATGATGTATATTAATGATTTAATTAATTTTAGTTATAATGATTAGATTGTTTTTTTAATAAGGTGGATAAACCACGTTTCATTGAATTTAAAAGATAGTTACTACATAAGTCCATAAATAGTTATGGCATGGTACATAAGAGGTAAGTGGGAACAACCCAGAGATAAGTGGTACAATATCCCTTGGGCCTCGGTTCTGGTATATGGCCTCCCAGTGTTGTGGCATCTATTGTGTACCTTTCTCTTCTATAGTTGGATGTGCCAAGCTTCTTTTGTGAATGTCAGGCTTCTCTTAACTAAGGTGAGAGAGAGTATTCAAGTCACTTCTCGAAGCCTGTCGTGCTTAAAAGATGAGAGTACCAATGTGGCAGTGAAAAAACTGAGACAAGACTGGAAGGGAAAACTTTCTCCAAAAAGAGAAGGGCACTTCGAGAATTTTTTTTGAAAAGCCAATGGAGATGTAACAACAGGTATAGGTGGGGAATAATATCAAAGAAGAGGGACTGAAAAATCAAGAAAAAGTTAGAGGGACTCAATGATCATATGGATAATTATCAGGGAATAAAAAAATAATTTTCCCATATAGTTTTCTATTTTTTTTAGGTATTGTGACAAATTGGTTGTCTGTTGCTGCTAGCGTGCTGCACTGCAACATGTCATGGCCAATGGCAATATAGCATTTTTTTATTTTTTCATAATTTAATAATATTTTTTAAAATCGAAAGATTCCAATTTTTTTAGTCGTTATGCTAAGATCCAAAACAATAAAATGGCTCATGATTAAATCAAAGAATATATACAATGCATCAATTTTCAACTTAGGATGTAACTGATGCATTTTTGTTTTTTAAAAAAATTTTATGCTACAAATTTTCACTGATTATGTGTAGTATTTAGCTTTAACTATTTTATGTAAATTTATAATTTTCTTTTACAATGTGCCCAAATTGAAAGCAAATGTTAATGTTTTCCAATATTTTTTTTTATATTTTTTTATATTTTTTTAATTTTATATTTTTTATAATTTTAACATAATTTTTAAATATTTTTAAAAATAAATGGGCCTAGTACACGCGGGCGAAGCTAGGCCTCATGCCGTGTTGAGCTTCTACATTGTGTATGTCGGGCATGCTTGAAAACCACAGCTAATATCCTACCATGCCTCAATAAAATACATTTAACAAGTTCTCCAATTTTTTTATTTTTCCTTTTTATCTTTTGAAAATTGTGATAATTTAGATTTTTAAATTGAGGATGAAGCTCATTTTTGGTCAATCTAATTTGACCTGATATTCATTCCATCTTGTATAATGAAACTATTTGTTATTTAAAAAAAAGAAATTGTTCGTTACAACCTTATGTAATGAGTTTTTTCTGTTCACTTTTATACTTATAGCTGGGGTGGTAGCCAACTGTCATATGACTTGAAATATAGTTAATTTTTATTTAGTTCAATTACTTATGTCACTATGGTGGTAGAAGTAACAATAAATGACATGCTGATATAGACTTATATGCCATGTTAGAGCAAATTTTTTTAAGAGAATCTATTTCCTATAAGCAGATTGATGGTCGGTATTTCAAAATGTGTGGACCAAAATACTCATATGAGTTGTTACAATATTATTACTATATATATATATATATATATATATATATATATATTAAATTAAATCTTAATACAATGATATAATCTTATTTATTTAATTTTTATGAGATTTAAAATTATCTAATTTATTTACCATTATTTTTTTTTCTAAAATATTTAATAAAATTTAATATATCTTATATTTATTTAGACTCATTTACCATTCATATTAATTTTATTTTAAACTTTTTTATATCCTAATTTAATTAATTTATAATATTATTTTATTTAATTAATTCTCAAAAGATTTAACATTATTTATTTATTTACCATTAGTTTATTTAAAATTATTTAAACTGTTTGTTATTTTTTTTAATATTTAATACATTGATCTCTATGCCTTTTGTCGACTTTCAAGAGTTTGGTAGACAGATAAATTATCACGCCCCGACCCTAAAATCCCGGGCCCATATAGGCACAAAGAATGTGCCTAAGATTCCCAATGTGGACTGCCTTTGCCTGGATACGAAGCCTCGATGATTAGCAATCCAAATAACATGCACAAGAGAATATAACAAATCCAAAGACATAACATAAATATGTCTAACATGTACGTGCACAATGGAAATAAACATCTAAGGGTGGAGGCACCCTTTACATATCAATACATAAAGGCCCTACAAGGGTCCTATAACAAATGTGTCCTTTTACTCAATGAAAGACTGAAGGTTAACCAACCACAGCAACAAATCCCAATAGTTCCACGACTAAAAAAAGGGGTCAACAAGTGTATAAGCTTTCGAAAGTAAAGCCCAGTAAGTACCCTGCAAGGAATAAAACAAGTCATGTCACAAATATCATATGATAAGCTAAAAAAGCAAATCAAAACAAATACATGACCAAACCAATCAATGCGGGTACTACCATCTATACCAATCCACACAAATGGGAGTCTCGCACCCACCCCAAAGAAACCTATCAATGGTAGGGACTCCCAACCCATGACCGCAATCACGTAAGCTCAAGACGAGTAAGCCAAGAACAGCGCTTACAAGTCGGCATCTCCCATGCAGTTATCACCCTAAGACGATATCGACTCTCGGTTGATGCGGACTCAAAAGTCCGATAGCTACACTACTCATACATGAACATACACGGTCAGCGTACCACCCCACTAACGGGTATCATAGGACAGACAGAGTATCCTGCCCCTGGCAGGATCCAGACGCCAGAGTGTCCACAAATCCTAGACGTCCGCAAGAGCTACACGCCCCACAACACTGCACCGGGCGGAAGAATCCACAAGAATAACACATATCGAATGGAAACAATTAATCACACAACCAAACAAGCATACATACACTGTTAGTTTAATCCAGTTGTAATTTCCAGTTTTACTTACAAATAGGTTGTTTGTTTGTTTCTGCATGGAGTCATAGTGCTGTTAGAGATGTGCCATCTCACGATGTAGTTGTTATGCATACATGCGTAAGTAAAGCCTGGTCGTGGGTGTTGACGAGGCTAAGGTGGGAAGTTGGCGATAGAGTCGGGCAAGTATGGCCCACGTAGTTATGTAATAGAATAAGTATTTGTTCCTTTTTAATAACAGAAAAATCAGAGAAAAAGCAGCAGATTAGCAGCTGCACCAAAATATCATCTTTTCTTCCTGTCAAGTGTGCATCTTCTCTTCAAGTAGCTTGTGTGTTCCATTAATCTCCAGTTCTAGATCTCACATCTGGTATCAGAGCCACGGTGATGGAGACGACGGAGATACCACCACGAAGGACACCAGTGAGCGATGTTGTCATCGAGTCTTCAACAGCCGGCAAGACGACGGTGAGAGGTGGTGTGCCAATTCAGTATCCGATGCTGAATGACACCAACTATGGCCTGTGGGCCGTGAAGATGAAGATACTCCTACGTTCGTTGGGAGTGTGGGGAGCGATCGAAGGCATCGGAGTGGTCGAAGAAGAGAAGGACCAAGCGGCACTAGCCGCAATATCCCAGGCGGTGCCGGACACCGTGATGATGGCCATCGCGGAGAAGGAAACGGCCAAGGAAGCATGGGATGCAATTAAAGAGATGCGAGTTGGAGAGGATCGCGTTAAGAAGGCTCGGTTGCAAGTGCTGAAAAGGCAGTATGACAGGATGCTCATGGGGGATTCTGAAACCATTACGGAATTCTCACAGAAACTCACCACGATGGTGGGTGAGATGCGAACCCTCGGAGCAGTGGTGGAGGACAACACTATCGTGGAGAAGCTATTTCATTTCTTGTCTCGATAAGTTCCTCCCGATTGCTCGGCACCATCGAACAATGGGGAGACTTATCGACGATGCCGATGGACGGAGGCCATTGGACGCTTGAGGGCGCTCGAGGAGAGTCCAAGGGACGGCGACACCATAAAGAAGAAGGTGAATGTACCGATGCTCACATCGCTCACAATGGGAGTCTTTGTCCATGAAAGATAAGAAGGAAGGCTCCAGCAGTGGCATGAAGAAGGGTGGCGGACGTGGCGGCGGCCGGGGTCGCGGCCGAAATCAAAGAGGTGGGCGCGGCGATGATGCTGAAAGGAAACCATATCGTAAGTTTGACAAGACCAAAATCAAATGCTACAACTGTAATGAGTTTGGTCATTTTGCATCTGAATGTTCAAAGCCAAAGAGAGAAAAAGCTCATCTTGCAGAGAAGAATGGAGACGATGAACCCTCTCTGTTGATGATCGAGACATGTGAACTCTCGAAGACTGAGGAGCTGGGAGGCGAGACAGTGATGCTCAACGAAGACAACGTCAAGCCCAATCTGGGAGTCGACGGGAACCGTTGCAGCGAGCTATGGTACTTGGACACAGGAGCCAGCAACCATATGTCCGGCTGTATAGATGTGTTCTCTGACATGGACACGCGTGGTCGAGGGCGATCAAGTTTGGAGATGGCTCGTGGTGGAGATACAAGGTCGAGGATCTGCTCTTCTGCTGTGGGACGCCGGAGAACACAAGTCGCTAACCGGGTGTGTACTACATACCCCGTCTTCGTAGTAACATAGTTAGTCTTGGCCAACTCGATGAATCTGGATGCAAGACAGTGTTGGAGGATGGCACTTTAAGCATCTATGATCAAGAGAAGAACCTACTAGCAAGAGTCAAGAAGTCTTGGAATCGTCTCTACATTCTAAAGCTAAGTCGCACACAACCAATTTGTCTCCTGTCAAAGCATGAAGACAAGGAGTGGCTCTGGCATGCAAGGTATGGACATATCAGCTTCCGTGCGTTGGAGAACCTATCAAAGAAGAAGATGGTTGAAGGTCTGCCATATATCAAGCATCTGGAGCAGATCTGTGAAGCATGTTTGATGGGCAAGCAACATCGCAGCCCATTCCCACGCACGTCTACCTATCGAGCTGAGAAACCTTTGGAGCTCATGCATGCAGACCTCTGTGGTCCAATTAGCCCAACAACACCAGCAGGGAACAGGTATTTTCTACTCATTGTTGATGATTACTCACGATTCATGTGGGTGTCTTTGCTCAAAAACAAAGATGATGCATTGGAGGCTTTCAAGAAGATCAAAGTCAGGGTGGAAGTGGAGGTGAATGGCAAGCTAAAAGCACTGAGAACTGATCGAGGAGGCGAGTTCATGTCAAGAGAATTCAACACATACTGTGAAGAACAAGGAGTGAGACACTACCTCACTGCACCCTACTCGCCACAGCAAAATGGTGTAGCTGAACGTCGCAACCAAACCATCGCCGGGACAGCAAGGAGTCTACTCAAAAACAAGAAGGTGCCAGGGAGATTTTGGGGTGAAGCAGTAATGACGGCGGTCTATCTCCTGAACCGAGCACCGACGCGAAGCATGGAGGCCAAGACTCCATACGAAGCTTGGTACCGAAGGAAGCCAAAAGTGCATCATCTGCGCGTATTCGGTTGTGTAGCCCACGCGAAGGTAACAACTCCACACCTCAAGAAACTTGAAGATAAAAGCGTCACTGTGGTGTTTATAGGCTATGAACCGGGATCAAAAGCTTACCGGTTCTATAATCCGAAAGACCGGAAGATCGCTAGTGAGCCGTGACGTGGTCTTTGATGAAGGGAGGGAGTGGAGTTGGAATGAAGCTACAGAAGAGAAGAAGAATGAACTCAGAAGTACATTCACAGTGGAGCTTGGTGCAACCCCTGTCACAAGCTATGAAGTGCAAACTGAAAACGAGTCCCAAATTCCAGCAACACCATCTAGAGTGCATGATGATGAGCCAATGAACATTGCGAGGACACCATCAACATCAACTCAAGCAACACCGGCGTCTTCAACGACAACTCGGGCTGCACCGGTGGGCGTCGAATGGGCATCATCACCAAGCAACGATTCATCATTCTCAGATGGTGTGCAGCAACGCTACCGCACAGTGAAGAACCTCTACGACACCACCGAAGTAGATGAGCTGGATTACTCCGGCTTGTGCCTTCTGTCCTCTGAGGAACCTGCAAATCATGTAGAAGCTTTGAAGGAGAAGTGCTGGAAGAAAGCTATGGAGGAAGAAATGAGATCCATCCAAGAGAACAAGACTTGGGAATTGACTCAGTTGCCCAAAGGTCATAAATCCATTGGCCTCAAATGGGTTTTTAAGGTGAAGAAGGACTCTGAAGGCAAGGTGGTGAAACACAAAGCACGGCTCGTAGCTAAAGGCTATGCACAAAGGCAAGGGGTCGACTTCGAGGAGGTGTTTGCACCAGTAGCTCGACTGGAAACAGTGAGGTTGCTCATTGCTTTGGCATCTCATGGAGGTTGGGAGGTGCATCACATGGATGTCAAGTCGGCCTTCTTAAATGGCGAACTAAGTGAAGAAGTATATGTATCACAACCTCCAGGTTTCGAAGATGACAAGAGACCACAGTTGGTGCTGAAGCTAAAGAAGGCACTCTATGGACTCCGTCAAGCCCCCCGAGCATGGAATTACAAGCTTGATAAGAGTCTCTTGTCAATTGGTTTCAGAGGAGTCCATTTGAGCATGCAGGTGTACAAGAAGGAGCACAAATGGCTTGGTATTACTAGTAGGAGTATACGCTGATGACCTAATTGTCACAAAAAGATCGCCAGCAGTGTGTGACATTGTTGAGTTCAAGAATCAGATGAAGAAACTCTTCAACATGAGTGACCTTGGATTGCTAAGTTACTATCTAGGCATTGAGGTCAAACAAACAACCCATGGAGTGTCCTTGTGCCAAGCTGGATATGCAGCAAAGATCCTTGAGCAATCGGGTATGAAAGGTTGCAATCCTTGCCAAACACCCATGGAGAACAGACTGAAATTAAGCAAGAAGAGTGAAGGTCCTGCTGTTGACGCAACTATGTACCGAAGCATTGTAGGAAGCCTGCGTTACTTGGTAAATACAAGGCCGGACATCGCTTATGCCGTCGGGATTGTGAGCAGGTTCATGGAGTCACCCACAACTCAACACTTGGCTGCTGTGAAGCACATCTTAAGGTATGTTAGTGGAACCTTAAATTTTGGTTGTTATTATGAAAAGATGGACAGCAGAGAGCCAAAGCTTGTTGGCTATTGCGATAGCGATTTAGCGGGTGACATTGATGATCGTAAAGAGCACAATGGGGTTCTGCCTTCTTCCTTGGTTCAAGCTTAGTTACATGGCTATCACGTATAAAAGATTGTGGCACTCTCATCCTCGCGAGGCGTAATACATTGCAAAGAACTTCGCAACGATGCCAGGCATATGGCTTGCTCGCTTGATAGCAGATTTATCAAGAAGGAACCAGAGAAGTTTGAGTGAGAATTGATAACAAATCAGCCATATCATTGTGCAAGAATCCAGTTCATCATGAGAGGAGTAAACACATTGACACAAGGTATCATTTCGTTCGTGAATGTGTGGAGGAAGGGAAAATGGAAGTGCAGCATGTTAGCTCGTAAGAACAAATGTGGCGGATATGTGACCAAGGCCCTTGGGCGCACCAAATTTCTTGAAATGAGACAGAAACTTGGCATGAAAGATCTGAAGACTTAACAACCGGATTAAGGAGGTGATTTGTTAGTTTAATCCAGTTGTAATTTCCAGTTTTACTTACAAATAGGTTGTTTGTTTGTTTCTGCATGGAGTCATAGTGCTGTTAGAGATGTGCCATCTCACGATGTAGTTGTTATGCATACATGCGTAAGTAAAGCCTGGTCGTGGGTGTTGACGAGGCTAAGGTGGGAAGTTGGCGATAGAGTCGGGCAAGTATGGCCCACGTAGTTATGTAATAGAATAAGTATTTGTTCCTTTTTAATAACAGAAAAATCAGAGAAAAAGCAGCAGATTAGCAGCTGCACCAAAATATCATCTTTTCTTCCTGTCAAGTGTGCATCTTCTCTTCAAGTAGCTTGTGTGTTCCATTAATCTCCAGTTCTAGATCTCACATACACGAGTATGAAATCATAGATCAAACAACTAATCATCTAATGAATCAACGGTGTATGTATGTGCAAAGAATCAGATATCAAAGAATGATAGAGAAGCTAGGCAAAAGTACTTACATTCACGAGCATGAAATCAAGAATCATCAACTATAAGCGAGAGAGGCGAAAGTACTTACCTGATCTAGAATCTATCCGTCAGTAGGTGTCCTTCCTGACGTGTCTGCCCGCTCCACAACGGGATCTAATAAACGAATACAACCTTAGTATACGTACGCATGCATAACAATTACTCTCTCTTAAACAGGTTTAGTATTTTAATCATATGTTTAATGTTGCTGTTTAAATATAAACATGCTGCTAGTTTAATTACATGACACAGACGTGAACATGTATTTGTGCTTACTATGCCAGTGTACTGGCAAAACTGTTGAATAACTCACTCATTAGTTATAAGCAATTGATCAATAACATGGCTATCCATTTCCCAAGCTTCTCGCTGGTCTACTACAACATGATAACACTCGGGCTATAATAGGTTTAGATCTGAATAACCATCAAACAATTCTTGCAATTTTATTCATCTAATTGGTTACTCTCCACCAATTACAAATAGGTGCACCTAATTACCATCCTTATAGCACCAGAGAATGGAACATGCCATATATACCTACCTCACTTCTAAAATTCATCATCTTTTAATTAACCTCATTAGTTCTTCATTAATCAACTAAGTGTGAAATTTCTCATTCATTACTGCATGCACGTGGCTCATGAGAGATGTTGAGCCGTTTCCCATATTACACTCGTTTCCCTTGTCCTTTCAAAAACACCTGCCCATTTAATTGCCCAAATATTAGTTTTTAAATGAAAAATCTAATGTCTAATTAATCGTTAAAAGAAAAATCGATTGCAAATAGACTTTTGAATATAGTGAGTCTTGTTAATTTTAATTGAATTTGTTATTCAAATGCAAAATTAAGTATAACAAATGAGACTCGTTAATGATCAGGAGCAATTAGAAGGCCTACACACATGCTGTCTAAGTTGGATCAAAACATTCACAAACAATGGCAGAGCCAGAAATCCTTGATAAGGGGGGCAAATAAAAACATTAATTTATTTTAACTTTATTTATTTATTTATTTATTTATTTATGATTTAATAAAAGTAAGAGGTAAAAAAGGAGGTCTTTATAATAAAAGAAAAAAAATGATAATTAAAATATTAAAAAATATTATATAATAGAAGAAAAATCTTCTATAATAAAATATTAATTATGTTGTTTTGTTATGCATAAGTGAATAAATTATTTCATAATTGAATAAAATATTTGAATTAAAAGGGGGGCAATTGCATAAAATATACATTATGAAATTCATGGCCCCTAATAATTATGGTTAAGTTAATAAAAAAATTCCAATCAAAAGGGGGGCAATTGCCCCCCTTCTCTTCTACCTGGCTCCGCCCCTGTTCACAAATGAAAGATAAATAGTAGAAACCTTGCAAATAATAATAATAATAATAATAATAACAACAACAACATAAGCCAGTTGTCTTTAATCTCTCAATTCACTTTGAGCATCATGTTCTCCATCAAACACTATAGGCTCATGCAATCCACTTTGAATACCACCTTGTTCTATTGAACCATCTCTTTGATCAACCTTTGTTTTGGTTTCATAATCCTCTGCTTTTCCCCACAACACAATGTACAATCCAATAATCACAACAACAACACCAACCATACTGCAAATTCACATTAAATTCGATTATAAATCCGTATTTTCAAAAACCGATGAAAAAACATTGATAAAATATAAGATTTATGCATACCTTCCCATGTAAAGCTTTTCGCCAAGTATTAGGAAGGACAAAGTGGTAGAAATGACAGTTGCAAGAGGATTAAAGAGAGCAGAAAAAAGAGGACCTCTTCTTGCAATTGCCCATGCTTGCAGATAAAATATGGCACCAGATCCAAAAATTCCCTGAATAATGTTCAATCAATCAGTAAAATTAAATTCCCAAAACTTTTTTTTTTTTCTGCTGTAAACCTGAATGCTTACCGCAAACAGACAAGCAAGGAGTTGAATTCCTGATCTGATTTTCCAAACAGTAAAATCATGTACCATAAACAATGTGAGGATGGATGATTGCAAGGTTGATAAGAAACTTATCCAAACTGCTAGTGATAATGGATCAAGATAATTCTTGCAGATTGGAACCTGAAACAAAGAATTGATTAATTAGTGGTTGTTTTAAGCTTGAGTTCCAAGATTGGTAATTTTGATTTACCTGTAAAATTAGCCAAAGAGACCCACAAATATTGGTTGCCATGAGAAAGAGGGATCCTAAGATCCATCTTTGTTCTACTGATCGGAGAATTGAAGAGCCTTTGTACAAAGCCATGCACATAGCTCCTGCTATGCAGATTAGAGTCCCCAATATCTTGGCAATGCTCCTTAAACTCCTCAGTTTTACTTTCTCTAATCTAAACATATTTTGAAATAAACTCCGAAAACTCATATACTTATATATAGACCATACTATTTCTAAAGATTTTAATTAAACACAGTGATATAATAATAAAAGAAGAAAGAGTTTACCCAAGGAACAGAGTCATGAGGAAAGTCATTGCTGGGACGAGATTAACCATGGCTGTAGCCATTGAAGGAGATGTCATGTCCAAGCCTTGGAGAAAGAAGTATTGGCTCAAAGTTGCACTGACATGAATCAAAACAAACAAACAAACAAATCATGTAAACATTAGAGAAAAAAAAGTGAGAGGAAACATTGAAGGGATGGATGATTGAAGAATCATATATATATACCCAATAAGAGCAGTAAGAAACACCAATGAAAATCCCTTCACTCCCAAAGCCAAGTGATCCATCTTTCCTCTGCAAGCCAGCATGAACTTTCAGATCGAGATCGAGAGAGAGAGAGAGAGAAAGAGAGAGCAAGAGAGAGACCTTTTGAGTAGGATGGATGCAGGGAACAAGACAAGAGTGGCAATGGCTTGTCGATAAACCATAACGCTTGGTAACGAGAGACATGACTCCATAGATGGATTGCACCACCACCATTGCCAAGATGGATTTCCCTCCATTAGAGCAAAACTTCTTCTTCATCTCTAACTAACTAAGCTAGTAAGCTTGCAGGAATAGAAACAGAAAGATACAGGTTTCCTTTTCTATCAAATTGGTTGTCTGTTGCTGCTAGCTAGCGTGGTGTGCTGCAACATGTCTGGGGAATGCTAATATATGGCAATCAAAAGGAACCAAAACAATGTGATGGCTCATGACTAAATCAAAGAATGTATACAATGCAATAATTTTTCTACTTACGATGTAAATGATTGATGCATTTATGTTTTTCTGCAAAATTTTGTGCTATAATTTTCACCGATTTTGTCTAGTATTTGTTTTTAACTTTTTTATATAAATTTTAACTTTTCTCTTACAATGTGCCGAAATTGAAAGCAAATGTTAATGTTTTCCAATATTTTCCAATTTTCATATATTTTTTTAAAATTTTTATAATTTTAACATAATTTTAAGTATTTTTAAGAAAAATGGGCCATTGGGTCGGCACAACCCGGGCCAGGCTATGCCTTGTGCCAGGCTGAGCTTCTGCACTATATATGTCGGCCAGTTCTAAATCTAGCTCTAATGGCCTTCTATGTCTTAATAAAAAAACATTTAACAAGTTCCGTGATTTTTTAATTTTTCATTTTTGTCTTTTAAGAATTTTGATGATTTAGATTTTTAAATTGAGGAACCTATTTTTTGGTCCACGTAATTTTACCTAATATTTATTTCCATTTTGTATAATGAAATTGTTATATTATGAGACTTATAGTTGACTTTTTTATTTTTTTTAATCCTTATCGTTGATACAGTAGCCAACTGCTGGACGACTTGAAATAAAATTAATTTTTTATTTATTTTAATTGCTTATGTGATGATAGAGGTGGATGTAACAATACATTGCTAAGCGTTGACTTATATCCCATGTTAGCGTAAATTTTTAAGAGAATATTTTCTAATGTAGCATGTTGATATGACATTTGAAAAAATTGTAAAAAATTTCAAAATTTATGATTATAGAAATTAGCCCGGGATCATAAAATCTAAAAAGAAGACATGACGACACACATAACATATATAATATTTTTCCAATCATAAAATGTTTGGAATTATTTTTATAATTTTTCGTGATATGCCATGTGGCATGCTGACTTACGGCATCAACATGCCACGTATTACCATGTCGGCCAACATTACCATATGAGAGAAAATTAAATATATTTTAAGCTGTATACCAGGTGGCCACGGCCACGTTAGCAATGGAGGTGAAAATGAACAAAATATTTATTGTAAAAGAACCGTTAAATAATATAGACAAAGAAATGAATATTAATTAAAATACACTGAAAAAAATTAACTTTAATCCTTGAATTTAGGATCTTTCACATGAGAGAAAATATACTTAAACTTCATTAGAAATTATTAAAAATTTTATGTAAAAAATAAAAATGTTCTATTAATGAAAACTTATCTATATAATATAGTTCAATAATATGATGATCGATGATTATTTTCTTCTTGTTCCTATTATCTCCACACTAACATGATTGAAAGATAAATATTTAGGGAAATGTATTTTATCACAAATAAAGAATGTTTTGTTAACTTATCCATCACATCATTTCAGATTTTACATATAGTTTGCATCATTAATCAATCAATTTTCAAATTTGATTAGGATCACTTAGGTCCCAAAATAATAATAATAATAATAATTATTATAAAATTAAAAATTAATTAAAAAAAAGAGCTTTGAACTAAAAAAATTTTGTTTTTAATTTTTTTTTTTCTTTGAAGGCTCTTTTTATTGGACAACCAAATGCTCATTTTATGCGAAGTTAGGATTTGAAAACTAAACGTGTATTCTTTATGGTTGTTCTCAATGTTTGTTTTGTTTGATGATTATAAACAAAATAAATGGTAATAGTCTAGTTAAATAAAAAAATATTGAATCTTTCTTAGTATTTCTCTATATTAATTTAAATATAATGATTGAATTGGCAAACTTCATTCCATATTAATAAGCAAAAATAACCAGTTTGTGTGTCCAATTACTCAAAAACAATACTTGTGTAAGTTGGATGGAAACATTTACAAACCATGAAAGATAAATAATAATAATAATAATAACAACAACATTTACAAACAGTTGAAGGGTTTAGTTTTTGGAGTTTTCGTTTTGTAAATGGCTGAAGGGCGTTTGAGATGGTTTGGATATGTCCCCTAGGTACCTCAGTTCGAAATTATGATAGTTTAGTAATAGAAGGTAAAAGAGGGGTAGAGGTAGGTCATGGAGAGAAATAGTGACTAAGGACCTACATTTATTAGATGTTGATCCATATCTTGTTTTTTACAGAGCTACATAGAGACAGAGAATCCATATAGTGACCATCTAATATGAGATTAAGTCTTAGTTTTTGTTGTTGTTGTTGAAGTTGAAGTTTTTGTTTAGTAAACGACTGAAGTATTTATTTTTTTTAAACTTTCTATTTACCAATTGCCAAAATCGTTTATTACAACCAACGAGATTACGATAAACCAGAAAGAACCACTATCAATCTGCTATTGTGGTGTTGCAAGTTTTCCTATTATGCCTAGCTTCATGACACAGACTACAATGAATGGTCTAATGCCGAATTCTTGTGACTCCATCCTCCTCCATTTGGGATGACAAGCTCTTTTCTTTGTCAAAGGTGGTCACATACGAAGCTCCCTTGAGTCGTTGGTGGGTTTGTCGTTATTATAGATTGGAAATATCAACTCCTCATATGCTGCTTTGTATACCGCTACAATAAAGTGTTGATATTGGGTGAAACCGAATCCCAAACTAGTTGGTTGTGTGAGTAACTTACTCCATGTTTTTCTTCAATATATGATTAAGTTTGATCCAAAAGTGGATACTAACTCATATTCAAACAAGGGTTGATATCCTACTCTAATCATGATCAAAGATAGCGTTGGTTTAGAGATAGATGTTTAAATATTATTCATATAAGAATAGGAGTTATCTCTAGAGTGCTCTAAATAAGACCTAGCCTATTCAATTGGTATGTGAAGAGGAAAAAACAAGAGAGAAAAAGAAGAAAGTTCTCCTTCCTGAGAGTAGAGTAAGATTTCTCCTCCAAGAGAGAGAGAGAGAGAGAGTTAGGTTTTCTCAAAGTGATCCTGTATTTGGTATTCTTCAGTGAAATTAATAAATATGGTGTGGGTGTGACTCCCGAGGACTTAGGCAAATTGCCAAACTTATTAAATCTTGCTCTTGTGATTGCTTGGCATTTTCTTTTTCTTCTCCTTTGGTGGTTTGATCCTAACATGAAGTAGTCACCAACATAATGATGAATACTTGTATTTGTTTGCGTAATCGTTGCACAAGCATGTTTACATGGGAGACCATGAACTTCCCAGTGATGGCATGAGCAGGACTTTTCGATAAGTCTACACAATTACTTTGATTGTCAATCACTTCAATGTGAACCCCATCCGAACGACCCACACCCTCGAGTACATGTTCTACGATTTCTTCGATCTTCTTATGTATCTTAGGACAAAGATAACTTTGTTTGCATTGTTCTCATCGCTGATAAATCATAATCATTATCTTATACCTACAACACAATAAATTGTAAGTGGACACACCAAATATTAAATAGAAACGATGATTACTAAATGCGTTTTTCATAAAAAATACATGAAAAAATAAACGGTTAATCCGTTTACTAAGAGAAAACTCTAAAAAAAAATAAAACTTAAGCCCTTTACTAAGAGAAGACTCCAAAAAATACACTCTTCAGCCGTTTACTAAGTGGAAACTCCAAAAAATAAATGCTTTAATCATTTACTAAGTGGAAATTTAAAAAAAATAAATGATTCAAATGAATAATGAAGACTGCCCAGGAAATTCAAATTCACAAAAAAGATTTTATTGCTTAAAACTCGTATGCACAAATATACACAGATGTACAATTAAATAATTATCCTCGTATACATTCACAAGTGTGGGTTTCATAGATATAACTCAAGCACCTCGATGCATCCCATCCATTAATATATTACAAAACATGTTGTTTTCCTCGGAGTACTCTAGTAAAAACACATTGTTTTTAGCGGAAGAATCTTTGGTTTCTTTTGACTTAGGTACTCTAGATGATAGCCATCGCTATTAGGTTCCTCCTAACTAAGCTTCTTTTTTAGGGTTTTTTTACCAATGTGGTTACCTCCCCAGAGATCTAGTTTCATGTGGGGTGTACAATCCAACCCAAATCTTGGATAGTAATGCTCTCAATTTTTCCGAGTTTCGGAGCATTCGATTAGCAAATGTTATGTTATTTCTGCTACTTCATTGCATAAATAACATGTTGTTTATACAACATGTGCCCTTCAATTTGCACCCTTGCTTTTTCAAAGCCTTTCTTTTTTCTCTCTTTTTCATTTAAGTCGTTATTTTGGATTCTTATGATGGATCTTATCTTCAATTTGCAACCAAATATAGATTTGTTACCAAATTTAGATGATCTAAAGTCAAATACTAATATGGACATTGATATTAATATTGGGTTTTGGGTTGTGCAAGGACGACCCATCCTTCTCGCGCCAATCTGGCTTGGGATGGAATGATCAATGACTGGATTGTACCTCGTGCTGATTGAGCCTTAGTGCTATATGTGTTGGGTCGGCATCTACAATGCCAAGCATGGCCCAAGCATATGCCTCGCCGATCGGAGACTAGATATAATATTCCACTAAACGGGTATAAGGAGGAAGCTAGCCAGCCTGTGCCACTCGATCTCTGGATTCTCTATGTAGATGGGTTAACTATTGGAAATGGCTCTGGAGCCGGCTTAATTCTGAGGTCTCTAGAAGAATGGGAAACATCTACTGCACTCAAGTTCAACTTCAAGGTAACAAACAATAAGGCTGATTACAAAAACTGATTTCGGGAATGTTGCTAGCCCTCAACCTCGGACCTGCATGCTTCCACAAACTCTCAGTTGGTAGGACAAATGAGTGAGAAATTTGAAACCTGGCTAAGTACAAAACCATGGTAAAGGAATTTGCCTTGAAGTTGTCACATCAGGCCTCAATCTAGGGACCTCGTGCACATGTCTGACCGGCAGGTACTCCAAGTAGAGAGCGGACTACGCTCATACAAGGCCTAAGTAATTCAGAAACAGATAACAAAATATAATAAATAAATCAAAATTTATTTATTGCAGTTACAATGGAAATAAAAGTAGAACTTGTACACCCTACAGGGGTTCTACATGTCACCACTAGTTGAATTCTTCCAACCTTGGCAAGCTATGTTCTGACGCTCCTGAAACCAACTACGCTAATCCCTCAATCCTGAAAGAGAGGAAAAGAAAGTGGAGTGAGCTTTCGAAAGGAAAGCTCAGTAAGTTCCCTGTAGGGATCATAACGAAATGATACATTAAACCGATAAAAGCATATCAAAACTCAACAATCATCAAATCACAAAACTGGGGCCATACCCCGCACAAACAAGAATATAGGAGACTAGAAAACAAAAGGACCCCTAGATTAAGAAATAGCCCTTCGGCTCAACACACTTCTCCAAATGCAGGCACCCAAATTTCTACTAGAAATCGACCTCGGTCTCGTGACGTGTTAACATCAAGTGTGTATCGTCCCACTGACAGGTTGGACTACCAGGATATCCTCCCCCTGGCATGGAACTATCGAACGCCGTGGTGCTCCTTTATCTCCTCGAAGGCCCACTTGAGCATCTGCTCCACTGAACCGGCAAAATAAGAACTCACCTGGCGCACACTTGCCTGGCCAGCACATAAGACCATGGCCTATGATCAAATGTCGGTCACAGGGTGGTGTGCCCAACAAACAATTCAAACAACAGATATTGAAAGCACATCAACCATGTACATACAAAGAAGGAAACAAACAACAGGTATGTGTACGTATTCCAATAACAGATAGACGATAAACATGCTAAAAGGAATAGCAGCAATAAAACAAGAAAACCCGATGACGGGTGAAAACTAGGCAAAGGTAACTTACCTTTGCGATATTTGAAAACCTTCCCTGACCTTTACTCTCGATAAGTCTCTATGTCGGTATCTGGTAGTAAAATCTAATTAATAACAACAACATTTAGAATTTTCTAAAAAAAAAAATGCATGATGCCCTAATTCGACCCAAGCTCTATTTATGGGCTTTCTAAGCTTTTCCCCTTTTATTAATAGGCTTTTCTCTGTTCAATCCCAAAAGAAGTAACTAGCTTAGTGGTTAAGGGCACTTCATGAGTTCCACTCTCAACTCCTACATTTCTTTTCTCTTCTTTTTTGTTTTTATATTTTACTGACTCCAAGCTTGGCCCATCATGTTAGGTTGGGCCCAATTCAATTACCTGTCTAGACCCAACCAACTAGTTAGATCATGTTGATCTAAGTCCAAACTCAAATCAATTAACTTAACATAGTTTAATTGATCAAACCTAACTGGATTAAAAGTAAACTTGGTTCGAGTCTAACCTTATTGATTGAATTTGACTCAACCATGTCATCTAATTTAAGCAACCTGTTCTTAATTTTAAACCCAACCCAATGTTAATTGATTCAACTCCACCCTCTATTCAACTCAATCTAATTGGTTTGGACTCAACCATCAATTCAATGTTTAAACAGACCCAGACCCGTTAACAGTCTCAAACCCATTATTGTTCAGACCCGTTAACATAACTGAACCTGTTAATATAATCAACCCGACCCGTTAACCATCTCAAACCCGTTAGCCATGTAAATCAGACCTGTTAGCACCTGTGAAACCCGACCCGCTAACCCGTTAACCCTCATCTTTACCCTCCAGCCAGCATGTGAACTCGTGACTCCCCTCCGGCAGAGCCTCACCAGCGTGGGAGCGGTGCTCCAGCTCAGTGCGATACACGTTCTTTGTTCGTACCCGGACAGCCCTGAGACTCCTCCACGGAAGGTCGTCGAGCTCTGTTTCTTCGTCGGAGATCCTATTCTCGGTTGGCTTCATCACCCCTGCCTTCAACCTCTCAGCCGAGGGCAACGGGGTTTCCGAAAGCTTTCTCCGGTGCCTACCCCTACTCCTATATGCATGTATATGACCAGTAAAAGATGGGTAAAGGAGATGAACTCATCGACGGATACTCTCTCCGTGGTGAAGCGTCGTTGTCCATCTCGCAACCCTTTGAAGAAGCCCCCATGTCTTACGTTGGTTGCACGCATGTGACGCTCGGACGAATCTTGAGACGGGAGGGAAGAAGGCCCAGTCTAGTTACTGACGCGATGGCGAGGAGTTCAGCGGGACTTCTTCTCTATTTATAGAAATCAGAAGGTATAGATAGCTTTTTGGTTTAAAGTCTGAGTTTATCTCGAAGTTCAAATTCGTGTTTATCTATACTTTAAATTTTTATTTACAACTCCTAGCGAGTCCGATCGGCTCCACAGTGGCGCGTACGGTGGCGTCGCGCTGGAGAAGAAAGAAGTCGCAACACCTCGCGATTTGGTCACTCAAATGGACGGTCACGATCGGTTATTGTGATCCAATGGTGTGAGACACTATTCCAAATCCTCGAATCCAGGTCTCTGTGGATGAACGGTCGAGATCAGAGGCGATAGGCGGTTTGATTTCAACACTGTGCCTAGAACTTAACGGTTGATCGTTGATGACCGGTCCGGATTCGCCCGCACGGTGAGGTCATAAGCACGCTTGCTTTGCTGATCAAATCGAACGGCCGGATCCCCTTCACGCGTGTCTTCACGAATCTTGACGCCCACGTGTCACCCTGTGACTACTCTAAATGATTCTCTCACAGTTTTGCAACTCTTTTTATCATATTACATATAGGTCCTCCTCACAGAGAGAGATACAAAATTCTTATTAGGTCCCTGAGTTTTGTAAAACTACAACTAGGTCCTTGATTCAGAGAGGGATACATTATCCTTCAGTCCTTGATCTTTTCCAAAATTACCATTAGGTCCTTAATGACCCCAATTAATCTAAATTACGGATTTAATTATTTTAAATCCTTCTTTTAAATTCATAATTCCTCTCTTTATCTATTTATTATCCATAAATCAATTTAACTTTAGCATATATATTAAATCTTTATCTAAATTTTAATCCCACTTTAATAAAATCTGATAGACTCTAAACATGAGGAATTTTCTCTAATTATCCACCTTGATTAATTTACTTAAAAATACATTTATATTAAAGTGCATCAATATTAATATCTTATGTTGTCTATCAACTTGGCTTTTAATCAAATTCTTTTAAAATGTTTTTAATCTTTGATCCGGAAATACTAAAAATAATATGCAAGATAAGGAATAACTAAAAAGTTTTGCTTCATCTAAAATTCAAATAGAACAAATCCTTGGGAGACTCTCCCTTATTCTCTAACAAAATACCAAATAATTAATCAAGACCTAAAAACATAAATTCCTAAATAATAAGAAAAATCTTGGGCTTCACAGAAGTTTAGGCAATTCTAAATGGAGAAACCCCAGTTTTGGTCCATATATTTTGACCTAATGTTCATTTTCACTCATGTACTTCAAAAATCTTCGATACGGTGCCTTTACTTTGGGGTTTTTGTTCGAATACATCCTTAGTGCTAACGTGGCAGCACATGTGGCTGGTATTTCTGACGTGACAGCTTATGTGGCAAGGTTAGGATGACGTGGCATGCTGACATGGGAAGACAAAATGGATTTTGAATAAACTAATTTTTTAAATGATGATGTGGCATGTCACATGGAATAAAAAATTAATTGTATTCAGTTCGTATGCCATCTGTGCTGCCACGTCAGCACCAGGGGGACGTATTTGAACAAAAACCCCAGAGTATAGGGGCCCATATAGAAGATTTTTAAAATATAAGATGAAAATGAATATTGGGTCAAAGTACAGGCACCAAAAATGCCTTTAATCCATTCTAAATCACCAAACTTCCTCTGGCAAATAAAGAGGAGGATGACTTCCTTTCAAAAACTCACCTTCTCTACTTGCACCGACAGGAATTAGCTATGATTCTCCGCTAACATCGGAAGAAGAGGAGATATCCATGTTAGTGTGTACACATAAGATGTGTTTTGTTCTCTATAAAACTAAAATAAATAAATAAATCTTACAAATTACCGGTTTTGTATCAAATTAATAAAAAGACAACACTTGTCTAAGTTGGATCAAAGCATTCATAAATAATTGAAAGATAAATAGAAGAAATCTTACAAATAATAATAATAATAATAATAATAATAATAATAATAATAATAATAATAATGTACAATCCAACAATCACAACAACAACTCCAACCAAACTGCAAATTCACATTAAATTCGATGAGAAATCCGTATTTCCAAAAATCGATGAAAAAACACCGAAAAATATAAATCATTAGTCTAACATACTAGAGATATATGCAAACCTTCCCATGTAAAGCTTTTGTCCAAGTATTAGGAAGGACAAAGCGGTAGAAATGAAAGTGCCAAGTGGATTAAAGAGAGCAGAAAAAAGAGGACCTCTTCTTGCAATTGTCCATGCTTGCAGATAAAATATGGCACCAGATCCAAAAATTCCCTGAATAATGTTCAATCAATTAGTAAAATTATTTCACAAAACTTTTTTTTTTTTGCTGTAAATCTGGAACTTACTCCGAGTAGACAAGCAAGGAGTTGAATTCCTGATTTGATTTTCCAAACAGTAAAATGTTAGGGATATAGTTGATATGCCCTAGACCCAATCTCTTGTGTAATGATTTGAACATATTTCAAACAATATAGTTTGATTAATATATGGTATTAACTTTCTTTTGTTATCATATTAGTTGTTTGATATGTTGATGTCCTTGATTAAATTTAGAGACTAGACATTATGATGGAGATCATAATAATGAGAGTCAAGTCTTAAACAATTTAATCTAAATTGTTCTTGATCACAAGATCATTAAGCTTAGGACATTGGTGATCCGGTTAGATCAATATATGTGTGATAGTCTCTATAAGATAAAGATTAGTTGATCTCATTAACTAAATCACATATATAGATGATGCATATGGAGATATGATCATTGAATCGACTCAATTGAGAATTTCTAATGGTTAATATTACCATAAACTGTCAATAGGATATTCTCTTGAAGAATGAGATATAATAGTTCCTTTGACCTGAGATCATCATAGTAATTAACAAGCTATTTATCATACTTTGATTCTGGACACCTATTGCCCTAGGACGATAGTTGAAAGGATATTGGGTATGATTAAATACTTGTAGAATTAATGATTGATCAAGATGGAATCTGTCAACTCTTGGTAATGAGTTTGAGCTCTATGTTGTCATTATTTATAACGATTAAATTAAGACCTTGGCCAGGGCAATCAAATGAAGAAGAAAAGAGTTTCTTAAGTCATTCGTTGGTCTGTTATAATTAACATGAAACATAATTGGTAACCTATTGGGATTTGACAGGTCTACCATATCCTAGGGCTGACCCGGAGCTTCACAGACAGAAGGAAAATATTACATTATTCTTCAACGGGTTCTTGAGAGTAATTGTATACTTCATGCTATCCGGTCGTTAAGGAGTGTTGCTAGACGCCAACCTTGATTAGTAAATTAGTATGACTAATTTGCTATCGGCTTATGTGGGATAGAAAATACAAGCCTGGAATCGTGTGACACCAGACGATATATCGAATCACAAATATCATATTTGTTTGTTTGTGGGTTCTTTTATTCCTAATAGAGGCAAGCCCCTATTATTAATTACCCCAGACAGTGTCTTGGGAACCTCCGATTAAGGGCAAAAGTACAAGCAGAGAGAATGAGAACGAATAATTTATTTTATTGCAATATAATATGATTCGTTACATATCAGCATATATATATATATATATATATATTTATTTATTTGCTTGTTTATTTATGACACCGCCCTCTGCCTCAGAATCTATGCCCCGCCATATGGGATCCATAACCCGCCGGTTGCCTTGCACTTGAGGCTTGAAAGAGGTTTGTGACCAGGGTTCATATTGACTAGGTCGCCAATTTACTTTTCCTTCCATCAAGAACTGCACCTAACTGAGCCGTCGTTAGGAGTTGCATCATATATGGTTGGAGAGGTCTTGAAGTCTAGTTTCCGATGCCGCAGATTTTGTCTCGATTGGAGCTCCCTAGCAAAAGTTATTGGCATTTGAGTAAAGAGTGGTCAAGCTGGCCAGGCTGCAAGGACTAGCTTTTTTTCTCCACCAAAATATGCATTGACCGGGCTGCCAGAAGGGTCTGTTTTGTATATGACTATTGAAGATCTGGATATCTAGTTTCCCATGCCATGAATTTCACCTCCATTGGAGTTTTCTGGAAGGAGTTATCAATTTTTGAAAATGGGTGATCAGATTGGCAGAATTTGTCGGTGGCAGAATTGCTGAAATTGACCCTTTTATTTATCAAAACCTGCGCCGATTGGACCACCGAAAGGAGCTGTGCTATATATATTTGGAAAGGTCTTGATATCTAGTTTATGATGCCGCAAACTTCTCCTCAATTGGAATTTCACAGCAAAAGTTATCGATTTTTGAAAATGGGTCTTCATAGCTTGACTATTCGCTGCGACAATCTCATCAATTTTCTGCGAGTTTTGATTATTTTCGTGACCATTCTCGCGTGGTTTTCAACAGCCCCTTTTGAGAAGTCCTTGGCATGCATTTCAATGCTTCAGAAATATAAATGAACTTTGAAGTCTTGAACATTCATTATTAACAAGTTATGTGTGCTTTGCATTTGGAATGTCCTTTCCAAACAATTGTGCAGCGATCTCCTTTCCGACCTTTCATGAAATTGCAGCATCTCTTTAACTTCAAACTTCTAGTTGTTTGCTTTAATTGACACCTTTCATCACAGGGCATTCATTCATTTGACAAGATTGAAATATCTCATATTAATTAAAATCCTCCAGTAGCTTTGATCACCAAGGCTTTCATAATTCATGCTCTTATTCAGAAAGCTTCAACAATGATAAGCTTACATAAGGAATCTATTTGAGAAGGTTGTATATTTTTTGAACCAAAGAACACATTAGAGTCAAACTGTTCCGGAATAAATTATTCACAACTGGTTCACCGTGGCCATTGGTTGGCAGTGACTGGGAATGTTGAAGTCTAATTGACACTTTGAACATTGGTCTCTTTCCACTTGCAACTGTTACCAACAAGCTCTCAAAATTTCCAGCAGTGTCAGGTTTGCTTCTTGGAGTTATTTATATGAATCCTGAATAATCACGAACAATTTCTTTATGGCAGCTCCTATAAATTTATTTATTTTTTAGAAAATTTTGACAGAGCCTCCCCTGTATTTGGAGCTCTGATTTTATACAAACATTCATAATTTATCTCGTCCATTCACACCACATCAATCACAACACATAATCTCTTTTTTACAACTTCATCTTCAAAGGTTTCAGAGGCTTTGGGCCATGGCGTAAAATTGTGATACTGATGGGGATTGTCGACCGCTGATGGCTAACGGAGCATGAGGTATGGTATCTTCAGAATTTGTTGATGACGGCCTTCAGTATTTGTTGATGACAGCCTTCAGAATTTGTTTGATGGCGGCCTTCAAAATTGTTGGCGACGATCTTCAAGATTGTTGGTGGCGATCGGACGGAACTATGCGCTGATTGTTGATGACGATTTTCAGAATTTGTTGATGACGACCTTCAATATTTGTTGATGGCAACCTTCAGAATTTATTTGATGGCGACCTTCAATATTTGTTGATGGTGATTTTCAAAATTGTTGGTGGCGATCAGACGGAACTATGCGCCGATTGTTGATGACGATTTTCAGAATTTGTTGATGACGAACAAGCGATGATTGTTGATGACGAATGGTGATGATGCCGAGGGTACTATTGCCGGGCGAGTTCTTTGTCGAATCTTGATAGCAAATCGGTAATCTGCGAGCGAGTTATCGAAGCGTTGCCGCGATGCTTAGCCGAGAGTCTTGTCACATTTATTCGCTGGCCGTTGATGGCGATCATCGGTGGCTGCTGATGGCGAACAAGGGCTTGGCGCCGTCTGATGGCGGTGGTAGGCGATGGCGGCGTCCCACGGGCGGGCCGGTTAGCAGGAGCTTCGTGAGGCAACTGGTACCGGAGGAGATCGAATTATGGAGCACGTGCGGCGTAGTAAGCAGGCAATTTGGCGAGGTTTGATCGTCGTCTTGAGGGCCGCCACGGTGTCGCTAGGTTCTTGCAGCGTCGGGCCGCAATCTTGCAGTGCCGGAGGAGAAGCCTTGCGGCTGCGAGGATCTTTGAGTAGATCGGCGGATCCGGCGTGGGCGGAGGTTGGGGCGCAGCCAAGGCGGTCGAGGGAGGCTGGGGCGTGGCGGAGCTAAAGGCGTGGTAGCTCTGAGAGTGGCATGAGAGCGCTTGGATGACAGGCGTAGGCTGGTGCGGCGGCAGGGACGATGATGCTGGCTCTTGATCCGAGGGAGAGGCGGCGCTGCCACGGAGGGGCGACCTCAGCGCCAAGGCCCGTAGCGGCTGTGGCCAGCCGCCGAATCTAGAGGCGGGAGGAGTTAGCGGGCTCGTGATCACGGAGGCAAAGGGGTCTTCTCGGCAACAGGCTGAAGAGCTGGAATTGAGGTCGGGCGCCGACGAGCTTCAGATCAGGATGGACAGCCAGCCAGAAAAGGGGACTTCTTCTTTTGCTCCTTCTTTCCTTTTTTTTCTCCTTCTCCAGATTTATTCCCTTCTTGCTCTCTGATCTCTTTCTATCTTTGATTATCTTTTTTCCTTTTTCCAACTTTCTTTCTCTCCACCCTTTCATGATAGGACCAAATCAGGACCCCGATAAATCAGAACTTCCCATTACCATTCAATGAATGGATAAGGCAAAATTCAAAATTTTTTTAATTACATTTTAAGTTTTAAAAAATTTAATTAATAATATATATTTTTTTCTTTGAATATTGCCTTGGGATGTGTACTTGAGTCATCTCGGGATTTGTATTTTATTTATTTATTAATTATTATTATTTTTATTATTTTTTTTTTGGTATAAACAGCTTAGTATTGAACCTATGGGGTCACACACTAACGAGTGTTTTAATCTTTGTTAAATGATTAATTATTTTATTATTGCATGAGATGGTTTAGGGAAGCCAAAGGTCTCAAGGTGGTTTTGGTTTGGGAAACCCAAAAGCCACATGTAAATGGTTTATGATTTTGGGAAGACCAAAAGGGTTTTGGGAAAACCAAAAGGCACATGCATTTAATGGTTTTGGTTTTGGGAAGATCAAAGGGTTTTGGGAAAAACCAAAAGGTATTTTGAAAAACCAAAAGGTTTTGAGAAAGCCAAAAGTCATGCATACTTGATGGTTTTAGTTTTTGGAAAACCAAAAGATTTTGGGAAACCCAAAAGGTTTTGGGAGACCCAAAAGCCTCATGCAAATACCTATATATATGTAGGCTTGCATATGGGTTAAAATAAGAAGAGATACAATCCATCAAGAGAAGTGAGAGTCACAACATATTGTTCAAATTGTCCGGGGATTCCATTTGTCAAAGGGTTGATAGTAAAGGTTGGTCTCGGTGTGGATACGCATAGGGTCTTCGCATTATAGAAGAGTTTTAGAAAAAAAAAAAGGGTGAATCCCCTTCCAAGGTATGTTCTAGATCCGATCTTTAACAAGTTAAATAAATTTTAAATACAAATAGATCTTCCATTGGATTATTTCGCCTTCCGCTGCGTGTTTTGAACACCGAATAAACCTACATAAAATTCGGTTCTGTGAACAATGTGAGGATGGATGATTGCAAGGCTGATAAGATACTTGTCCAAACTGCTAGTGAAAATGGATCAAGATAATTCTTGCAGATTGGAACCTGAAACAAAGAATTGATTAATTAGTGGTTATTTTAAGATTGATCAGTTCCAAGATTACTAATTTGATTTACCTGTAAAATTAGCCAAAGGGACAAACAAATATTGGCTCCCATGAGAAAGAGGGATCCAAAGATCCACCTTTCAAATCTAACAACAGTTCCAATAACCCTGGCAACCTGGCCCACCGAAAGCATCATCGATATGGCAAACCAGGGCCTCCCAAGGTATACTGAAGACATATGGGGAAGATCACCTTCAGCCCTATCCAAACATTTGGCAAAGGACGACATACCGAGCTGGAATATGGCGGCGATGGCAATCACATGGAGCGTTTGGCTGGAAAGAAACCGGAGATGCTTTCAAGAGAAACAAATCGTTTACAAGAATCTAATCCGCAATATTTCCTTCCTCATGCTCTCATGGATAGATGCAGCCCACCCAACACAAAGACAGAAGCTACTCATTATAGAAAACATTGCCAAAGCAGGCACGGAGCTTACAAGGGAACAAGATGCGACCACTACTACAAGCGGTAGCAGACTTCACGGACGAGGCGACCCAAACGTGAACAAGGTCTTAGGTGAGGGCCATCCAACAAGGGAAGGATCCTCACCGTAGACATGCACAGCACCAACCCTCTCTATCCACGGAGCGCACTACAGCAATGAACACACAAGGGAATGGGAATCAGGGACCGATGAGGATGGAACTGCATAACCCCCTCATGCTCAGGAAAGACTCTTGATTTGTATTATTGCAGTAAGAGCTATGTAGCAGTGGTGGCTTGCAATTGAGTCTCGTATGCAATATAGGTATAAGCCAAAGTTCGTGGAATTAGATGGAGGTATGGACATCTTGGAGACCAAGTAAACCTAGTTTCGCTTGGGGGAACCCATAATTGTTGGAGGTACAAGTGAGCTCTTTAAACATGGCATCTCTCACGGCGAAAAAAAAAAAAAGAGACACCAAAGGTGGGAAGCAATAAGCTTGCCCTAAGGCATGATAGTATCCTTGGGGTACAAGTGAGCTCTTAAACATGAGGTGTCTCTCCAACACCAACTAATTTAAACTAACACATAAGGCGGAGAGAGGCGGTCAAAAGGTGGGAGCAATAGCTTGCTCTAACACGTGAGTGGTGGATACCCCACAAGTGACATGGGTTGAAAGGACAATCAGGTTGGTTCAGCACCTCTCTTCTTATTCCCCTCACGGGGTGCTACCCATATGGCATGCAACACCCCTGAGCGAGCCCCACCACAAACATCCCGCTGCGACTGTATAGATCATGAGGACAAGTACCATCATGAGGGAGTTCTGCAGATCCACTCATCCTACATCAACTTTCTTGCGTGTTTTCCTGTACTCAATGGTTGGGTGCTACCTGATCGCATCAAGAATTCGGCACTATTTGTAATAGAGGATCATCTAGGAACCTTTTTACAATCAATGAAAGTGGTTTATCCACATTTATCAAAAAAAAAAAAAAGATCCACCTTTGTTCAACTGATTGGAGAATTGAAGATCCTTTGTACAATGCCATGCACATAGCTCCTGCTATGCAGATTAGAGTCCCCAATATCTTTGCAATGCTCCTTAAACTCCTCAGTTTTACCTTCTCTAATCTGAACATATTTTCATTTATTTTTCTCAGTAGGAAAGCGAGAAGATAATGTATAGACCATACAATTTCTAAAGATTGTAATTAAACACTGTAATGATAATAAAAGAAGAAAGAGTTTACCCAAGGAACAGAGTCATGAGAAAAGTCATTCCCGGGACAAGATTGGTCATGGCTGTAGCCATTGAAGGAGATGTCATTTCTATGCCTTGGAAATAGAAGTATTGGCTCAAAGTTGCGCTGACATGAATCAAAACAAACAAACAAATCATGTAAGAAACACCAATGAAAATCCCTTCACTCCCAAAGCCATGTGATCCATCTTTCCTCTGCAAGCCAACATGAACTTTCACAGAGAGAGAGAGAGAGAGAGAGAGAGAGAGAGAGAGAGAGCAGTGATATGAAACCATTGGATACGCTGCACGATGGATGTGTTGATAATCCCGAGATATGTTCAATGATTAATGCCACTTTTTTATCTCATTTTCGTCAAACTATGTAGCATCACTCTCAATACAATGAGATGGCTCATGATTAAATCAAGGAAAAATTACCGTACGGTCTATGACATAATTTAACTTTCCCGGCAGGCCTTTCTGATATTCCAGCTTCCCAGCAGGTCCCTCTTTTTTGGAACATGATTGTGATGGCAGTGACATGGACTCAATGGAGCGAAAGGAATGGGCGATGTTTCAATAATAAACACCGTGTTTATTAGAAACTGTTTCACCATGTTGATTTCCTCTTACTCTCTTGGTATGACAACACACACCACCAATAAAATGTAGCTTCAACCAATGCACCACCTCATCAGACGCAGCCTGGCCCTCACAAGGGTGGACGGGTCATCGAGGCCCCTAGGGGATGACTTTGAGGATGAAGGAAGCGGAGGCCACCACCCCCACTATAGAAGGCATTGTAACCACTTGATCCATCAGGGGATCATTGTAACAACCATTTCTAATTTAATAATTAATGAATGTAGTTTATCCATTTATTAAAAAAAATGTTTTGTTCTCTATAAAATTTAAATAAATAAATAAATCTTATTAATAACCAGTTTGTGTATCAAATTAATAAAAAGACAACACTTGTCTAAGTTGGATCAAAACATTCACAAATGATGAAAGATAAATAATAAAATCTTACAAATAATAATAATAATAATAATAATAATAATAATAATAATAATAATAATAATAATAATAATAATAATAATGACAATATAAAGAGTTGCCTTTAACCTCTCATCTCAATTCACTTTGAATATATATCATGTTCTCCATCAAGCATTAAAGGCTCATGCAATCCACTTTGAACACCACCTTGTTCTATTGAATCATCTCTTTGATCAACCTTTGTTTTGGTTTCATAATCTTCTGCTTTTCCCCACAACACAATATACAATCCAACAATCACAACAACAACACCAACCAAACTGCAAAAATCCACATTAAATTCGATTATAAATTTATATTTCCAAAAACCGATAAAAAAACATCGATAAAATATAAACCACTAGTCTAACATATCAGAGATATATGCATACCTTCCGACGTAAAGCTTTTCGCGAAGTACTAGGAAGGAGAAAGTGGTAGAGATGACAGTGGCAAGTGGATTAAAGAGAGCAGAAAAAAGAGGACCTCTTTTGGCAATTGTCCATGCTTGTAGATAAAATACGGCACCAGCTCCAAAAATTCCCTGAGTAATGTTCAATCAATCAGTAAAATTAAATTCTCAAAACATTTTTTTTTCTTTCTGCTTTAAACATGAATGCTTACCGAAAATAGACAAGCAAAGAGTTGAATTCCTGATCTGATTTTCCAAACAGTAAAATTCTGTACCATAAACAATGTGAGGATGGATGATTGCAAGGTTGACAAGAAACTTGTCCAAACTGCTAGTGATAATGGATCAAGATAATTCTTGCAGATTGGAACCTGAAACAAAGAATTGATTAATTAGTGGTTTTCTTAAGATTGAATTCCAAGATTACTAATTTGATTTACCTGTAAAATTAGCCAAAATGACCCAGTTATATTGGCTCCTATGAGAAGGAGGAATCCAAAGATCCACCTTTGTCCTACTGATCGGACTGATGGGAGAATCGAAGAGCCTTTGTACAAAGCCATGCACATAGCTCCTGCTATGCAGATTATAGTCCCCAATATCTTGGCAATGCTCCTTAAACTCCTCAGTTTTACTTTTTCTAATCTGAACATATATATTTTCATCTCTTTTTCTCAGTAGGAAAGAGAGAAGATAATGTATTGAAATAAACTCTGAAAACTCATAATTATATAGACCATACTATTTCTAAAGATTTTAATTAAACACAGTGATATAATAATAAAAGAAGAAAGAGTTTACCCAAGGAACAGAGTAATGAGAAAAGTCATTGCTGGCACAAGATTGATCATGGCTGTAGCCATTGAAGGAGATGTCATGTCCAAGCCTTGGAAAATGAAGTACTGGCTCAAAGTTGCACTGCCATGAATCAAAACAAACAAACAAACAAATCATGTAAATATTGGGAAAAGAAAATGAGAGGAAAGATTGAAGGGATCAATGATTGAAGAATCATATATACCCAATAAGAGCAGTAAGAAACACCAATGAAAATCCCTTCACTCCCAAAGCCAAGTGATCTATCTTTCCTCTGCAAGCCAGCATGAACTTTCAGTACACAAGAGAGAGGAGAAAGAGAGAGAGATAGATAGACCTTTTGAGTAGGATGGATACAGGGAACAAGACAAGAGTGGCAATGGCTTGTTGATAAACCACAAAGACCATGACATTGAAGCCCTCTCTGAATGCTTGCTCAGTAACAAGGGACATGATTCCATAGATGGATTGCACCACCACCATTGCCAAGATGGATTTCCCTCCATTAGAGCAAAACTGCTTCTTCATCTCTAACTAACTAAGCTAGTAAGCTTGCAGGAATAGAAACAGAAAGATACAGGTTTCCTTTTCTAACAAATTGGTTGTCTGTTGCTGCTAGCTAGCGTGGTGTGCTGCAACATGTCTGGGGAAAAGTAATATGTGGCAATCAAAAGGAACCAAAACAATGTGATGGCTCATGATTAAATCAAAGAATGTATACAATGCAATAATTTTTCTACTTACAATGTAAATGATTGATGCATTTATGTTTTTCTTCAAAATTTTATACTGGCTCAAGATTAAATCAATGAATGTGGTTTATCCACTTTAACCAAAAAAAGATTTGTGTTATAATTTTCACCAATTTTGTCTAGTATTTGTCTTTAACTGTTTTATATAAATTTTAACTTTTCTTTTACAACGTGCCAAAATTGAAAGCAAATGTTAATGTTTTCCAATATTTTCCAATTTTTATATATTTTTTAAAATTTTTATAATTTTAACATAATTTTAAGTATTTTTAGGAAAAATAGGCCATTGGGTCCTCACTAGAAATTTGTGGCGATGATCAAATTGTTCATGAGCAACTCGAGGTTCGGTTCGATATTAGCTTGAGTTCGATTGATTATTTTAATAACAAACCTAACTTGAACTTAAATTTGAGCTCGAAAAATAAGTTGAGTTGAGCTTAAAATTTAGAGTCAATTTCGTTTGAGTTCGGTTCGAAGTTCGAATATATATATATATATATATATATATATATATATATATATATATATATATATAATTATTAAATTATCATATCATCATAGATTCATAATACATATATATAATAATTATATATATAAATGTACATATACATATAATAGAGTGTGTGTCACGTGTGTGTGTGTGAGTCTGAGAGAGAGAGAGAGAGAGAGAGAGAGAGAGAGAGAGAGAGAGAGAGAGAGAGTGTGTGTGTGAGCCTGTGGCTACAGTGTGTGTGTGTCATGCCAAAGCAACATGCCAGAGTAATTGAATAAAGTTAGTCCCACATCGGCTGGGAGAACAAATGAGCGGAGATAGTTTTCTATAAAATGGGTTGTGTTGTAATGAATTGCATACCCTCCTTGAATTACTGGTTAAATCAAGGGAAATTAAATAATAAACAGAAATCGGTTTTTTTTTTCTGATTTTGGTCCAACTGGCTAATTTGACCGGTTAGAGCCAACCGAAAAAAATTATTATAATTTTAAAATTATTATTTAATTTTGAACTCGAATCGAATTCGAACTTCGATAATAATATCGAGCCGAACTCGAATCTAAATTTTTCGAGCTTTTGAAACTTCGTAGAACTTCGAATTTGAATTATAAACATTCGAGTCGAACTTCGAAATTTGGGCTCGATTCGCTCAAGTTCGGCTTCGTTGCTGACCACTCTAGTCCTCACCCTGGCAGGCCGGGCTATGCCTTGATCTTGCACTTGATCTTGACATTTGAGCTTCTACACTATATATGTCGGGCCGGTTCGAAATCTAGCTTTAATGGCCTTCTATGTCTCAATAAAAAAAAACATTTAACAAGTTCCGTGATTTTTTAATTTTTCATTTTTTGTCTTTTAAGAATTGTGATGATTTAGATTTTTAAATTGAGGAACCCTATTTTTTGGTCCATGTAATTTTACCTACTATTTATTTCCATTTTGTATAATAAAATTGTTAGCCTTATAGTTGACTTTTTTGTTCTTTGTTTTTGTTTTTGTTTTTGTCATAAAAATAGCTATTATAGCTAAATAAAGAAATTCAAAAATACAAAAGGTTTTTAGTCAACCAAAACACAACCCAAATTTTATGGCAACTCAGTTCATCCGACCATCTTGGCACATCGATTGCCACTGGTGAAATTGTGATAATGCAGGGTTTCTTCTTGCTTGAGCAACCAATGTATCAACAATGTAATTTAATTCTCTTGGACAATAGCTTAATTCCACTCCTGTATTATGGCTGAACATCTCCTTCACTTGCCCAATGTCTACTTGATATCCCATGTGATCTTGTGACTCAACACTACTGATTAAATCCAGCGCCTGTAAGCTATCAGTGCACACCCTATCTACCTTCATCGTAAGTCTCCTGGCTTGCTCCATGGCTTTACTTATAGCTTTAATCTCTGCTTGTAGACTTGATTCAGCTTCATCTGTTGCGCATCTAGCTAAGAGAATTGTACGAGTTCCCTTCACAATTATGTAACCTATACCACAAAGAGATGAATCAGATACCCAAGTAGCATCACCATGATTGTAATTGTATTTCTGTATACAGAAGTGTTAAGATACTCCATGATTTGTCCTCTTGTTTTCCACATGTACTTATAACTTATCCTCACTGCTTGCTGAAAGATCTCTACTGGATTCAGTTTCTTGTTATTAAAAACTTTATCACATCTTCCCTTCCAAATGTTCCAAGCACACGTAGCAATCAGGGCTCTGATTGATATATGGCTGAATTCATTTGAGTTTTCATTGCTCATTATCCAGTCTCCTGACACAAAGTTGGTACGTGGAGTACAATCCATTCTTGTGTACTCAGATGCTAGGTTCCAACAGGTTTTTGTGAAGTTGCAGTGATTCATAAGGTGATCAAGTGTTTTATTCTCCAACTCACAAAGTGGACATAGACTCTGAGGGCCAATACCCGTTGCATATAAATATTCATATGTAGGTAATCTTCCATGGAAGACTTTCTGTAAGAATGTTTTTACTCTAGGAGCAATTGGTAGCCTCCATAGCTTATGCCATCCTAACCACTGGTCTGAATTTGTGATGTATCTCTGTTTTAAGTATGTATAAACTTTCTTGGTAGTGTTGTTTACAGAGCTATCATCCTTCCAGATCCAGTGGTTGGTTGCATTGCTATTGAGGGCTACTTTGTTGAGTCTATTCCAATCAAGCATATTTCCAAAATAATTTACCATCTCATCTTTGTTGAGAATGGCTTCATTCATTAGATCAGAGACAAGAATATTCTTAGTTGAAAGACGCAGATTTATAAAAGTAGGCTTTAAGGCCACATGTGTATCAAAAATCCATGTATCAGTTATCACATTGGTGACCATAGGATTACAAACATTGATATCTAGCATATGTCTAATAGAATGTGTAGTTTTACATAACATTTTGTAAAACCATAATGCAGACCTATGATTAGAGCAATTCTATGGATTAAAAGTACCATATTTCAATTTTGCTATTTGCACCCATAGTTTAGCTTGATTATTCAAGGCAAAAAATACATTTTTTGTCATTAAAGCTGTTTCGCACATCTCGAGTCTTTTATCCCCAATCCTCCTCGCTTTGTCAAGTGTAGTAGTTGCCCAATTTATGGAGTCGGCTTAGCCAAAAGTGCTTCTCTCGCTCCAAAGAAATTTCCGTGCAAGTTTTGAAATTTGGTCAATGATTAAATCAAGGACTGGATAACATGCTAGAGGATATACATGTATAGACATAAGGGAGGCATTAACCAGCACAGTTTCCCCAGCCAATGAGACAGATGCAGGATTCCATGTATTTAGATTGTTCTAAGTTCTGTCCACTAGATATTGGCACTGATTGTTTGGAATTTTCTTGGGTGAGATCAAGATACCCAGGTACTTAAATGGATATGATCCTATCTTCATGCCTAGGATATTTTTGATTGAATTTCTGAGTCTTGCATTAAATATGTTAGGCAAGTGTATAGTTGATTTCAGAAGATTAACCTTTTGTCCAGTGAGATGATGGTAAGTGTCAAGACAGAGCCTACAACTTCTAGCAGCAACTCTTGTAGCTCTAGTGACAATTATTACATCATCTGCAAACATCAAGTGATTGAAATTGTTTGGTAATCTATGGTCAAAGGTTGGAATCAGGTTAAGGGACATGGCCTTATTTAGTATAGCAGTGAGGTTTTGTGAGGCCAATAAGAACAAGTATGGAGACAGGGGATCCCCTTGCCTAAGACCTCTAAAGCTGGGAAACCAATCAATGGCTTGGCCAATGATCAAAAAAGAGAAACTTGGTGATGTAATGCATGCTCTAATCCAGTCAATCCAGACTTCCACTCCAAGGCATCATATGCCTTTTCTATATCCAACTTAAGTATCATCCTAGGGAGATGCTGGGTTTCAAATTCTTGAGAGTGAACTATCTCTTGAACAACCATTACATTATCAAAAGTAGTTCTACCCTGCATAAAGCCACTCTGTTCTGGTCCAATTAATCTATCTAGCACCATTTTGAGTCTGTTTGCTAGCAATTTTGATATAATTTTGTATGACACATTATTACATAGTGAAATGGGTCTATAATCCTGGACCCTAGTAGGCACATCTTTTTTAGGGATCAAAACTATGTATGTTCTGCCCCAAGAATTTGGTAGGGTAGCATTTTGAAAAAACTGATTTATTGCTGACAATAATGGTTCCTTCACAATTTCCCAATAAAAGAGATAAAATTCCACATTGAAACCATTAGGCCCATGGCTTTTTCCTTTGGCCATGGATTTCAATGTGTGATATATCTCAGTTATGGTTACTGATTTTGTAAGCATACTTTTTTCATGCTCAGTCAAAGTAGGCAAATCAGATGGGGTAGCCTATCTGCAAGATTTTCCACAGTGGTAGATATTCTAGATGTCCACAGTTGCCAGTAAAATTCTGTAAAAGCTTTACCTATGTTATGATGATCACAATGTGAGGATCCTTGTTCATCCTGAATGACGATAATCCTATTTTTGTGTGTTCTAGCTCTAGCTTGCTTATGAAAGAAACTAGTATTGAGATCTCCATTTCTTAACCAAAAAAGTTTTGCTCTTTGGGCCCATTTCATAGTATTTTGTCTGAGAAGGGCTATGTGTTTATTATATAGACCCCTTAGTGCTAAACAGTCCAGATCTGAAAATTCTAAGGATGCTTCCAGGGATTCCAGATGCATTATATCCTCCTCAGTTTTAGCAATATCAATATCTAGAGTGGATTTGCCATTTGATTTCCATTTAATTAAATAGGCTTTGGTTTTTGAGATATAATGACTAAAGGCTTGCATGGGAGTAGCATTTGATTTGCTATTCCATGCCTTATACACATTTTGATGACAATTTGCATATTCAAACCAATAATTTTCAAAGCGAAAAACTTTTCGTTTTCTATGATTAAAAAACTTAGTTGTGAAAAACATGGGTGTATGATCAGAGCTAGTTCTGGGTAAATGTTGGTTGAAATAGGAATCAAAATGGGTTAGCCATGCATTGTTTGCCAAAACTGTATCTAATCTTGCCCATCTCCTAGCCAACCTATGCTGATTATTGCACCTAGTAAAGGGTGTTCCATAGAAGCCTAAGTCAAGTAATTGATTAGCAAATACAAATTTCCTAAAAAACTTAGATTTCATAGCATAATTTTCAAATCTACCCCCTCTATGTTCTTCAACATTTAAGATAGCATTAAAGTCACCTAGAAGAATCCAGGGAAGATTTAGATTTGAAAATACAGATAAATCATTCCATAGACTCTTTTGCACATGCACATTTTAGGAGTTGTAAATCACAGTTAAAATCCAGTGCTTTGGTTTCTCAGATGTGAAGACTGAATGCAATGAGGAGTGAGTATGAGCAATGGGTGTAACCATTCCCACCCCCTATTTCCAGAAGGTGATAATCCCCCTAGACATACCTTGTGCTGGGATGGCTGCCCACTCCCAGCATCTGGAGAAAGTGTTGCATAGCTTGGTGACACGGCTGGCATTACTCTTGTCTCTACTAAACACACCATATCTGGTTGGAAACTTTTCATGAGTGATTTGATTCTACTAATTGTCCTGGGATTTGAACACCCCTGCAATTCCAGCAAAGTATTTTGATAGATTCCATAAAAAAGTTATAATTGAAAGGAGCTAAACACAATTTTTCAAGAAACAATTTAGAAATATCCTCAATTGGAGGTTTCAATCTTTTGTTGGCGGGCCACTGATCCTGCCTTTCTTTTGAGATATATTTGTCTTCAAGCTGCCTCTTCGGGCCCGTGCCTCCAGTTTTGCATCATTTTGGAATTGAGCCAATGGCATGTCCTCATCGAGGAGTATTTTACTTCTCTCCTCTTCCACTAGCTCATCCTCCATATGTTGGTCCGGGACTTGTTCCTGTTGAGGTTTTGGCTCAAGGGCCTGTGTAATTGACTCAACCAAGCTTTCATGAGCTATGAATATCTTCAATGTGGCACCACCATCTCTATCTATGGGTCTCCGATCACTGTCCATTGATGTGAGGAGCCATGGCTTGTGTTTTCCACCATCTCCCATGTTATCCTCCATAACTGTCTTCCCGCAGGATAGCAGCGATTCATCTCTCTTCGGGTCTCCTTCTCCAACGGTAGCTTGATTTGACCTCAACGTCAGCATCTTGCTCAGAGGACCGTTGGAGGACGATGGCTGATAGCTCACCAGCGCCTTGTTAGGGTTCTGGATTGGGGGGAAGTCCTCAACCATCTTTCCTATAATCCCCTTGCCTGTAGCCACCTCTCCCTTCACGTGTCGCGCGATTTCCAATGGAAATGTCCACCTATCTTCCATCACGAGGTTCCATTGACCTGGGGCCAGGGGTGTTGACTCCTCTGGTTTACGGGGCATAGGAGGTGATCCACGGTCACGACCTCGGCCGCGACGGGGTCCCACCGTTATCCAAGCAAACTTCCCTTTTCCGGTCATCTTCCCATCAGAGTTTAATTGCTCTCCCTCCCCTGCCTCGTCAACTTGCATGGATTATGGTCCATCCTTTCTACATTCAGTTGCCGGAGGACAGCCCACTTCTCCAGTTGTTGGGCTGCAAGGGGTCATGCTGCACTTGGTGTTGGTATGCCCAATCCTTCCACATTGGAAACAAAAGGTTGGGATTTTGTCATACAAGATAGCTACCAAAGTTTCTTCAGGACCTTCTCCCACTCAAATCCCTGTCTCCAGGGGCTTTGATAAATCGATTTCCACACAAACTCGGGCATACTTGGCACGACCTACCTCCATATCTAGGGATTCCACCATCAGGGTGTGAGAATTAATTTTGACTACTGGTCCTATTAGGGATGCCAGGCTCTCCAGGTTTTCGTTCTCCCAAAACTCCATTGGGAGATGATGCAGTTATATCCACACAGCAGCCGTTTCGAGTTTTTCAAAAGCTGGCTGGAAACTCTCCCTCCATGGGGTCAGTTGCAGTACCATGCCTGTAACGCCCTGAAAATTTCATGATTTAAATAATTATTTCTAGAGAAAAACCATGGGATTAATTAACACGTAAATTAGATTAATTATTTAACACAAACTAAATTAAGGAAAATCAGGAACTTATCAAACTAAAGTCTGAACTCACAACCGTTTGGGCCGAGAAGGCCGTATTTGGGCCAGGCCAGATTGGACATGGAATAGTCAGGAGTTAGATTAATTATATCAAAGATTAATTAAATATTAATTAATCCAGGTTAATTAAGTAGGAATATCGGACACAAGTTAGAGTCTCGATAAAGTAGATCTGGCCGAGTCAAAAGCCGAGATTTCTGGATCTGGGTCGGAAGAATTATTGATAGGATAATATTTTTTATAAAAAGTGATGGGACATAAAGTAAAAGATAATATATTATTAAATTCCTTTTTAAAAAGATAAAGTATTATAAATTATTTAAAAGATAATACTTTTAAAAGGTAAACTAGTTAAAAGATAAATTTATTTTAATTAATGAAATATTATATAAAAAAGAAATATAATAAAATAATAAAATAAATTAAAAAGAAAAAAAATGGAAATGAAATGAAAGAACTCTCTGTCTTTAAAAAGACAGAGATGAGAGAACGAGAAAGAGAGGAACGCCTCTCTCTCTCTCTCTCCCTCTTTTTCTCTTTCGTGTGAGACCAGCCTTCTCGCCGGCGACCAGTGGCCGGCCGACGAGCCCCGGCCAGCACCGCCACCTCCCGCCGCGACAGCCGGCCGAGCACTCCACCGCGCGCAACTCGAACGGAATGGACGGCGTGCACGCTTCTCCCCACGGACAGAGCCGGCTTGTGAAGCTCAAAGCACCGGCAGCACCATCACCGGCCAGCATCACTTCGATCACCACCTCCTCGGTTCAGATCCGGCGGGGAGACCCAAGTTCGAGCTTCAAACCCTTTGTGAGCTTCTCTTAACCTTGAATGCAAGGAAATTAGTAAATTGAAGAGAAAGGCTCTGAAGTGAGGGCCAGAACTTTGCTTGGTAGGCATTAGAGGTTAATGGAGTTATGAATGGGTAGATGGCTGAAATCTGGAAGAAAAATCTGTAGGAATTAAAGGATTTCTTGGACCGTTGCAGGTTGCTTGAGATGCCATGTATATTATGTGTTCTTTAGAATTAATGTGTTGAATGGTTGTATAAATTTCGGAGCCCTAAAAATAGGGGAAACTCTGCCGAAATTTTTATTGAACTAATGCCGGGCTGTCCCTTTCCGGGATGAATTCAGCCCGCAATGCTTCCCCGATCGGGGAGTATTATATATCGTTAGAAAGGTCATCGAGAGACCTTCGTAACGAATACTTGATCGACCCGATCGGGCTTCCGGATCGGAAGTTATGAAGGGTCCAAACGGATTATGCTAAATCTCTAATAGAAACAAATCCGTATTTTTCATACTTTATAAATACGAAATCGTATTAAGGGAAACCATGCTTTAAATGTATTTAATAGGACCTATCGTGTTCTATTATGTGAAGTAAATTTTTGGAATGAGAATACGGCTTCCGTATTTCTAAAGAAAGACGTGTTTTGATCTCTAGGACAAGAAAGGGGCAAAGGTCAGGTCACAGCTGCCTAAGAGCCCGATCAAGCCTAGGGATCTACTATACTGATGTGAGGGAACTCAACTGTACATTTACCGTATTTTTCCCGTATTTTGTTCGTATTGTCTTCTTGAGATTACATGATATGAGTTGATTAATTTTCATAAATACTGTAAGTTTCCTAGCATGAAAGTAGAGATCATGTTCAGTATTTTTCAGAAAATCCATTTATGAAATACTATAAATTTTCAAGCATGAAAGTAGAGATTATATTACATAGACATATTAGTGCACTACGTCGTACTCACATACACGCCTGCGCCAGAGGTGGCTCTATGACAGAGCCAGAGAGTATGATACTAGGTAGGGAAGGGGTGATTTCTATAACTCTGTTTTTATTAGCCAAACTATCTGTTTTCAAACCCTTCTGATTTCCCTGAAATAAAACCCCCTTTCCTTACTCTTCGAGTGCTTAGTATACGTATATACATTTATAGCTCACGATCGTTGAGTTGGTCCGACCGGAGAGCTATCGAGTGTTGAGTTGGTCCACTCGTTTCCACTCTGGTTCCGCTGTATGGAAGTAGAGGTGTAGAGACACTAATATGTATGATGATGAGGAGTTGGTTCCATGGCTTGTCACCTCCACGGTTGTTGAGTTGGTCCAACCGTGAAGGCTACTGGCTTTGAGTTGGTCAGCCAGGATATACGTGGAAATCATCTCTCGTAGATTTGACATTAATAAGACTGATGACAAGGATTTGATTCCATAGGATGTCACCTCCACGGTTGTTGAGTTGGTCCAACCGTGGAGGCTACTGGCTTTGAGTTGTTCAGCCAGGACATATGTGGAAATCATTTTTCGACATAATGATAAAAGATTAAATAAATATTTGAAAGTATGTCATATGACTTCACTAAATATTTCCATGAGATATATTATGATCAGCATGTTGTTTCCTTTTCATGATTTAAATATCGTTAGTTCTTGTATGTCTCTTTCGATATTTCTTTACTTGATATGGAAGACTTACAGGTGTGCGAACCTGACAGTAGTGTTGTACCTCACTGAGCTCCTGTAGCTCACCTTTTGTTGCTTTCTTTTGCAGGTAGTAAGTAGGGTCATGGCCCTGCATAGATTGGAGTTAGGTTTGGATTCCCCTTAGTTGGCTCTGACTGCTTGGCCTGCGACAATTACCTTATCTTATTGTGTTGTATTTGAGGAGTATGTTAACTCCCCTCTGAACTTGTCTGAGACATCAAAACATTATGGTTTGTAATAATGCAGCATTTGGATTTATATTTGCCTTACTATTAGTTTGGTTTTGAGTATTTAATGTCTTTAGACAGCCTTAGGCCGGGGTTCACTCCCTGACCTGGCTGGTGTGACACCTGGGTCCTAGAAAGGATTAGGGTGTTACAATGTCGTTGATAGTCCACGGTCCCTCCCAAATTATTTTCTGGGCCATCTCCAGAGATTGCATTTGATATAATAGAAGCCGTTTAGAAGGTCTGCAATGGTGAATGTTTCAAAGCCTCTCCATAGATGCAGTAGCACAGAGCGCACCTGATCCAGAGGAAGTGCTTTGCCGAGGATTTTCCCTTACATTGTCGCTGCATCCTCTCGTACATCCTCATGCGGAAGTCTCCATCTGGTATGAATCTAGGGTGTTGCATAGTCTTCAATCGCTCAAAGTTTTCCTTAGTGTTGATGATCTCATTCCCAAAAACTCGTTCACTTTGTTCTCCAGACACAACTCGCGACCAGGATTTACTAGCTCTCGCTGGTGGAACAGGACCTCCACCGTCCTGTACTCCCCCCTCACTCGCCATTGCAAGTGGGGGAGAAGCGATTGGAAGATTTGCTAACAAGGGGATGATGAAAGGAGGCTCTCAGACGGATTCTGCTTGGTACAGATAAGTTAGCATTGTTTCATCTGTTTGTTTGTTTTTTTATCCTTATCGTTGACACAGTAGCCAACTGCTAGACGACTTGAAATAAAATTATTATTTTTTTATTTATTTTAATTGCTTATGTGATGATAGTGGTGGATGTAACAATACATTGCACACGAACGTTCTTATATCCCATGTTAGCGAAAAAATTTTAGAGAATATTTTCTAATGTAGCATGTTGATATGACATTAGAAAAAATTGTAAAAAATTTTCAAAATTTATGATTATAGAAATTAGTTGGCGATCATAAATTCTAAAACAAGTGTTATCAGCATGGGAAGAGAAGACATGGCGACACACATAGCATATATATTATTTTTTCAATCATAAAACTTTGGGATTATTTTTATAATTTTTCCTGATATGCCATGTGGCATGCTGACTTACTACATCAACATGCCACATATTACCATGTCGGCCAACATCACCATATGAGAGAAAATTAAATATATTTCAAGCCGTATACCAGGTGGCTTTGTCCACGTTAGCAGTAGAGATGAAAATGAACAAAAAAATTTAATGTAAAAGAACCGTTAAATAATATAGAGATAGAAATGAATATTAATTAAAATACAATGATAAAAAATAACTTTAATCCTTAAACTTAGGATCTTTCACTTGAGGGAAAATATACTTAAACTTCATCAGAAATTATTGAAAATTTTATGTAAAAAATAAAAATGTTCTATTAATGAAAACTTATCTATATAATATAGTTCAATAATATGATGATCTATGATTATTTTCTTCTTGTTCCTATTATCTCCACACTAACATGATTGGAAAATAAATATTTAGGGAAATGTATTTATCACAAATAAAGAATTTTTTTTGTTAACTTATCCATCACATCATTTCAGATTTTACATATAGTTTGCATCATTGATCAATCAATTTCCAAATTTGATTAGGATCACTTAGGTCCAAAAAATATATATATATATAATAAAATTAAAAATTAATAAAAAAAGAGCGTTGAACTAAAGAAATTTTGTTTTTGTAATTTTTTTTTTCTTTGAAGGCTCTTTTTATTGGACAACCAAATGCTCATTTTATGCAAAGTCAGGATTTGAAAACTAAACATGCAGTTCTTTGTAGTTTTTTTTTTTGAAAAGGTGGATAAACCGCAATTTGTTAAAAACTTTGCTCCTGGTAGAACTAAATTACATATGATTTGTCATGAGGGGGTTTGTTGGTTCGTTTCCGGACCTTGCATTACAATTGGTGTGCTTGAGTGTGTCAAAGGTTGGGGGTCGACTCTGTTTCTTCGAAGTCAGTATCGGTGCGACTCGACACTTGCTCTGCTCTAGTAAGGTTGAGACTCTGCATAATGGTGGCATGGATCTCCTGTAGCTGTATCTTCTTCGTGGCATGTGCCGCCTCGTACCATGATAGGAAAAGGAAATTTGTTTGTCGGATCAGTTTGTTGAAAAAACAACGTTTGTCTTTGAAACATCTCCTATTTGTTTTCAGCCAGATGCTCCAGGTGATTGCCATGATTAGCAGCTCCCAGCCTTGGTGGATATCCTTATCCACTAATCTGGAGATTGTTGTCTCGCCCCATAGATCTTGTATCCTGATGGGGCGATTCAGACATGTGAGGAGTTGCCCATAATGTTCCCATTGCATTCGAGTAGGTACATTGGGTGAATAGGTGGTCAGTGGCTTCCTTTGCCTGGTCGCATAGGTAGCACTGCATTCTGTCTCCTCTCCAATTTCGTTTTGTCAGGTTTTCTAGCGTAGGGAGTTTGTCTTCCTTTGCTAGCCATGCAAAGAGCTTGACTTTAAGAGGGCAGGCCTGTTTCCAATATAACCATGGTATGTTGCTTCTGATCCCACCGTCTATTCTAAAGTGGTAGGTCGATTGGACCGTGAACACATGAACTAGGATGAGTCTCCATTGCCGACAGTCTTCCCCAACCGTTTCGTTGTTGTTTAGATGTTCCCAGATCAGCTGTATCGTTTTGTTTGCCTATTTGGATAGGAGTCCCGAGTGTAGTAATGAGCAACCTCGCTGGAGTTGGGCTCGGGCTTCGTGGATGGTGAGGTATGCCTTTTCTAATAGTATAAGGATTTCTAGACAGGTCCTGCTTGGGCTTCTCCCATTGAGCCCGTTCTCGAAACATATCCGTACGATTTGTCCCTAGCCTGGCGCGGTTATTAGGTTTGTCGTGGCTAAGTCCCTTTGTTCCATGACACCCTTTCAGAAGTAGGATGCTTTGCTTGGTGGCTTCTTATATGGGTTGATTTGTGTGTTTCGGAAATACGCCCTTAGGATGATCTTCCCACATACCTAGTTTCGCCCTTTAGCAGTCTCCACCGCTATTTACTCAGCATCACCTCATTGAATGCTTGCAAGTTGGTTATTCCCCATCCGCCAAAGTTCTTTGGTCTGCAGAGTCTCTCCTATTTAACGAGTCTGTAGGCTTTTGATTCTGGGTTGGCTCCGCTCCAAAAGAAGTCCCTTCTGATGGCATCAATCTTTCGAGTGACCCAAGTTAGGAGCTTGTACATGGCTATTCAGTGATAGGGAATTGTCAAGAGGATGGAATTTATAAGGATGATCCTCCCCCTGTTGACAGTAGTTTCCCTTTCCAGGCTCCAAGCTTGTTAGCTATTTTCTGAATTAGTTACATCCACTCACCCCTGTTGGACTTGCTCCCATTAAGTGGTAAGCCAAGGTATTTTATGGGGAGTCACAATAGACGACATCCCATTACCGAGGCTAGTTCCTCCGATGTGCTAACCGGGATTCCGGTTGGGACTATGGCGCTCTTGGAGTAATTTTATTCTTTATAGTTGTTCTCAATGTTTATGTTGTTTGATGATTATAAACAAAATAAAAGGTAATAGTCTAGTTAAATAAAAAAATATTGAATCTTTCTTTGTATTTCTCTATATTAATTTAAACATAATAATCAAATTGGCAAACTTCATTACATATTAATTAGCAAAAATAACAGGTTTGTGTGTCCAATTACTAAAAAACAATACTTGTGTAAGTTGGATAGAAACATTTACAAACCATGAAAGATAAATAATAATAATAATAATAATAATAACATTTACAAACAGTTGAAGTGTTTAGTTTTTGGAGTTTTCGTTTCTTAAACGGCTAAAGCGCGTTTGAGATGGTTTGGATACGTCCCCTAGGTACCTCGGTTCGAAAATGTGATAGTTTAGTAATAGAATGTAAAAAGAGGGGTAGAGGTAGGCCGTGGAGAGAAATAGTGACTAAGGACCTACATTTATTAGATGTTGATCCAGATCTTGTTTTTTACAGAACTACATGGAGACAAAGAATTCAAATAGCGACCCCATCTAGTATGAGATTAAATCTTAGTTGTTGTCGTTGTTGTTGTTGATGTTGAAGTTTTTGTTTAGTAAACCACTCAAGTGTTTATTTTTTTTTTTAACTTTCTGTTTACCTATCACCAAAATCGTTTATTACAACCAACGAGATTACGATAAACCAGAAAGAATCACAATCAATCTATTATGGTGGCGTTGCAAGTTTTCCTATTATGCCTAGCTTCATGACACCGACTACAATGAAGTGGTCTAACGTCGAATTCTTGTGACTCCATCCTCCTCCATTTGGGATGACGAGCTTTTTTCTTTGTCAAAGGTGGTTGCATACGAAGCTCTCATGAGTAGTCGGTGGGTTTGTCATTATTATAGATTGGAAATATCAACTCCTCGTATGGGCTTTGTATACTACTACAATAAAGTGTTGATATTGGGTGAAGCCGAATCCCAAACTAGTTGGTTGTATGAATAACTTACTCCATGTTTATCTTCAATATATGATTAAGTTTGATCCAAAAGTGGATAATAACTCATATTCAAACAAGTGTTGATATCCTACTCTAATCATGATTAAAGATAGCATTGGTTTAAAGATATATGTTTAAATCTTATTCATATTAGAATAAGAGTTATCTCTAGAGTGCTCTAAATAGGACCTAGTCTATTCAATTGGTATGCGAAGAGGAAAAGACAAGAGATAGAAAAAAGAAGAAAGTTCTCCTTCATGAGAGTAGAGTAAGATTTCTCCTCCAAGAGAGAGAGAGTGAGTTAGGTTTTCTCTGAGTGATCCTGTATCTGGTATTCTTTAGTGAAATCAATAAATATGGTGTGGCTCCCGAGGACCTAGGCAAATTGCCAAACTTATTAAATCTTGCTCTTGTGATTGCTTGACATTTTATTTTTCTTCTCCTTTGAGTGGTTTGATCCTAACATAAAGTAGTCACCAACATATTAATGAATACTTGTATCTGTTTGCATAATCGTTGCACAAGCATGTTTACATAGGAGACCATGAACTTCCCAATGATGGCATGAGCAGGACCTTTCGATAAGTCTACACAATTACTTTGATTGTCAATCACTTCAATGTGAACCCCATCCGAACGACCCACACCCTCGAGTACATGTTCTACGATTTCTTCAATCTTCTTATGTATCTTAGGACAAAGATAACTTTGTTTGCGTTCTTCGCATCGTTGATACATCATAATCATTATCTTATACCTACAACACAATCAATAGTAAGTGGACACACCAAATATTAAATAGAAACGATGAGTACTAAATGCATTTTTCAGAAAAAATACACAAAAAAAATAAACGCTTAAGCTATTTACTAAGCAAAAACTCTAAAAAATAAAAGCTTAAGCCCTTTACTAAGAGAAGACTTCAAAAAATAAACTCTTCAACCATTTACTAAGTGGAAACTCCAAAAAATAAATGCTTTAATTGTTTACTAAGCGGAAATTTTAAAAAATGAACTATTCAAATGAATAGTGAAGACTGCCCAGGAAATTCAAATTCACAAAAAAGTTTTTATTGCTTAAAACTCGTATGCACAAATATACACAGATGTACAATTAAATAAGTATCCTCGTATACATTCATAAGTGTGGGTCTCAAAGATATAACTCAAGCACCTTGACACATCGCATCCATTAATATATGTTGTTTTCCTCGGAGTACTCCAATAAAAACACATTGTTTTTAGCAAAAGAATCTTTGGCTCATTTCGAGTCAGGTACTCTAGATGATAGCCATCACTACTAGGTTCCTCCAAATTGAGCTTCTTTTTGAGGTTTTTTTTACCCATGTGGTTACCTCCCCAGAGATCTAGTATCATGTGGGGTGTACAATCCAACCAAAATCTTGGACAATAATGCTCCCAATTTTTCTGAGTTTTGGAGCATTCGATTAGTAAATGTTGTGTTGTTTCTGCTACTTCATTGCATAAGTAACATGTTGTTTATGTGCCCTTCAATTTGCATCCATGCTTTTCAAAGCCTTTCTTTTTTCTCTCTTTTTCATTTAAGTCATTATTTATGGATTCGTATGATGGATCTTGTCTTCAATTTGCAACCAAATATAGATTTGTTACCAAATTTAGATGATCTAAAGTCAAATACTAATATGAACATTGATATTAATATTGGGCTTTGGGTTGTGCAAGGACGACCCATCCTTCTCGCGCCAATCTGGCTCTGGATGGAATGATCAACGACTGGATTATGCCTCGTGCTGGATTGATCCTTAGTGCTATGTGTGTTGTGTCGGCATCCATAGTACCAAGCATGGCCCAAGCATATGCTTGGCCGGTCGGAGACTCAGAAATGATAGATATAATATTCCACTAAACAGGTATAATTAGGAGAAAGCTAGCTAGCCTGTGCCACTCGATCTCTGGATTCTCTATGTAGATGAGTCAGGCATTGGAAATGGCTCTGGAGCCGGCTTAATTCTGAGGTCTTTAGAAGAATGGAAAACATCTACTGCACTCAAGTTAAACTTCAAGGTAACAAACAACAAGGCTGATTACAAAAACTGATTTCGGGAACGTAGCTAACCCTCAACCTCGGACCTGCATGCTTACACAAACTCTCAATTGGTCGGACAAATGAGTGAGAAATTTGAAACCCGGGATGAAAACATGGCTAAGTACAAAACCGTGGTAAAGGAATTTGCCTTGAAGTTTAGGCAATTCTAAATGGAGAAACCCCAGTTTTGGTCCCTAACTTTGACCCAATGTTCATTTCCACCCATGTACTTTAAAAATAATCGGTACGGTCCCTGTACTTTGGGGTTTTTGTTCGAATACATCCCTAGTGCTGACGTGGCAGCACATGTGGTTGGTATTTCTGACGTGGCGGCTTATGTGGCAGGTTAGGATGACAAAATGGATTTTGAATAAACTAATTTTTTTAAATAATAACGTGGCATGTCACTTGGAATAAAAAATTAATAGTATTCAGTTCGTATGCCACCTATGTTGCCACATCAGCACTAGGGACGTATTTGAACAAAAACCCTAAAGTACAGGGGGACCCATATCAAAAAAATTTAAAGTATAAGGACGAAAATGAACATAAGGTCAAATTACAGGGACAAAAAATGGCTTTAATCCATTCTAAATCACCAAAATTCCTCGGGCAGATAAAGAGGAGGCTGACTTTCTTTCAAAACTCACCTTCTCTCTTTGCACCGACCGGAATTAACTATGATTCTTCACTAAACATTGCATGACATTGGAAAAAGAGGAGATATCGATGTTAATGTGTACACATAAGATGTGTTTTGTTATCTATAAAACTAAAATAAATAAATAAATCTTACAAATAACCGGTTTTGTATCAAATTAATAAAAAGACAACACTTGTCTAAGTTGGATCAAAACATTCACAAATAATTGAAAGATAAATAGAAGAAATCTTACAAATAATAATAATAATAATAATAATAATAATAATAATAACAACATAAACAGTTGCCTTTAACCTCTTAATTCACTTTGAGAATCATGTTCTTCATCAAACACTAAAGGCTCATGCAAACCACTTTGAACACCACCTTGTTCTATTGAATCATCTCTTTGATCAGCCTTTGTTTTGGTTTCATAATCCTCTGCTTTTCCCCACAATACAATATACAATCCAACAATCACAACAACAACTCCAACCAAACTGCAAATTCACATTAAATTCGATTAGAAATCAGTATTTCCAGAAATCAATGAAAAAACACCGAAAAATATAAATCACTAGTCTAACATACTAGAGATATATGCAAACCTTCCCAGGTAAAGCTTTTGTCCAAGTATTACGAAGGATAAAGTTGTAGAAATGACAGTGCCAAGTGGATTAAAGAGAGCAGAAAAAAGTGGACCTCTTCTTTCAATTGTCCATGCTTGCAGATAAAATATGGCACCAGATCCAAAAATTCCCTGAATAATGTTCAATCAATCAGTAAAATTAAATTCCCTTAACTTTTGTTTTCATGCTGTAAATCTGAAAGTTACTCCAAGTAGACAAGCAAGGAGTTGAATTCCTGATTTGATTCTCCAAACAGTAAAATTTGGTTCTGTGAACAATGTGAGGATGGATGATTGCAAGGTTGATAAGATACTTGTCCAAACTGCTAGTGATAATGGATCAAGATAATTCTTGCAGATTGGAACCTGAAACAAAGAATTTATTAATTAGTGGTCTTTTTAAGATTGAATTCCAAGATTAGTAATTTTGATTTACCTGTAAAATTAGCCAAAGAGACCAACATATATTGGCTCCCATGAGAAAGAGGGATCCAAAGATCCACCTTTGCTCTGATTGGAGAATTGAAGAGCCTTTGTACAATGCCATGCACATAGCTCCTGCTATGCAGATTAGAGTCCCCAATATCTTTGCAATGCTCCTTAAACTCCTCAGTTTTACCTTCTCTAATCTGAAAATATTTTCATCTATTTTTTTTTTTTGGGAGAGATGAACATATCGGTCAGCGACCCTCTGTTAAGTTCCCACGGGCGTGCGCCCACCCGGGTTCGAATCCGCTCAGGTTAACGGGATTAAAGGTTTCTGTACCCTCCACGTGCCTGAGAACAGGACTCGCCTCGAGTGGGCGCCCTCAGCGCATCTTCGAACCCGGGTGGGTGTCGAAGAGCGCGACCGTTTTGCCGCTCGGCTAAGAAGCCTTTGGCATTTTCATCTATTTTTCTCAGTAGGAAAGAGAGAACATAATGTATAGATCATACTATTTCTAAAGATTTTAATTGAACACAGTAATGATAATAAAAGAAGAAATTGTTTACCCAAGGAACAGAGTCATGAGAAAAGTCATTCCTGGGACAAGATTGGTCATGGCTGTAGCCATTGAAGGAGATGTCATTTCTATGCCTTGGAAATAGAAGTATTGGCTCAAAGTTGCACTGACATGAATCAAAACAAACAAACAAATCATGTAAACATTAGAGAAAAAAAAAAGTGAGAGGAAACATTGAAGGGATGGATGATTCAAGAATCATATATACCCAATAAGAGCAGTAAGAAACACCAATGAAAATCCCTTCACTCCCAAAGCCAAGTGATCCATCTTTCCTCTGCAAGCCAGCATGAACTTTCAGATCGAGATCGAGAGAGAGAGAAAGAGAGAAAGAGAGAAAGAGAGAGAGAGAGACCTTTTGAGTAGGATAGATGCAGGTAACAAGACAAGAGTGGCAATTGTTTGTCGATAAGCCACAAAGACCATGACATTGAAGCCCTCTCTGAATGCTTGCTTGATAATGAGAGACATGACTCCATAGATGGATTGCACCACCACCATCGCCAAGATGGCTTTCCTTCCGTTAGAGCAACACTGCCTCATCTCTAACTAATCTTGCTGCTAGCAAGCTCAGTTTTAACTTTTTTATATAAATTTTTTATTTTTTTGGTCTTCTAACAACTTGGTTGTCTGTTGCTGCTCGCTGCAACATGTCCGGCCAATGGCAAGTGCCACTTTTCCTTTTTCATGATTTAATAATATCTTTTAAAGTCAAAAGATTCCAATTGTTTTAGTCCTTGTGCTAAAATCCAAAACAAAAGAAATACTATTCTTCACCACCACACGATGTGAAACAGTGATATGAAACCATTGGACGTGCCGCACGATGGATTGTTTATAATCCCGAGGCACATCCAATGGTTCATGCCATTGTTTTGTGTCGTTTTCGTCAAACTATGTTACGTTACATCACTCCAAAAACAATGAGTTGGCACATGATTAAATGAATGAATATGTACAATGCATCAATTTTCTACTTACGATGTAATTGAGGAAACTTTTGTGCTACAATTTTTCACCAATTATTTGTAGTATTTAGTTTTAACTATTTCATATAAAATTTATATTTTATTTTACAATATGCTGAAAAAATTGAAAGCAAATGTTAATGTTTTGCAATATTTTTCTAAATTTTTTTTTATATTTTTTAAAAATTTTCATAAGTTTTTTTGATATTTTTATTTTTAATTTTTTTTAATAATTTTAACATAATTTTTATAATTTTATCATTACTGTTAAAATTGTGTTAAAATTAACACAATTTTATAAAAATACTTAAAAATTATGTTAAAATTATAAAAAAAATTAAAAATAAAAATATCAAAAAAATTAAGTATTAAAAAAATTCCTATCATATCTCAGTAAAAACATTTTACAAGTTTCTCGATATTTTTTTTTAATTTTTTTCTTTTTATCTTTAGAAACTATGATAATTAAGATTTTAAAATTGAGAATGAACCTCACTTTTGATCATGTAATTTGACCTTATATTTGTTTCTTTGTTGTATAATGAAATTGTTTGTTATGGGCTTTACATATTGAATTTTTTTGTTCACTTTTAACTTTGACTCTGACATGATAACTAAATGTCATACTACTGAGTGGCAGAACCAGAAGAAAAATTAAAGGGTGCTGACTTCAATTTAAATTTTTTTTATAAATATTGAAAAATATATATTAATTCAAACTTAAAAATTTAAATTACTTCTTTATACTAACTCCTCTACTTAAAAGTAACAAGTTTTATTTTTTTTTTTAATTCTTTGGGTACAAGTCTAATTTCATCCTTGCTTCATTAGAGGAATGTCTATTAAAAGACATAGAAATCAAAATAAAAAAAATTATGATATTGGAATTAAGTTCAAATAATAAAAGAAATTGCTGAGTATGAGGCAAAAAGAAAAAAGATTTATTGAAAATATATAAGCAAAATTTAACTTTTATAAGTGATTTCAGTACTAATCTTAAAACAAATTGTGATTGCTGAGATTTGAGCTTTTTTTTTTTTATTCTTTGGGTAGAGGTCTAATTTCATCCATATTTTATTGGAGGAATGTCTGTAAAAAAACATAGAAATCACAATAAAAAAAATATAATATTGATATTAAGTTCAAACAATAAAAAAATCACTGACATACGTGCCAAAAAAGAAAGATTTATTGGAAATATTTAAATAAAATTTAAATTTTATAAGTGATATCAATACTAAGTTTAAAAAAGAAAATATTGCTGTTGGCGAGATTTGAACCAAAGTCATCCCAATCATAGGAGAGGACTCTAACCACTATACTACAACAATAGTTTTATTATATGCAAACAATATTACATATTTATAAAATAAGAATCAAGGAGGTAGAGTCCTCCCAAAATAATGGAAGTAAAGCATCTCCTGGAGCCAAGGGGGGTGCTTGAGCACCCCTTGCCCCCCCCCCTCCTTCCGCCCCTATTACTACTTGAAATATAGTTAATTTTTTATTTAATTTAATTGCTTATGTGATGATTGTGGTAGACATAATAATGTATGGCATGCTGATTATGGACTTGTCATGTTAGAGCAGCTTTAATGGCAACTTTTGAAGACATTACTTATTTTAAAAATAACTATTTAAAAAAAAAAATACTCAGTGCCTTTTGTTTTTTTTAAAAAATATAATATTTAATATTTATCTTTTATATTTTAATGTATTTTAATTTTATTACTATGTAATTTGATTATTTATATAATTTTAATTAATATGTTTTATTATTTATGAAATATTTTAATTATTTATTTTAAAATATGGAATTTTTTAATTAGTAACTAATTTTTTTATTAAATAACAAAATATATTTATGAGATGAATACATTTATGATGAAATGTTTATTATGAAAAATTGGATGGTAAGTGATATGATTGTGGGTCCCATATTATAGCTCAACTATTATGTAAGATAGGTTAATGGATATGAGGTTAATGGGTTGATGAGGTAGCATGGGCATTGAGCTTTCCAAAAGCTCAACCATTAAAGATGCCCTTAACACAACTTTTTTACATAATATTTTCTAATGTTGTGGCATATTATAAATAATTGTAAAAATTTTAAAAATTTTATAAATTTATGATTATAGAAATTATTTGGTGTTAATAAAATCTAAAATGAGTTTCATGTCAGCATTGGAAGAGAACACAAGACACATAACATGCTAATATGCGACATCATCATGATTTTTATAACTTGTTTTGATTGGCTTATATAAATATATATATATATATATATATATATATATATATATATATATATATATATATTATTTTTCAGTTTGATAGAAGGATTTTTGAAAAAAAAAACTAAGTTAAACACTTCTGTTATTTTTGTGTTTGGATAAGTTAATTTAAAAGTAGTTTTATAATAATAATAATAATAGTAATAATAATAATAATAATAAATGGTGATTTGGTAATTGGCAGTTTTTAAAATAGTTTTGAAAAGATTTGAGACCGGTGTTTTGGTAATTGACACTTTCTAAAACAGCTTTTTAAGAAGCTACAAATCACTAGCTTCTAAAAAAACAGTTTTTTCAACTTATTTTACAGATTCTGCTTTTCTGAAAAAAAAAAAAAACCATCCAAACATGTTTCTTTTCAAAGAAGTGCTTAACTTGCTAAAAAAGCACTTCTAGTGGGAAAAAAAACCTCATCCAAACACCCCCTTATACTATTTTTAAATCATAAATTTTGGGATTATTTTTGCAATTTTTTCCCTTGATATACCATGTGGCATGCTGACATGCTTATATCACCATGCCACATACCGCCATGTCAACCAACATTAGGATTTGAAAAGGGTTAAAGCCATTTTTGGTCCCTGAAAATAAGGCCAATGTTCATTTCCATCTCAAAAATTTAAGATTTGTTCTATACAGTTCACATCAGCATATACTAACACCTTTCACTCCACATCAGCAAAATAACGACCTAAACATAATAATAAAAAGATTATATGCATTTCATTGGTATTCCACATGACCGCCATGTTAGCAATAGGGACCAAAAATGCCAAAATAAGGAATATAGGGACCCAAAATGTCAAAATATGCAATACATAGGGACCATATTGAACAAATTTTGAATTTTGGGATGAAAATGAACATTGGTCCCGTTTTCAGGGACCAAAAATGGCTTTAACCCATTTGAAAAACAACAATCTATTCTTTATAGTTGTTCTCAATGTTTGTTTTGTTGATTTTTTTTTTTTTGATAAGGTGGATAAATCACATTTCATTTTCATTAGATATAGAAATTAAGTACATCAATCGCCTAATACACAACTTTTCAGGATGCGGAGACCGCACTCATATGCAAGTGAGCGTGACGTTACAATAATAATTCTGACGAGTATCGGGTCGAATTCATAAGGACGACTAGTGAGGACTCTAACTAAGTACCAACTACTCTTAAGCCTTAGTTCATTTAATCTATCCAACAAGGTTAACTTAACCTAATCCTAAGCTAGAAAACAAGTAAAGATGAATAGCTGGTGTCAAGAGTTTAAGCATTGATACTAGGGCTTGTATGTCTTCCTTAGCACTAAAAAGATAATCAATCTTGATTCCCTATCTGGACTGTTGTTGTGTGTGACTGATAAGTGTAGGGATCTTAATGCTAGGCCTGAATTATAATTCATGTCATCACATTAAAACCCCTAATGGCACTATATCTCTATGCATGACCCTAGGAGTTAACGCTATCTCTACCATGGGCTCTACACTTATCACCTCATTTACCTAGTTTGGCCCTCACCCTATTCTCATAGTAGTGGGAGATAAGATTGCCATTTTCTCTCGGATAGTAGTGAATACCCTCAAGCAGATGAACCATTGAATACACCTTGTGAACAGCCATCGGCTTCTCTCTCGCTCTCACGTAGAGACAAGTATGATATGTCACTTCCTCTCGGATAGTGGATGAATTGACACATGTTTACAAGTACATTCACACTAACAACAATCCATCAAAAATCAAGATATCAATTCATTCTCATACTAAGGAGTTCATACAAGCCCTAGAAGAGGGGGTTTAGCCTAAATACATGTTGGTAATGAATAAAGATGACATTATTGTCCAAGCTTTAGTGTTCATTGCAAAGCTCAACTAATAGAGGGTACTAAATGTTGAGAAAGACCAATACTCTCCTTCTATTGATGGCTCTACACCCTCTTCTAAGGGCTTGAAGCTCCCTTTCACCTTAAGGACCCCGGGATGACCGTGCGTGGACCATTCCCTCCACTTTGGCAGTCTGCTCGATTCTATGCTTGAAAGTCAATCAGAGACTCAGAATAAGCAACCCTAAAACTTAATAGCATATTATACAGGGATAACTATGAGCGTCACGACGACAAGGCCATGACCAACTTTTCCCGATATCCGTCGCAATGCTGGAGTTACTGTTGTGATGCTCACTCTCTGTCTTCCTTCTGCGTATAGTGTCGTGACCTTGCAATAGTATCATCATGATATTGTTCCTCTATTGCTTCTTTGCACTCTTGGGTTGCTCCATCACGATGCTACCAGACACTATCGCGACGCTGCTCCGGTAGAGAGTGTTCAAAATGTCTTCATTCTTTTTAGAGATCCACTTCTCCTGTACAATTAACTTTAACTCGAATTAGTGCCTGTATAAGCATAACATGTACTGAGAATGCACTAGATCAAGCGGAGCTACTTGACAAACACATTTCCATGAACTACAACCAAAATGCTTAATATACGCTCAATTCAACATCCTAGTTGGTGGGAATATTAGATAAGTTGGGAATGTACATTCCCACCACATTCCAACTGTTATAGTAACCAAATGAGGGAATGTGATCACATTCCCACTATATTCCCAGGAATGTGATCATATTCCCCCGAACTAAACAACCCCTTAAGGAATAGAGGATTGTTCAGATCCAACTTAACTATTTGGGGCAAAAGTCTCAAAGCCTCTAGCCTGTGGTATTTCTGAGATGAAGTCCTTGTCTGTAGTGTTGAATGTCTTTTTCGAATTCAATTTTTAACAAAACATCAGCACATCTATTCCTCCTGAAAGAAATAGGGATTGAATGATTAGATTACAATTAGCGGAGACTAAAAAATAATATATAATGATGTGAAATGACGATCTTGTCGATCCTTTCGAGTACTATTTATGAGCTGTGAGTATCAACTACTTTTTGGTTAATTTTCAATTTTTTAAATTATTATTTTTCTCAATCGAATTATTTATTGAGGGAATGTGAAAATTAAAAATTATTTTTCTATTTATTTTGTAGCCTGATTATTTTTCTAATTATTTGTTATTCTATTAAGATTATCAGATTTAGAGTTCTATTCTTATCGGAAAAAGAGTTGTTTGTAGAGATTTATAAATAAACTTTACTTTACTCAATTGTAACATAGAAAATAGAAAATAAAAGATAAAAAATAGAAGTTAACTAAAGTATGAGGGTGGGGCATGAGCTCAGGTAGAGCAGCCTTCGGTGCGGATATTGGTAGACTGGTAGTAGTTGCAAACGTAGAATATTGAACATAAAAATATACCGGTTTCTCTCCATCAACCCTCCACCCTCCACCTCTCTTTTATTTATAATAATAATGAATAGTTGATTGATAATTTGGGATATATAAGTTACATGGAAATTTATATTTTACATATATACCTCTACATATATTCATACATAACAGTAAAAAGTTATATATTTAATTTAAATTATTTATGAATACATATTTGTGAAAAAAAAATCTTAGATGAGCTTATATATAATATGATGAAATGAAAGAGTGTCTTGATCTCCAAGGGATGCTTCGGTGATCTCATCAGAGCCCCTTAAATTTTGTAATTATTTTGTATCTTTTCATTACATTGTGCAAAGTCTAGTGAAAAAAAAGTTGGTGTGGCATCCCATTACTCTTGAACATGACTAAGGACAATGAAATTATGTTTTTGTTCTATAACCTTTTGGTTGGACATTGTAGTCTTAATGTCCTTTAATTGCCCAAATTTTAGTTTTTAAATGAAAAATCAAATGCCTAATCGTATAGAAGAAAAATCAATTGCAAATGGGCTATTTTTATGACAAAGGCGACAAGCGCCCCTACGAGGGAAGTCAAGGATGTATACAGGCGGGGCAACTCGATCTTGGGTTAGTTTACAGGAAAATATCACCGGCATACAGCTCGATCCTGTGTTCAATTGCAAATGGACTACTCACATGCTTACAAAACTTTTTTCCTTTTTCTTTTCTTTATTTTTCTTATTATCCATAGATTCTTAGGAGGATCTTTTCTTCAATTTGCATTAATATATATATATATATATAATAGTATCAAATTAATAAAAGACAACACTTGTGTAAGTTGGATCAAGACATTCACAAATGATGAAAGTTAAGTAGTAGAAATCTTACAATAATAATAATAATAATAATAATAATAATAATACTAATAATAATAACAACAACATAAACAGTTGCCTTTACCCTCTCAATTCACTTTGAATATCATGTTCTCCATCAAGCACTAAAGGCTCATTCAAACCATTTTGAACAACACCTTGTTCTATTGAATCATCTCTTTGATCAACCTTTGTTTTGGTTTCATAATCCTCTGTTTTTCCCCACAACACAATGTACAATCCAACAATCACAACAACAGCACCAACCAAACTGCAAATTCACATTAAATTTGATTATAAATCCGTATTTCCAAAAATCGATGAAAAAACACCGATAAAATATAAATCACCAGTCTAACATACTAGAGACATATGCATACCTTCCCATGTAAAGTTTTTCGCCAAGTATTAGGAAGGACAAAGTGGTCGAAATGACAGTGGCAAGTGGACTAAAGAGAGCAGCAAAAAGAGGACCTCTTTTTGCAATTGTCCATGCTTGCAGATAATATGTGGCACCAGATCCGAAAATTCCCTGAATAATGTTCAATCAATCAGTAAAATTAATTCACAAAAAAAAAAAAATCTGTTGTAAATCAAAAAATTACTCCGAGTAGACAAGCAAGGAGCTGAATTCCTGATTTGATTTTCCAAACAGTAAGATTCTGCTCTGTGAACAATGTGAGGATGGAGGATTGCAAGGTTGATAAGAAATTTGTCCAAACTGCTAGTGATAATGGATCAAGATAATTCTTGCAGATTGGAACCTGAAACAAAGAATTGATTAATTAGTGGTCTTTCTAAGATTGAATTCCAAGATTACTAATTTGATTTACCTGTAAAATTAGCCAAAGAGACCAACATATATTGGCTCCAATGAGAAAGAGGGATCCAAAGATCCAGCTTTGTTCTACTGATCGGACTGATCGGAGAATCGAAGAGCCTTTGTACAAAGCCATGCACATAGCTCCAGATATGCAGATTAGAGTCCCCAATATCTTTGCAATGCTCCTTAAACTCCTCAGTTTTACTTTTTCTAATCTGAACATATATATTTTCATCTATTTTTCTCAGTAGGAAAGAAAGAAGATAATGTATTGAAATAAACTCTGAAAACTCATATACTTATATAGAGACAATACTATTTCTAAAGATTTTAAATAAACACAGTGATATAATAATAAAAGAAGAAAGAGTTTACCCAAGGAACAGAGTCATGAGAAAAGTCATCGCCGGGATAAGATTGGTCATGGCTGTAGCCATTGAAGGAGATGTCATGTCTAAGCCTTGGAGAAAGAAGTACTGGCTCAAAGTTCCACTGTCATGAATCAAAACAAACAAAATAACAATGTAAATATTGGAAAAAGAAAGTGAGAGGAAACATTTAAAGGGATCAATATTGATTCAAGAATCATATATACCCAATAAGAGCAGTAAGAAACACCAATGAAAATCCCTTCACTCTCAAAGCCAAGTGATCCATCTTTCCTCTGCAGCCAACATGAACTTTCAGATCGAGATTGAGATAGAGAAATAGAATGAGAGAGGGAGAGAGAGACCTTTTGAGCAGGATGGATGCAGGTAACAAGACAAGAGTGGCAATGGCTTCTCGATAAGCCACAAAGACCATGACATTGAAGCCCTCTCTGAATGCTTGCTTGTTAATGAGAGACATGGCTCCATAGATTGATTGCACCACCACCATTGCCAAAATGGCTTTCCCCCCATCCCCATTGGAGCAACACTGCCTCATCTCTAAGTAGGCTTGCAGGGCTCAAAATTGTTCAAGAATACGAGATATAAATTCAGTTTGTTGAGAGACAGAGAGAGACCAATGGCTTGTCTTCTAATGAAGTGGGTCTCTGTCTGAAAGAAGGGACTAGGCTAAGAAACTTTGACTTCTGTTATAGGGAACAAGACAAGAGTGGCAATGGCTTGTCATCTATTATGAGAAATTTTGACCTCTGTTATTACTATTAGCATTAACAGCCAACTGCAGATATGTTGCCAAGCAACTGACCTCATGCATGTGTGAGGAAAATCCATTACAAAAGCCATGCAATCTTCCATAACAACCTTTATCATCATACAGCTAATAAGGATTGTAACTGTAGTACATATCTTAAAAGATTTATAAATACAAAGGTTGTCTCCACCACTGCAGAGGTGGAGAGAATGCAATTCAAAAAGCTTTTCAACTATATTTAAGGAATTAGGGCCAAATGACTTATGCCCTATGTGTGATCTACAAATTGAGACTGATAAACATGTCTTGCAAGAGTGCAAGTGGGTTAAAAGAGTGTGCAAATAGCATACTAGCCAAATTATCTAAGTGACTGGTAACCTGTTTGAAGGTCTGGCTTTCAAACAGCATACTAGGAGCTCACAGAAGCTCAACAGAAGAGAAACTTATCATTGCAAATATTCTCTGACAACTGTGGAAAGCCAGATGCAGCAAGATCTTCATAGCCCTAAACTATAGTCCAAATGTAATAGCAAATAAGGCTATCACTTTGGCAAAGGAATTTCAACAAAGAGGGGCTCCCATAGAAGAGATTGGTCTGAATGTACAGAGGAATTGGCAGAGAAGAGTAGTCAACCATCTCCTCTACACTGATTCATGTTAGCATCCTATGTTAACCATATTTCGGAGGTTTATTGCTTAGGGGCTGTTTGGTTTGATGTAAGTAGCTGTATTGTAAAAAGTTTTACATGTAAAACTTACTTTTGGGTGTTTGGTTTGATGTAGAAAAATGAAAATACAGTAAAACTTTTTACTTATGGGCCTGTTATGCTGCATTTTAAAATACGTTTAATTTGGGCGTATTTTCAAATGCAGGAGAATATTACTTAAAATGATTTCACGCATTGGCGGAAACTCACTCTCGTGATCGAGACCGCTTCTCTCGCGATCTCGGTGGCTTGAAATTTCCGGGCGGACTTCTCTCGACAACTGTGGCTCCTCTCGACACCTCTCCTCTCCGGTCAGCATGATACTCCACTGTTTCTCCCTCCCTCCTTTGCAATCCCGCCACCTCCGAGTCTGCTTCTCTCGCGATCTTGGTTGAGTGAAGAAGTCTGCTTCTCACGCGATCTCGACACCTCTCCTCAGCCGAGCTTTGTTTCCATCTTCTTTCTCTCGCCCGTCGCGTGGAGGTTTGTGGCTTTTATTTATTTTTATTATCAAATTTGGGTTTTTATGCCCTAATTTTTTTTTGTGTGATTAAATCTGAGGAATTTTGATTTTTGCTAGAAAATGATATAAATTTATGGATTGATGTGATTGTGGATTGAATTGAGGAATTTTTATGCCCTAATTTTCATATTTTGATCTTTTGTTTTTATGGATCGCTGTGATTGTATTCAATTTTTCTATTTTTTTTTTACTGAATATGTTAGACCTCTCATTGTGATATGATTTTCAGTATTTTGATCCTTGCCTTGCCGACACAAATACTTCAAATGTTATCAGGGGAAATTGACAGATGATAATTAATATCTCTGATTACTTAAGAAGGACATAGCAAATAAAATCATTCATAAGCAAGAATCACATGATTATCTTCAACAATTTAATGGACAAAAGCAGATGTTCTTAGAGAACACGGAAAAGATTTTTGATGAAAAATATTTAGAGAGGAAGTTGCTTAAAATTGGACAAAACAACAATTTTGGCTTTTACGTGAACTTGTCATTACTTCTATTTCAACAACCCACCTTACAAATAGAAGATGAACACTGTAAAGAGAGATTTATCCATACCAGAGGTATAATATGATGATATCATACACCATTTTCCAACAACTAAAAATTGTTATAGAGGGAGTTATTGCATACGGACTTCTCTATCGTTCTGAGATGGCCTCGGCTTCAAACAGGACTCATCTAATTTTGTAATTTTGTATAAAGATTTCCAAGTGCTATTTATGTGGGTGTTTTTTTTCAACATAATGATAGATATTATGTTCTAAGCACACATGTGGCCTTCATCTCCCTCAATATTAATATGACCTCTAATCGTAGTTCCCAACAAATAGGCATATTATCGGCAGATATATTTTGGTTTAAAGATTATTCAGTCCTCAGTAGTGACAATTGCAAAATAAAAATGAAGGGTTAAGCTTAGGCAATGAAACATCCTTTTATCTTTACACCATTGTTTACTAGCTGATTTTATTGTTTTTATAATATCGGAACTAACAGTTTATGTTGTGAATTAATAGAAGGATATATAAAGGCAAATTTTATGTACATTCGCTTTGTGTTGTATATCATATTATGCTTGTCAGTGTCATATATAGAAGCGTATGTTCTTTGTGAATAATCTTTGTGGAGTTAACTCTAGATAGCCAGTAGAAGTGATTCAATTATACCACTGCCTGGTATTTAAGATCACTCACACCTGACACCATTACGAGAGTTATGTGAAAATTAAACAAAGTCTTTGGAGATCTCTGGTTCCTTCTTCTTATACTACTACTATTACTACTTCTACTGTTTGTTATAGTCTCTGTGTGTATCTTAAGAGAGAGAACATTGAATAAACAAGTAATTTTTCATGGATATCTTTGATTGCTTCTAGTTATTATTCTTTTACTGTGGTTACTGTGATTAGTTTGTGGAATAAATAATGTTCTGTGTTTAATTATCTAGAGAGAGCATGGAGGTAGACATCTAACTTTATTTCCTGAGACTAGCTTTAATGCTTTGATATCCTCAAAAGGATAAAAAAAAGAACTTACTTTAGTTCTGTTAATTAGTTTGGTTATTTTCTTGCCACTAGTTTTTTTTTTTTTTTTTGGGTTAAATATTAGTAATTCTAAATAATGGAGTTAATTTATTCCCTTATGCATCAAGACAATGAATGTATCTTAGCATTCTACTCCAACATCAACTATGGAATTAATTTTCAATTTCTCCATGATTTTCTCCCCTGATACCAAGGTCACTTTCTTTTATGAAATATACTACATATATTGATGAGTTTTCTCCTTTTTTCTCTTCTTGTAATTAGTATAATTGACTATTGTAATTGACGTATAGATGGATTCAAATTATGATGATGAGTATGCTGCAGTTGCATCCGCTTTGTTTGCCACTATTTTTGCTCTAATGTGGTATAGAGGGAGAAGGATTACTTTGCCTTGGGAGCCTTACTACAATAGGGATGCACAACGCACAAATTATATTTCAAGGATAATAAATAGTTCCGATGCAGCTAGTATATCGATGTTGAGAATGCGAAGAGCGCCTTTTTTTGGATTATGTGATCTATTAAAGGCAAAAGGTTTGCTATACAACACTTTACATGTAAGTGTTGAAGAGCAAGTGGCTATGTTTCTTCACATTGTTGGCCATAATGTGAGAAATAGGGTTGTTGGACTTAATTTTTTACGATCCGGAGAAACAGTTAGCCGTTATTTCAATCATGTTTTGTTTGCGATTGGAGAACTTCGAGGCGAGTTAATCCAACCACCTAGCACAATCATCTCTCCAATCATATCGCAAGATCCAAGGTTTATGCCATATTTTAAGGTAATAAATTTAGAAGTAAAATTAATCAAATTTTTATCTTATGAACGGTATTTACAATTTTTCATTAATTTTTAGGATTGCATTGGAGCACTTGATGGTACACATATTCAAGCATCTGTGCCAAATGATATTGTAGCACGTTTTCGTGGAAGAAAACCTTACCCAACACAAAATGTATTAGCAGCAATCAATTTTGAACTAAGATTTACATACGTACTAGCCGGTTGGGAAGGTTCAGCACACAATGCACTTGTCCTTCGGAATGCGTTGGAGAGAGAAGATGGGCTAGTAGTGCCTGAAGGTATAATATCATGATATTGGTATTAAAATACTTAATAATATACAATTGTGTAATAGTGTGTCTTTTTTGTTATAGGCAAATATTACCTTGTAGACCCGGGATACTCCACACATGGTTTTATATCGCCATATCGTGGTGTTCTATACCATCTCAAGGAGTTTAGTGCACGGACTCCATCAACTGACAGGGAATTGTTTAATTATAGGCACTCTTCTTTGCGTACTTCAGTGGAACGAGCCTTTGGAGCTTTGAAAAACCGGTTCAAAATTCTAACATCTAGACCTTTTTTCCTTATAAAACACAAGTGGAAATTGTCATTGCATGTTGTATTCTTCATAACTACATTTTGCAAAGTGGTCATGACATGTATGTACCAAATCTTGAAGATTGGGAACCAAATCCAAATGTACGTGATGTGAGAACGGCAACCCAAGTCCGTGAAGATGTAAGAGAATGGTGTGCAATACGAGAAACAATCAAGAATGGCATATGGAGAAATAATTGAAAGTGGCTTCCTACCTTATGTTTTTTTTAAGAACTACAATTTATGTGGGTTGTATTTGTATTTTGGTGAACTATGACTATTGTAAATTTGTTTGTTTGATTGTAGGAAAGACATTGTGGGATCTTTGACTTGTTGTTGCTCTATGTTCGTCTATAAATATAAATTGAATATTTTCCTTGCATTTGTGTAGATGTGTAGTGATGTATGTTATTGTTGAAAATGCTCTATGTTGTTGTTTCATTGTTTTATTTTTATTTTTTTAATCTATTGGTTGATGTTGTGATTAGTGACACTAACTATTTGTTTATGCTATGTAGATGGAGTCTCAAAACCTAACACAAGAAAGCCTTGACTCTATTGGAAGGAAAACACCAATTAATTTTCGATGGACCGCTATTATGACGTCATTCATGTTGACTTCATTGGTTGAGCAAGCAACTCTAGGTCTTAAATCCGACAAGGGGTTTAAAAGTGTTGCTATCAATGCCGTTGCAAGAGCCGTTAGCGAAAAGTTCAACTTGGTTGTAAGTGCCACACATGTCCTTAATCGTTTAAGGTATGTAAGCCAAAAGTGGCTAATAATTAAGAAGATCAAGGATTTAAGTGGTGTGTCATGGGATGATGTGGAGAAAAAAATAATCATGGGAGAGGAGGAATACCGAACATATATACAAGTAAGTAGTTAGTTGAATTTTATTGTTAATATTTCTAGTAATATTTGTGTATTGACTCTAATTTGTTTATGTATATTTATGTTTGTAGTCACACCCCGGGGAGGAGATTTACATTAATAAGCCAATTCAAGACTATGAGGAGATGGCCATTGTATGTGGAAATGATCAAGCAACGGGATCATTTGCTAGAACGGCTTCTCAAAGCTCTAGAAGCATAGGCGCACAAATGGAAGCACCACCAACATCGCCGATAATCAATCTTGGTAACCAAACACAAGGATTCGAAGATTTTGACAATGTTGCACCAAGTCAACCACCTACTAACGACATGCAAACGAGCTCCACTTCAAAGGCAAAGGAGGGTAAAAAAGGAGGAAAACGTAAGGTGGATGAAGAAATCATGCAAAATGTTGAGCAACAATTGGGAAGAATTGCTAACGCATTGGAGGCCGATAAGAGTCAATTTATTAGTAAGCAATTATATGATGAGATCATGAGCTTGAGTGATCACTATACCGAATATGATCTTGGACGAGCATATGACCATTTGCTTCAAAATCTTCCTTTAGCAAATGGGTTTATGAACAAATCTCATACCCTTCGTTGCATTTGGATGGATGATTTTTCTTGATCAATTGAGGGGTGGTCGTCGAGCATGAGTTTTATAACACCGTTTGGTGTTACTATCGTGTCATTTCGTATTGTCGCATTTACTATGATGTTAAGTATCGAACAATGGTGTATTTTATTTTAATTGGACAAGTGGGATGGTGTTGTAATTTCGGTTTTTGCTTGGACAATTGCAATGTTGTAATTTTGGTTGTTGTTTGGACAATTGCAATGTTGTAATTTCGGTTGTTGTTTGGAGAATTGCAATGATGTTATTTTTAGGTCTCATTTTTTTCACTATCTTTTAAATCAATGATGAATGGTTTGGTTAGTGAAATTACAAGGCATTTGGACAAGTGAATGTTTGTGAAAATTAAGATGTAAAAAAATACTATTTGTTAGATAAAATCTAATTTTGTTAGATAAAAAATACTATTTGTTATTTAAGTTTAATGGAGAAAATTAAATTTTAGCAAAGAAGAAGTATTAATGTTTTAAATTTAATAAACATTTTATTAGATTAATTATTCTAGTTAAAAGTAATTTTTATGTATAAACTAGTTAGTAATAATAATAGATAATGGGGTAATCTCACCACCCCACTTACATGGTAACTATATCCTGACTTTTACATCAAACCAAACAAGCAAAAAGTAAATACAGTATTTATAGTTACATCTAACCAAACACCATTGATGTAAAATAAAATACTGCATTTCTAGTTACATGTAATTTGAAATACATGTAATTTGAAATGCGGACAACCAAACAGCCCCTTACTGTTTTTAGGGTTGAGTGTGAGTGTTTATTGCTTAAATCGTGCATATTTAACCCTATATTTTTATAAAGCGATCAACATGTGCTAGCGTGCTTGAATTAATAGTGATTTGCACTTCTTTAATGAGAATTGATATCAATTCGAGTAAATTGTATCGATTGTAGGAAGGCCAATTCTTGGCCTTCAATTATGAGTGGCACAAGTAGGAGGGAACCCTGAAGTGGAAACAAAAGAGTCGCGACAGATCAATCCTTTACCACTGCTGCAGAACTGAAGTCGACGGGTCGATTTCATCCAGTTGATGCGTCGGGATTGCACTACAGAAAAGCTGAGAAGATGGCGACACGTTGGTCGCTTAGTGTTGACGCATCGATTTTGGCAGGCATCGCAGTGCAGAGGGTTTGTTGACACGTCGGTTCTTGGTAACCGACGTATTGGTTGTCGTGGCTATATAAAGGCAACTTAGGGTTACCTCAGTTTTTATCTCGGATTTTAGCTATCTTTGAGGCGGCCAAGGACTGACGACCCAAGGGCGTTTCAGAGGAGTTCATCAACGTTGCATCGACGATCCGGAGGAAAAGGGCGTTTCGTGAAAGGGAAGATCCAAGGACAAAGATCTGCATCATTGTTCTTTAGATTTGATTATGTCCTTGTTATTGAACATGAATACTTTGTTGAATGAACTTGATGTTTATTTTGCTTTAGTTTCCATGTTGGTAGGCAAGAACCTTTGTTCTAGGGTTGTATGAGATGAAGACTTGAACATCTATTTTATCTAATGTTTAATGGTGTATTAGTTGTCATGCGGTATGTTTGTGAGGTAATCACTATGAACTGTTAGTCGAGTGACAATAGCAAACTTGCATGCGGCGTTGATGATTGTTAATGCACAAGGTGAAAGTTAGTGTGACAGCCCGAAACCTCATTAGCATGGAGATATGTAAATGGTCTTCCACAGGCAAGGTTAAATACCTAGGTCCAACAAAACCTTGCTCTCGTGACAGGATGAGTTATTACAAATCCTCACCATTATTTGTATTTATTCCATTCCTTTATTGATCTTTTATTTTAGGAAGTAGCTCATTGATATAGGATCACAATATCTCTTTGATATAAGATTCCATTATACTAGGCTTGTAATTAGCACAGAATTTATTCTCTTCTTTGTATATATATATGTATTTGCTTCATGGTATGAATACAAGAAACCATTCACCAATTCTCTTTCCATTTCCTAGTTCTATTTTGCAATTTATGATGGTACCAGAGAAGGTTCTTCTTTGAATTTTTTCAAACATCATTTCCATTCCAAACAATTCCAATGCCCAAAGAAGATCAGTCTCCTTCCAAACATCCAAACACCAGCAACAACAATTCAAATATGGACCCATCCCATCCATTCTTTGTTCATCATTCAGATCATCCTGGCCTCATGCTCGTCCCAACTAAATTGAATGGCTCTGAATTTCTATCCATGCGAAATTATTTTCAATCGCATGGTATAGAATATCAGCGTACTTGTGTCTATATACTCCACAACAAAATTGAGTCGTTGAACGAAAGCATCGTCCTTTTCTAAATGTTGCACGTGCTTTACTTTTTCAATCTCGACTTCCTCTTACTTATTGGGGTGAATGTGTATTGACAGCTGTATATCTCATTAATCGACTCCCTACACCATTACTATCCAACAAATCACCTTTCGAACTTTTGCACAATCGTCCACTATCACTCAATCATTTGAAAGTTTTTGGTTGTTTATGTTATGCAACTGTTGTTCATCCCATTCATAAATTTGAACCACGTGCTAAACAATGCATTTTTGTTGGGTACCCCACTGGTCAAAAGGGTTACAAACTTTATGATTTGGAGACACAAAATTTTTTGTTAGTCGAGGATGTCAAATTTTCTTGAAACCACATTTCCTTGGTTTCTTCTTCGCCTCGATTCTCGGTTTCATTTTCCCCAATTTTTCACATGATGCCACAAAACAACTTGTTTTTCCCTTATGATTCTAACCTAGACACCGTGACCTCTTCCTTCACCATCTCTTCACGATCAACCGCCAAGTCCTCATCATGCTCATATTCCCTTACCAGAAAACAACGAATCTCAAGGGATAGATTCTGCGCATCTACCATCTCAATTGACTGACACTTTACCAGAAACATCCCCTTCTTCCCATACGCCACATACAGACTCAAAAGCTTCCCCCTCATCCCCCTATGCGTCAGTCCACTCGTCCAAAACAACCTCCGACATGGCACAAAGACTACATTTTGTCTACCCCAGCCACTCATTCAACCTCGACACCAAGTTCAACATCAGGTACTCGATATCCTCTTTCACATTTTCTTTCATATTCTCTGTTTACACCAAGAAAATAATAATAATAATAAGGGAAAATTTCAAAAAAAAACCCATGTGGTTTCACCGATTTGCAAAATAGGGAATGTGGTGTTTTTTTTCGAAAAAAACCCTGTGGTTTCTCCGATTTGCAAAAAGGGGAAAAACCGTTAACTCTCACTAACACCGTTAAGTTGACAAGGGTATTTTTGTCAAATTTTGTAAAATAGATGCCAAAAATTATAAAAAAATTGCCCTAAATTGAATTTTTTTCAAATCTCCATCGGTTTGAGAGATCGAAACCAAAAAAATGGACAAAAATGCCCCTGCCAACTAAGCATAAGTTAACACCGTTAATGGGAGTTAACGGTTTTTCCCTTTTTTGCAAATCGGAGAAACCACAGGTTTTTTTTCGAAAAAAAAAATACCACATTCCCTATTTTGCAAATCGGTGAAACCACATGGGTTTTTTTTGAAATTTTCCCTAATAATAATAAAGAAAAAATAATATATAAAAAAATGATTATGAAATTTTTGAGGGGTATATAACCAAATTTCTCTTAAAATAAAAAAAAAAATATATCCGGCGATATCCTGAGGCAAGCCAAGGACACATATCCCAAGGCAAGCCCAAGGAAACAAATTTCAAGATAGCCTGAGAGCAAATCTCGAGGCAAAACTAAAATTTCAAAATTGCCCCTGAGAATATATCTCGAGGCAAAACTAAAATTCCAAGATGGCCCGAGAAAACATATCTCGAGGCGACCTCAAATTCCAAGATAGCCCGAGAACACCTATCTCGAGACGATCTCAAACTTCAAGCTAGCTTGAGAATACAAATCTCGAGGCAAGCTCAAATTTTAAGATAACCTTGGAATACATATCCCGAGGCGATCTAGATAAAAAAAATAATAATAAATAAAATAAAATAAAATAAAATTTCAAATCCCAAGATGCATATCCAAGGAGATTCAAAGAATACAAATCCCGAGGCTAAGTAAAGTAATAAAATAATTTTATTTATAAAAAAAATCAAATTTTAAAGGAAATAAAAAAAAATAAAAGATATATATAAAACAAAACAAAAAAATCAAATCAAATCATAATCTAATTAAGAAAAGAGGGGGTAAATTAAAATCAAAATCTTATCCTCATGAGGGTTCCAAACGACCGGTGGGTTGGGATCTCTGCGGATTTAAATCAAATCTGATTTCTTTTATAAAAGCGAGAGGAGAAATCAGAGGATGGGGGAAGGCAGAGAAAAAAAAAAGGCAGCATATCATAGCCTCTCTCTCTCCCGTTTTCCTCATCGCTGCCATTGACCAAGCTCTGGCCTCCCTTGTGGAGGCCATTGCCGCCGCCAGCCACCAAGCTCCGGCCTCCCCTGTGGAGGCCGCCGCAGCCATCGATCAAGCATCCGGCCTCCCTTGTGGAGACCATTACCGCCACCTAGCCACCCTTGTGGGGCTATCACTGTTGCCGAGCCACCCTTGTGGGGCTATTATTGCTCGTCGTCTAGCCACCCTTGTGGGGCTATTATAGCTCGCCGCTAGCCCCGGTGATCGCCGTCTACGCCCTATTGTCACCAGAGAAGAGAGAAATAAAAAAAAAACTCATATGACTCATGTTGCTGCCGTCCTTGTCGATGGAGAGCTGCTGCCAACCAAAGCCATGTCAAGCAAAGAGATGGCCAAAGCCAGTCGCCCTGAATTATATAAGTATAGATCCTGCAAAGAAGAGAAGAAATGAAATCCCCTTCCTTGCTGCTAGATTAGGAAGTTTTGTTCAGCTCTCAAAGTCTTTCAATGGCATAGACAATGGTGGAAATCTTAGAGATGAAAGAAGCAAGCAATGAAATAGCAAACAAAGAAGAAAGCAACCAAACCTTATGAAAAACTACAGTGATGAGACTCCAGTTTCTTTGAATGTGTATTGCTATTAATTTTGTACTTCTGGGAAGGCATGGAAATAGTTCTTATTGAATTCTTGAAAAGTCTTTTTGTAAACACAATGCAAAATTTTCTAATATAAAACATGCATGTCACCTGTTAGACATTTGTAAGGTCATGAAAGAAATGAGATTATGGAAATTCAGCTGGAAGACATTCATGTAAATTTATGTAAGTTTTGGGATGGTTTGGGATTCCATTTCTTGCTAAAAAATAGCATGCACATGAACTGTTTGACCGAATGCCTCAGAGATTTTTTTTGAGTTGCTGGCAAAATGTTCTTAAAGACAATCACATTAGGATTCTATGTATGCTTTAAATAATATAAATGATGGAAAATTTGTTAAGATTGATTCTTCAATTAATATATATGAATATGGGAAGCTGATGTTCACTGATCTGCTGTTGCTACTGTGTGGAAGTTGCAGAAATTGGCAGAAAAAGTGCTGGAAATAAATTGGTCAAAGCTAGTGCAGAGGATCAAGAACAAAGGAAATGCTAACTATGGGCCTCTGATGATTATTATTTTGAACTTAAAGTCGCCATCGATTTTATGGCCAAAGTAGGACAAAGCAAGCAAATTAAATGCAGTTGTTGTAGCATCAAAGGATCACTTGTTGCAGCAAAAATAAAAGGGAGAAGGTTATTAAAAAAAAAGAAAGAGAAATAGAGCTTCAAAGAATTCTGCTTCTATTAATGTTATAACAAAAGCTTGAGGATGCAAGGCTGTTTGTTCCCATATGCAAATCGTATCAAATGTTGTTGCCGCACTGCTGCGCCGACGCCGCTGCTGTGCTGATTGCTGGACTGTGTCGTTGCTGCGCCGCCGTTGTGAAACTGTTAAACCGATGCAGCTCCAGTTCAAGGAAGAACTGAAGCACCAAAAGAGTTGCTGCTGCTGCCCCTTTTCTTTGTATTATGATTGTTGTCTTTGGCTGCAGAAGCCATGGGATAGTTATGAAAAAGATATACTTGATATGTTGCAATAATAGTGGCTGAAGTTTATGCAAGTGCATTGATAAAAAAGTATATCTTCTAATGGTCTGATTGTCTGTATATGATAAACGGTGCAATGATTAATGTGAGATGATCAGAGACAACAATCCGTAAAAATGGGGAAGCTGAATTGCAAAATAAAAAAGAGCATTTGGAGAAGTTAATGTGAGATCAATATGGGCCAGAAAGTTCAAGTAGATATTGACCCCTCTCAATTCAAATACTGATAATTTTTGATAGGAAGCTCCGATCGATGTGAAATTCACGGCATTGGAAACTAGACTTCCAGAGCTTTCCAACCATATATGGTATAGTTCCTATCAGTGGCCCAGTTAGTACATATTTTGATGGAAAGAAAGATCAATTCCTACAATTCTGCCAGCTTGACCACCATCTATCAAAATGCCAATAACTTTTGATAGAAAACTCCGATCGAGATGAAATTTGCGGCATTGGAAACTAGACATCCAGGGCTTTCCAACTATATATGGTACAACTCATTTTAATAGCTCAGTTGGTACAGATTCTGGTTACAAGGCATGGCAGATTGTCGTGGACTTTTTGTGGGTCATTAGCAACCATAACGTGCATCTTGAGGCGGGTGATAAAATATAAATCTCAGATTGGCACGCTTCTTGATGCGATGATGGAATACACATCTCGATGCAGCCAATAAAGTATAAAATGACACGGGTTTTGAGGTGGTGATAGAACACTTATCTTGAGGCAGCCGATGCGAATCTCGAGGTGGCAATTCAAATTTCGAGCATTAGATGAAATACAAATCTTAAAGCGGTACCAAGAAACTTAAAATCCCAAAGCGGCTGCATTACAAGGCGGCTTAGCCCGGATATATACAAATAAATGATATGTATGCATATGATAATATATCCATATGTGATGAAAATTATGTTCTGTAAATAAATGAAATTATTTTTATTCATTGCCTCTCTACTTGTACTTTTGCCCTTAATCGGAGGTTCCCGCAATCTTATTCGGGGTAATTAATAATAGAGGCTTGCCTCTATTAGGAATGAAAGAACCCACAAACAAAATAAAAATATAATATTTGTGATTTGATGTATCACCTGGTGTCTCTTCACAGACACGATGTCAGGCGGGTATTTTCGATCCCACATTCTCGTTTATCTTCTGCCCATTGTACCTTTCTAGCTAACATTACAAGTCATACCGAACCCCACTCTTATGCTCAAGCTATCCTTGATCCACATTGGCAAAATGCAATGAAAGCTAAATTAACAGCATTAGAGTAGAATAACACCTGGAGTATGGTTCCTCTTCCGGCTGGTCATAAACCCATTGGCTGTAAATGGGTCTACAAAATCAAATATCGATCTGATGGCACTATTGAGCGCAATAAAGCTCGCCTTGTTGCTAAGGGATACACTCAAGTTGAAGGTGTTGATTACCATGAAACTTTCTCTTCAACGGCCAAGCTGACTACACTTCGTTGCCTTCTTGCTGTTGCTTCTGCACGACATTGGTTTATTCATCAGCTAGATGTTCAAAATGCTTTTCTTCATGGTGATTTACAAGAGGTAGTATACATGGAACCTCCACCTGGTCTTCGCCGACAGGGGGAGAATCTTGTGTGTCTGCTTAATAAATCCCTCTATGGTCTCAAACAAGCATCAAGAAACTGGTTTTCTACCTTTTCCGCTGCCATTCAAAAAGCCGGTTATTAATAGTCAAAAGCCGATTACTCCCTTTTCACCAAAGATAGAGGCACTTCTTTTACTGCAGTTCTTATCTATGTTGATGATATACTCCTTACAGGCAATGATCTTCAAGAAATGGAACATCTCAAGAAGTTTCTCTTCAAACACTTTCGCATGAAAGATCTTGGTGACTTCAAATATTTTCTAGGTATTGAATTTTCTCGATCAAAAATGGGAATTTTCAGGTCTCAAAGGAACTATGCGATAGACATTTTACAAGATTCAGGACTTCTTGGTGCACGTCCAGAAAAGTTTCCGATGGAGCAAAATTTGAAGCTTACTCCTACAGATGGGATCTTATTAAGTGATCCAACTAAGTATAGAAGGTTGGTTGGTAGATTGATTTATCTTACTGTGACAAGGCCTGATATAGTATACTCTGTTCGCACATTAAGTCAATTCATGCATGAACCCTGGAAGCCGCATTGGGATGCAGCTTTACGCATTCTCAGATACATCAAGGGTAATCCTGGTCAAGGTTTACTATTTTCTTCTTCAAACAGTCTAACGCTCAAGGCATTTTGTGATTCAGGGATTGGGGAGGGTGTTACGCTACAAGAAGGTCGATTCTGAGGATATTGCATTTTTCTTGGAGATTGTCTCATCTCATGGAAATCCAAGAAACAAGCCAATGTTTCTAGATCATCCGGCAGAAGTTTGAATCAAGCAGCCATGGCAAACACTTGCTTGGAGTTAACATGGTTACATTACATATTACAAGATCTAAACGTTGCACAACCAACTCCTACACCTTTATTTTGTGACAACTAGGCTGCCTTATACATCGCAGCAAATCCCGTTTTCCATGAACGTACGAAGCACATTGAGATAGATTGCCACATTGTCCGAGAGAAACTACAAGCCGGAATGATTAGTCCTTCGTACATGCCCACACGCTTACAATTGGCAGACGTATTTACCAAAGCTTTGGGAAAGGACCAATTTGTAACGTTACATAACAAGTTGGGACTTCATGATATTCACTCTCCAACTTGAGGGGGAGTATTACAAATCCTCACCATTATTTGTATTTATTCCATTCCTTTATTGATCTTTTATTTTAGGAAGTAGCTCATTGATATAGGATCACAATATCTCTTTGATATAAGATTCCATTATACTAGGCTTGTAATTAGCACAGAATTTATTCTCTTCTTTGTATATATATATGTATTTGCTTCATGGTATGAATACAAGAAACCATTCACCAATTCTCTTTCCATTTCCTAGTTCTATTTTGCAATTTATGATGAGTTGAAGTGTATTCCTAATGACAGGGAATCTGTATGATGCGCCCGGAGCGCACATAAGCACCTTAGGTTGATCTTGTGTGTACCCTTACATATGCAACAAATTAACTCCATTAAGCACTAGAGAACATCTTAATCAAGTCCAAACCCCATAAAACCTAGATCCTCATAATTGAGTGTCTTCCCGATCTTATCTCCCTTCGTCATTGACTCCACTAGAGATCATGTTCAGTCACAACAACCTATCTTTTTCCACTGATTTAGTTTAGTTTTCCTTATCTAGTTTTAGTTAGCTAGCATCCCACTCCTTGTGTTCGACCTGGGCTTACCGGTATAAATATTATTACTTTGACGACATGTTCACTCGTGTGAGTGTGTGCGTGCAGTCAACAATTCCTCATGGAATGCAGAGGTAAAGAAAACAGGATTAGGCTTTATAGTATTGATTAATTTGGGAAACTTTTGTATTGCAGGTTCTATCAGCTGGAGGGCCAACTCAGTTTTTGAGGGGGAGTTAACAGCTATGATGCAAGGTATTCAATGCTTGACAGATATGGGAAACATGAAAGCTTTAATATTCACTGATAACCAGGGATTCTGAGACAAGATTGATCTTCATTGATTTACAGAGCATGTCGGATACATTGAAGCAGTGTTTTGTTGAGTTTAAGTCTACTGTATTAGTTAGCTATAAATTGGACATTGGACAAGAAGTGGTACACTGGTGGTATATGACTAGTAGCACATGGAGATAGATGTCTTTTTATTTTACTATAAATTTAAAAAAAATTAGAAAATCAAGTTTCCTTGGTATTTTGTTACTGAAAAACAATCATAATTTTATAAATAGTTAATTCACTATTCATCCCTTGAATAGTGAAGTATTTGCCCATGGGTCCTTGGATAGGGAGTTGTGGGGCTTAATATAAATAGTGTGCAGTGTGTAAAGAAGTTGAAATAGTGGCGAATAGTGTGAGGGGTAATAGATAATTACCTCTTTTATAAATTAAACAAACTCGAGACCTTTGAATTTAAAATAATAATAATAAATAATTTTTAGAAAGGGTTTTTTCTTTTTGATGATAGTAAAAATAATGAAAAGATAATAGTCTACTTAAATAAAAAAAAATATTAATTTTTTTTAGTGTTGCTCTATATTAGTTTAAACTTAAAGGTCGAACTTCGGTGCATATTAATTAGCAAAAATCACCGGTTTGAGTATCAAATTTAATAAAAAGATAACACATGTCTACGTTGGATCAAAACATTCACAAATGATGAAAGATAAATAGTAGAAATCTTGCAAATAATAATATAAACAGTTGTATTCTATTCTATTTCTAGATGCATGAGCAATATACTGAACTCCTTTTAAGCTAACTAATAAATAAACTGTGGTTTATCCACTTCATCAAAAATAATAATAACATAAACAGTTGCCTTTAAACTCGCAATTCACTTTGAATATCATGTTCTCCATGAAGCACTAAAGGCTCATGCAAACCACTTTGAACACCACCTTGTTCTATTGAATCATCTCTTTGATCAATCTTTGTTTTGTTTTCATAATCCTTTGCTTTTCCCCACAACACAATATACAATCCAACAATCACAACAACAGCACCAACAAAACTGCAAATTCACATTAAATTCGAGTATAAATCCGTATTTCCAAAAATCGATGAAAAAACACAGACATACTAGAGATATATGCAAACCTTCCCATGTAAAGCTTTTCGCCAAGTATTAGGAAGAATGAGAAGTGGTCGAAATGACACTGGCAAGTGGACTAAAGAGAGCAGCAAAAAGAGGACCTCTTTTTGCAATTGTCCATGCTTGCAGATAATATGTGGCACCAGATCCAAAAACTCCCTGAATAATGTTCAATCAATCAGTAAAATTAATTCTCAAAAAAATAAAAATAAAAATTCTGCTGTAAATCTAAAAATTACTCCGAGTAGACAAGCAAGGAGTTGAATTCCTGATTTGATTTTCCAAACAGTAAGATTCTGCTCTGTGAACAATGTGAGGATGGAGGATTGCAAGGTTGATAAGAAATTTGTCCAAACTGCTAGTGATAATGGATCAAGATAATTCTTGCAGATTGGAACCTGAAACAAAGAATTGATTAATCAGTGGTTGTTTTAAGATTGATCAGTTCCAAGATTGGTAATTTTGATTTACCTGTAAAATTAGCCAAAGAGACCCAGTTATATTGGATCCCATAAGAAGAAAGGATCCAAAGATCCACCTTTGTTCTACTGATTGAAGAATTGAAGAGCCTTTGTACAAAGCCATGCACATAGCTCCAGATATGCAGATTAGAGTCCCCAATATCTTTGCAATGCTCCTTAAACTCCTCAGTTTTACTTTTTCTAATCTGAACATATATATTTTCATCTATTTTTCTCAGTGGGAAAGAGAGAAGATATAATGTATTGAAATAAACTCCGAAAACTCATACCTAAATATTTTAATTAAACACAGTGATGATAATAAAAGAAGGAAGAGTTTACCCAAGAAACAGAGTCATGAGAAAAGTCATTGCCGGGGCAAGATTGATCATTGCCGTAGCTATTGAAGGAGATGTCATGTCCAAGCCTTGGAGAAAGACGTTCAGGCTCAAAGTTGGACTGCCATGAATCAAAACAAACAAACAAAAACAATCATGTAAATATTGGAAAAAGAAAGTGAGAGGAAACATTGAAGGGATGGATGATTGAAGAATCATATATACCCAATAAGAGCAGTAAGAAACACCAATGAAAATCCCTTCACTCCCAAAGCCAAGTGATCCATCTTTCCTCTGCAAGCCAGCATGAACTTTTAGATCGAGATCGGGAGAGAGAAAGAGAGAGCAAGAGAGAGACCTTTTGAGTAGGATGGATGCAGGTAACAAGACAAGAGTGCCAATGGCTTGTCGATAAACCGCATAGACCATGGCATTGAAGCCCTCTCTGAATGCTTGCTTGACAATGAGAGACATGATTCCATGGATGGATTGCACCACCACCATTGCCAAGATGGCTTTCCCCCCATCCCCATTAGAGCAATACTGCCTCATCTCAAACTAAGCTTGCAGGACTAGAAACTACAGGATGATACAGTTTTCCTTTTCTTATGGTCTAACAAATTGGTTGTCTGTTGGTGGTAGTGGTGGCTGGTGTGCTGCACTGAACATGTCTGGCCAATGGCAATATGGTCGTCAAAAGATTCCATTAATTCTTTTAATCGTTATGCTAAAGAAGATCCAAAACAATATGATGTGTCTTATGATTAAATCAAAGAAGATATAGAGTTTTTTTAGTTGCCACCTTTTAAAAGTCAAATCATTTGGCATCCCTTTATTTTTTTTAAGCAATACTTCATAACCCTTTTTTTTATACTAATCATCCTCTAGACTAAAGTTTTATGTTTTAATCTGTATTAAATGTAAAACATGAGGTTATAATATATGTAATATGAAAATTTTACTCTTTTTTATATGTAATATTATTTTCAATTATTTTTCTCACCTTCGGGTAATTTAGCAACTTAGAAGATTTATTATGCACGAACTTTTTAGTTTTTTGATGTATTTTATATTTTTAATAAAATTATAATTATTTTGTTTTATTTTAAATATCATACAAATAATTTTTATAATGCATGTTATTAAAACAAATTTTCACCCATTATGTGTAGTATTTAGTTTTAACTATTTTATATAAATTTTAAATTTTCTTTTACAATGTGAGGAAATTGAAAGCAAATGTTACTGTTTTCCAATATTTCCTATTTTTTATATATGTTTTTAGATTTTAATTTTTAATTTTTTATAATTTTTAAGTATTTTTAAAAATAAATTGGTCATTGGGCCGATACAGCTCGGGCCAGGCCATGCCTCGTGTTGGGCCGAGCTTCTACACTATGTATGTTGGTCCGCACTGAAACCCAACACTAATGTCCTACCATGACTCAATAAAAAAACATTTAATAAGTTTTCCATTTTTTTTTAATTTTTTCTTTTAATCTTGAGAACTGTGATTATTTAGATTTTTAAATTAAGGATGATATGTGAAGATGGTGGCAGATGTAACAATACATGACATGCTGACATGGACTTATATCATGTTAAGTCACCTTTTTTAGAGAATATTTTTTTAAAAAAAATAGACGGCAAAACTTAATCTCTATAAGAGATTCAAAGGACAAAGACAACTTTAAATAAAGTTTCAATGCTAAGTCCAAACAACTCTAAGTGAGAATCTATCACTATCTTTTGCGAGTAGAAACTCAAATTCGAAATCACCCGTCTTATACAAGGTAGTTGTACCATTTGACCAAAAAGCCTTTGGTTTTTAGAGAATATTTTCTAACGTGGAATGTTTTTTGATGACATGCTGACATGGACTTATATGCCATGTTAGTGCAACTTTTTTTTAGAAAAAGCATGTTAGTGCAACTTTTACATCCCGGCAAAGGTATTGCCCAAAGAGTAATGATCCAGTGGTCTCAGTTCCACTGAATCATCAGCGGAACCGAGCCCACTGTGGATCACCACCACAAAATGGGCCTCGGGATGTGTGGGCGGCACACATCCCGAGTTTCTGCCTCGAGATGTGTGCCGTCCACTCATCCCGAGGCACCATAAACAGTGGTGATCCACAGTGGGCTCGGTTCCACTGATAATCCAGTGGAACCGAGACCACTGGATCGTCATTCATCGCCCAAATGCTTAGATACTTCAAAACAAACAAATAAAGTTGGAGATGCTTTTCTAAAAGATGCCATTTTTAGCCATTGAAGGAGATGTCATGTCCAAGTCTTGGAAATACAAGTGATGGCTCAAAGTTGGACTGGCATATCAAAACAAACAAATAAAAAAAAAAGTGAAAATATTGGAAGAAGGGAGTGAGAGGAAACATTGAACTTTCAAGGGAGAGAGAGAGACAGCTAAAGTTAGCTCTCTCCTACCAAAAAAGGGAGAGAGAGAGACCTTTTGAATTGGATGGATGCAGGTAACAAAGACATTGAAGCTCTCTTTGAATGCTTGTTTGGTAATGAGAGGCATCCTGTATAGATGGATTGCACCACCACCATTTTTTTTTTTTTTTGACAAAGGCGATAAGCGCGTACCCCACAAAGAAAGTCAAGAATGAGATCCAGGCACAGAGCACACTCAATGCACCTGAGTTCCCACTTTTATAAAAGGGGCGACTCTATCCCGAGTTCTTCTCAGAAGAGTGGAACCTCTTAACAAAGTAACCCGATATTAATAGGCCCCTTATGTTATATTGTTGGTGATTGCACCACCACCATTGCCAAAATGGTTTTATCCCCATTAGAGCAACACTGCCTCATCTCTAACTAAGCTTGCAGGGTTAGAAATGAAAGATATAGTTCATTTTATGGTCTTCTAATAAAGTCCTTGTCGGTTTGAAAGAATGGTCTTATAGGAAATTTGAAGTTAAAAAATTTCACTTCTGTTATTTATGTAGTATTTGAATAAACCTAAACAACTAGAAATTCTATCACATAAGTAATTACTCTTCAATGAAAATTATAGAAAACAAAACTTATCAAATCCTAGAACACAAAACTATCCTCCATGTTGAATCCAATGAGAGAAGAAGAGAAGAGGATCAGCGGAAACGTTGATCATATTGATTTGGGGTGAGTTAGAGCATGTTTGATCTTCTACTTAAATGCGATCTATATGATGATGTCTCTGTTATCTCTAAAAGGGATAGAGAATACTCTTGAGATAGATTTTCACAATTTCTAATTTGATCCCTTATCAAATTAGAAATTATCACATGATCTTTACACATTAATTCTATGACACTTTAATACCCCATAATTCAATTATTAAACTTATCACATTTAAATAGACTATAATTTAAGATAGCATTACACATTAAATTCACATATGTGTGCCTACATATTAGATTTTTCCAACATTTTCTATTAGTATGAGATATAAATTCAATTTGTTATAATGATTATATTGTTTTTTTAATAAGGTAGATAAACCATGTTTCATTGAATTTAAAAGATAGTTAGTACATGGCCTCCCACTATTGTGGCATCTACTATATAAACTTCTCTTTTGCAATTGGATGTGTCGAGCTTCTCTTGTGAATGCCAAGCTCCTCTTAACCAAGATGACAGAGAGAGAAAGAGAGTTTTCAGGCCGCAACTCGAAGTCTATTGTGTCTAAAAGATAAGAGGGATACCGATGTGACAGTGAAATAGATTTGGGTTATTGGGTTTTCGGATCAACTTTGGATAGAGCCAAGATGTTATTGGATTTCAACTTCTAGTGACATTATTATTGCATGGGAAAAAACTGGGACAGGATTGGTAGAACTCACTCTTAAAAGCTAGCCGTTAAGAGGAGGGTGCCCACCACATATATGTGGGCTACATCTTTGGGTTTTCGGATCAACTTTGGATAGAGCCAAGATGTTATTGGATTTCAACTTCTAGTGTCATTATTATTGCATGGGAAAAAACTGAGACAAGAGGTAGAACTCACTCTTAAAAGCTAGCCGTTAAGAGGAGGGTGCCCACCACATATATGTGGGCTACATCTTTGCCTGATGGCTTAAAGACACCAACACTGACCACGACCTCACCCCAGGCAAGAGAGTCCCCAGATCGACAATCTCAATGAAAGCACCATTTGTAACACACATGCGATGTGTAGAACTCACTCTTAAAAACTAATCATTAATAGGAGGGTGACCACCACATATATGCGAGCTACATCTTCTCTAACTAGTTGACGTGGACTAAATCGTTACAATACCCCACCCATCGAGAGCTGACGCCCTCGTCAACCCGAACTTTGGGGTTTGTCCCGCTTGGCACCCTCGTCAACCCGACTCTGGGGCTCTTCCCCTCTCGACACCCCAATTCGAGAACCACTTTGGGACTCACCCCGCTCCGCTAAGGCGCTTTGGCGTTTAATCGCAGGGGCCAACACCAACCATGGCCCACTTGGGCGAGTGAGTCCCCACATCGACTATCTCAATAAAAGCACCATTTGTAACACTAGTCGTTAAGAGGAGGATGCCCACTACATAAATGTGGGCTATATCTTCTTTAATTAGTCGATATGGGACATTGTGACTAAATCATTACAATACCCCCCTCATCGAGTGCTAATGCCCTCATCAACCCGGACTCTGGGAACCGGACTCTAGGCCCCAGCGTGCAGCTAGTCAGCCCACTCCGTGAACCTGCTCCGGCGCCTGACGGCTTAAAGACGCCAACACTGACCACGGCCCCATCCCGGGCGAGTGAGTCCCCACATCGACTATCTCAATGAAAGCACCATTTGTAACACACATGTGATGGATAGATCTCACTCTTAAAAGCTAGCCGTTAAGAGGAGAGTACCCACCACATATATATGGGCTACACCTTCTTTAATTAGTCGATGTGGGTGGGGTTGGGGGGGGGGGAGAGGGATTGAATGATCATATGGATAATTATCATAAATAAAAAATAATTTTTTCCAAAAAATAAAGCATATGAAATGAATGATATCTGATACAAGGTAAAAATTTCCAATCGACATATAGCACGATCTAAGGTGTTCGAGCAGATTTGGGCTGTACGAGATCACAAATCCTCATGGTGACAGCTAAAGTTACCACCCAACGTTAGTGGAGAGCAATGCGGTAACGGCTTGGATTACCATCCGTCATCTCGCGGTAATGGCCACAATTTGCGCCAATGCTTCCCCGAGGTTATAAAAGGAACGAAGAAGCTACTACGCCAGGGGATTGTATTCTTTCGTCTCGTATACTCTACTCTAAAACTCTCATTTGTCTTGTTTACGCCCCTTCCCTCACTGACTTGAGCGCCAGAGTTATCCTTGGGCACAAGCACCCGCCATCTTATTTCCTGTCTCTGTAGATCCTGTTCCAAACGAGAAGCGGCTCTGACGACATGGTTCTAGGAGAGGACCACCATCCTAGAGAAAGAAGATGTTTACAATGTTGAATTTTTTCCCAATTATTCGTTTGATAGAAAGCTTTTCTTACCCGTTGATTATGATCAATTCAGATCTCCAAAAAGGACAAATCTCAACATCAATATTTTGAAATCACTATCTTGTATGTCCTTTCGAATACTATTAATGGGTAGTGAGTCCAAATTTCTTTTTGGTTACTTGTTAGTTTTTTAAAAAGGGTCCCTTACCTTTTCAAGCTTCCCGAATTGTCCCTCTTTTAAAAAAATATATATATATTTTTTTTCCAAAAGTACACTAACCACGTTAGTGGAGCATGGAAATTACTAGCTTACCTTTGTTGTTACTTTCATGGGGTAAGGTGGTTAGGGATTAGGGAATTCCCTAACCATTTTGTGCTTTGTAGTGAAAGATTTTCCTATAAATTTTTCACTGTAAAGTTTTTTTCCTGCAATTGCTTTCCCTGCAAAGTAACAATACAATGTTTGTTATGTCCAATAAAAATTTTAATTAAAATACATGCAAAGTTAATTCCTACGTTTGGTATGAATGGGCTTTTCATGTAAAGTTATATTTATTCTCAATTTTGCCATTGGTTACTTTAGTTAGTAAAATCAGGTTTTAGATAACCCAAAATGATTGATTTTTTAAGTACATTTCTATTTTCTAATTTTCTTTTGATAGGAGTTGAATCACTGTATTTTTGCATGTGGAGGTAGGAGTTTTGCGTTAATGCTAAGGTTCTCAAAAGGAAGATATGATGAAGAGAAGAATTTTTATTTTAAAAAGGGGTAGAATTGAAATTTTATATATCTCATATTTTCACAGCCCACCATGTAAGGGACTAAATGATGATGGAAAATTATCGGGGACTAAAAAAATATTGTTTTCAAAAAATAATGGATAATGATGTGAAATGAGTACCTTGTGTGGCCTTTCGTGTACTATTCATGAGCGGTGAGTCTCAACTACTTTTTGGTTATTTTCAGTTTTTTAAATTATTATTTTGTCTCAGCCCAATTATTTATTGGGGGAATGTGAAAATTAAAAATTATTATTTTTAATTATTGTTTATTTTAGTCAGCTTAGACTTAGGATTATTTTAAAAAATAAAATAGTTTAAAAAAAGGGAAAATTATTTTTAGGTCCCTGAAAGTTTGCAAACTTCCCAGATGGTCCCTCTGACAAAACAGTTTGCCAGACAGTCCCTCCTTTATGGCAGAGTTATTTTTCAGCCCTTCCACCTCACTCCATCAGCTAGTTTTTCCTATAATGCCACATTTACCCCTACTTTTGGTGGAGAGCTTTTCCATCAAGTCATGTCAGGTTTTTTAAATATTACACTCCACCCATCACTACTCACCTTTTTCCCATCTTTTCACTGATTTTTGTACTTTTTCTCAGCTTTTTCTACTCTTCTTCTTCCTTAATCCATTTTGTTCCTTTTCTGCTCTACTTCTGCCTAACCTTTCTGCTCTTCTTCTTCTTATTCTCCCGAAGTGACGAGCTCTATGACCATCTCTATCTCGGCGAGTCACTGCCCAAGGCTAGTTAAAGAAACATCCACTTTCACCTTGAGCTTTCCCAACATCTCTTGAAATAATATCATATGCCTTCTCAAGGCATGTTGCAGTATCCTCATCCATTGGCCTTCTTGCAGGAGTAGCTGTGGAAGAACGACGTTGGGTAGTACGCGGGGGGTTGTCGGACTGGGAGCGTTCTCGGACCCTTTTTTCGTGCACTGCCCGTGTTCCCCTTGCCACCCTTGCCACGAGATGGGGGCGTAGTGGTAGCTTTTTCATTTTTTTCCCGTCGAGGCCGCTGATGGTCCCTCCTCACGGCTTGTACATTGACTTCTTCCACTCGTGTGACGGGGACAAGCTCGGAAAACTGTGAAGAATCAAATAATGTCGTATGTTAAACGGGAACTCTAGATATTAAATACAATCTGATAATATTAAACGCGATCTCCAAAAATTAAGCGGAAACACCTTATATTAAACGAGAACACATTATGTTAAACACAAACTCATAAATATTAAGCGAAAACATCTTAACTTAAATGAGAAGTTTTTATATTACACGAAAACACATTATATTAGAAAGGATGATGCAAACAAAGCAAGGAAGATACTGAAGGGCGTCCCTGAACACATTAAATGAGAAGAAAGAAAAGATGATGCAAACAAAGCAAGGAAAAAAGATAAGGGGGTGCAAGACCACCAGCAGCAGCATCTATTCAATCAGTATCTTCACCAGGGTACTAGGAGTACTAGGAGGAAGATACTGAAGGGCGTCCATGAACTCCATTATAGTCAAGTCTAGCTCGGGATGATGACGAGAGATATCTTGAAAGATTTTGAAACCTTCCCGACACCTTTTCGCTTCACCTCGCAGACCAGGCCCTAGAATTCGTCGAATTCCTTGAAGTCAGAGATAGCAAAGGAGGCGATCTCGCGCTCTCGGGCCAGGTTCTCATCCGATATCTGGTAGAGCTTGACAGCCATGCAGTAGGTGGCTCATCCTCCTTCTAATGGGAGTGAGGTGGCGAGCTATGGCTTGTTAGTATGGTACACATACAAGGTGGTGGAGACGAACCCTGGTAGTATTGTCATTGTTGATAAGGACGGTGAGCGGTTTAGACGTGCATTTTTTCTCCTTCCGTGACTGTATTGCAGGTTTCAAGAGACGTTGCAGACCATTGTTGTTCGTTGATGGAACTCATTTGCTTGGAAAATACGTGGGCACTTTGTTGGGAGCGACGGGTAAAGATGGAAACGAGGGTTTCTTTCATGTTGCGTTTGCTATTGTTGATAATGAAACCGACGACAACTGGACGTGGTTCCTATCAAAGCTCGACAATGCATTGTATGGGGATGACGACTATGATAAGATTATTACATTCGTATCGGACAGGTCGAAAGGCCTTGTGAACGTTATCGCAAAGGTTTTCCCTTCTGCCCCACATGCATATTGCTTGCGACACTTGGAAGTGAACTTCATGAAAGGGAATGTTAGACTTGGGAAAACATTGAAGAAGGAGTGTTGGTTGATAATTGTCAGGATCGCTTATGCATGTACGACAAAGGAATATGACACCGCAGTAAACAACTTGATAGCCGCATCGGCTGACGCACATCACTGGCTACTTCAGAAATCCGATGTTTCTCACTGGTCGAACTATATGTTCAAAGGTGAAAGATGGGGAGAGATGTATTCCAACATGACAGAGTTATTCAATGCCTGGATTAAGGAGGCACGTCACCTCCCCGTGACGAAAATGGTGGATTCAATAAGGTAAGACAGGTTCCATTTAATATATAAAGTTCCCATTTAATATATCATGTTTCCATTTAATATCTTAAGTTCCCATTTAATATATCAATTTTTCGTTTAATATATCAAATTTCTAATTAATATCCTTTGCACCGATTATTGGTTGACAGAGGATGAACTATCCGGGTAAAGAAAGGAAGCATATGAGTGTTAAACGTTGATACTTTCTAACATGTAGAAACCACATGTAATTTTATACATTGGAAGCATCAATATTTGTTTTTGTTAAACAGAAACGATGTTTGTTAAACGGATAGATGGTTAATATGCCGCCCACGAATGTTCAGTGGGTCTTTGCTTTATTGTCCACTTCATATGATTCCCCACCGCGGCGGTCGATGTCGTCCATCAATATGCGTGAGACGTAGCTATTGTGGGGATCATCAGGAGAAGAAGGAGAAGCAAAGCGAAGCCTCAGAAAAATCCCACCTTTTGGAATGAAAATCGATGGTTTTTTTTTCACATCGTCATCATCCTTTAGATCAAATACCAAGATAAATCATCAATTCCCAATCAGGAAAAACATGAAACTCAGAGATTGGAAACTCACCAAAGGAGCGCATCATATACTTCTGATCAGAAATCAAACTAAAAAAAAAAAATAATTTTTATGATAGATAGATTGGAAATGAGGGATCTTTAGATCAAAAACTGTGAATTTGTCTCAATTGGAAACAGAACTGCAAAATTTTAAGCAAAAGCAGATGACTTTGGAGAAAGAGAGAGGGAGAGAGAGAAGAGAAGAAATATTTATTTTTTTGAACATTTTCTTGGAAGTTTGAATGACTTGTTTGATTGTTACTTCAAAATCTTTTATTGGAAAATTTTATAATGTAAATGATTATAGTGAGGACTAACGGTTGCCCTGCACTGTCTCGAGATTCCAACCGCCCCCAACCTGCGTTTCTTGAATACGGGGGCATTTGTGTCTAATTACCCATTCTTTTTTATATTTAAATATTTAATGCATTGGGGAGCCCAGAATGTGATTTGACAATTTCTTTTTAAATAACATCTTGAGGGTATTTTCGTCCTAATCAATAAATTGTGACCTTGTCAGTTGTCAGAAGGATTAAAAAGTCAATGGTGAAAAAAGGAGGGATCTTCTGGGAAAGAGCAAAGTTTCATGGACCTTTTATTCATTTCCTAATCTTTCAGGGACTTTTTGTTCATTACCAGTTAAAAAAAACTAGATAATGACTTATTTTTTTCATACATGTCAATTGACTTAAACAGTAAGTTTCAAATAGAATATTTTGATAATTTTTAATATTAATGGATGTTTAATGGAAGTTATTGGTTAATTAATGATAGTTATTGATTTTTATTGAATAATAAGATCATACGAGTAATTTAGCTCAGTTGGTAGTGTTACGAATTATTGCATTTGAAAATTTTAAAATAATTGATAAAGTTAAAAATCAACACTAGCTTATCTTTGTGGTTAGTATATGGAGTTAGATAGTTTGTTGTTATTATATTAGAAGTAGATGTTTTAGTTCTACTCTTATCGGATTTAGAGTTCTATTCTAATGGAGTCGGTAGATATTTATAAATAGGCTATAATTTATTTAATTATAACATAGAAAATAGAAAATAAAAGATAAAAAATAGAAGTTATAACAGAAGTACTAGGGTACAACTGCAACCTTCGGTGCCAATATTGGTAGTAGTTGCAAACATAAGAATATTAAACACAAAAATTGACGTTAAGTAATAAAAAAAATAATAAATATACATGTTTCTCTCCACCAACCGACCACCCTCCGCCTCTCTTTTATTTATAACAATAATAAATAGTTGATTGATAATTTGGGATAAGTTACCCTAAGTTAGGGGTGGAAATTTATATTTTACATATATACCATTAGAATCTACATATATTCAGTTATGTATTTAATTTAAATTATTTATGAATACATATATTTGTGAAAAGAAATCTTGGATGAGCTTATATATAATATGATGAAATAAAAGAGTGTCTTATCTATTTAATGAATGCGGTTTAACCACCTGATCCACCCAGAGATTAATATAACAATCTAATTTTAGTTTATTTAATGAATATGATTTATCCACTTATTTTATAAAAAAAATAAAAAAAATAAAAATAAACAGTGTCTTGAACTCCAAGGGGTGCGTTGGTGGTCTCAATGGAAGTACCTTAAATTTTGTAATTATTTTCTCTCTTTTTTGGTCGTAACGAGCAACTGGTTAGCCCAGTGCTAATTAAGATCCAGGGGCGGGGCGACCCGGGATCGACTCCTGGCACGCACAAAGGGGAGAACTTGTTCACCCAGGGGCACAGGATCGCCACAGGACTCCCCCCGCATCGCGGAGAACCCAGGCGGGGTGCAAGGCTACGAAACCCTTTACCATCGGACCAAGTGGACCGCGGTTATTTTCTCTCTTTTCATTTCAAGTGAAGAAGAGTTGGTTTGACATCCCATTACTCTTGAAAATGACTAGTGACAATGAAATTATGTTTTCTTCTATAACATATGGTTGGACATTGTAGTCGATCTTAATGTTAATGTCCTTTAATTGCCCAAATATTAGTTTTTTTTAATGAAAAATCAAAATCGTATAAAAGAAAAATCAATTGCAAATAGACTTTTGAATATAGTGAGTTTAGTTAATTTTAACTGAATTTGTTATTCAAATGTAAAATTAAGTATGACAAATGAGACTCGTTAATGATCAAGAGCAATTAGAGGACCTACACATGCTTTTCAAAACCTTTTTCTTTTTTTATTTTCTTCATTTTACTTATTATCTATAGATTCTTAGGTGGATCTTGTCTTCAATTTGCATTAATATGTATACTAGTGGAGCCAAAGGCCTCTTAGCCGAGTGGCGTGGTCCCTTTTGTATGGGGTTTGACACCCAAAGAATAAGCACATGCTGTGTGACACCTTCAGGCGGTAAAATACGATGTGCTGTGTGAAACCCTAGGTGGCCGAATCTACTGCATGTTAAGAATTTTTAATATGAGGATAACCACCACTTATAAAACCCAAGCACTTAGGTATTTCATGGTGGAGTCAGCCACACCCCGACAACAAGACTGAAGCCGCACGCCGGTCTGCCCAGCCAAAAAAAAAAAAAAAAAAAAAACAAGTTACAACTGGTTCACAAAAAACAAACAAAGAGCCCAGTTGAACTTGAGTGGGGATGTAAACAATAGTACCACATCAGGAGTTTGAAAGAATGTGAACATGCTTAAATAGAAAGGGGATCCACCATGAAATACCTAAGTGCTTGGGTTTTATAAGTGGTGGTTACCCTCATATTAAAAATTTTTAACACTGCACATGCCCATTTGATACCATCCTTCATGTAGGCGCTATGATTCTCAGTTAAACATTGCTTGACATTGTGAAAAAGAGAAGAGACATCAATGTTAATGTGTGGACATAAGATGTGTGGACATAGTCCGCACAGACTTTGTCCAGAACTCTATATCCTATGAGAGAAAACGGAACACACAATCACGAAGGCAAGGCGGCAAAGAATAATTAAAGGAAGACAACTTCTCGCATTCGGGGCCCTTGTCACAGAAGTTTACAATTATGTTCCAAAGGATACAAGAGAAACTTAACCAAGAGGGAACAGAGCAGATTGATAGAAGAATATGGAGACTCACCCTGCATCAAAACTTTACGGTCAAATCACTTTACCAGTTCAACATTGATGGAGGAACGAGAAGCCCCCTCCCCGTACCCTTCCGGAAGCAAGCTTCCCTACTGAAAGTCAAGCTCTTTGCCTAGCTAGCGATGGAAGACAAGCTTCCCACACTACAGAACTTGGTAAAAAGGAATTGGACAGGGGATAGGATGAGATGCTACCTGTGTGACAGGGACGAGGAAACCACCAAACATCTCATTCTCCGATATCGATACTCGACGGAGATATGGTTGCAATATGGACGGATCCTGGGAAACAGGACTAACCCCACAAGGATATGAGATCTATGGGGTCCCTCCCCAGTTTTTAAATAGTTGGGGAAGGATTTCCGCAAAAGATGGAACATGCTTATGATGACAGTGACATGGAGTCTATGGAGCGAAAGGAATGGGCGATGTTTCAATAATAAACACCATGTTTACCAAAAACTGATTTGCCACGTTGATTTCCTCTTCCTCTCTTGGTACAATAGCGCACACACCACCATAAAAATGCAGCTTCAACCAATGCACCACCTCATCAGACGCAGTTTGGCCCTCACAAGGGTGGACGGGTCATCAAGCCCCTTAGGGGATGACTTTGAGGATGAAGGAAGTGGAGGCCACCACAACACCACCCCCACACTAGAAGGCATTGTAACCACTTGATCCATCCAGGCATCATTGTAACAACCATTTCTAATTTAATAATTAATGAATGTAGTTTATCCATTTATTTTTAAAAAATATGTTTTGTTTTCTATAAAATTTAAATAAATAAATAAATCTTACTAATAACCGGTTTGTGCATCAAATTAATAAAAAGACAACACTTGTCCAAGTTGGATCAAAACATTCACAAATGATGAAAGATAAATAATAAAAATCTTACAAATAATAATAATAACAAAAATATAAAGAGTTGCCTTTAACCTCTCATCTCAATTCACTTAATTTGAATATCATGTTCTCCATCAAGCAGTAAAGGCTCATTCAAACCATTTTGAACACCACCTTGTTCTATTGAATCATCTCTTTGATCAACCTTTGTTTTGGTTTCATAATCCTCTGCTTTTCCCCACAACACAACATACAATCCAACAATCACAGCAACAGCACCAACCAAACTGCAAAAATTCACATTAAATTCGATTATAAATTTATATTTCCAAAAACAGATGAAAAAACATCGACAAAATATAAACCACTAGTCTAACATATCAGAGATATATGCATACCTTCCAACGTAAAGCTTTTCGCCAAGTATTAGGAAGGAGAAGGTGGTAGAAATGACAGTGGCAAGTGGATTAAAGAGAGCAGAAAAAAGAGGACCTCTTTTTGCAATTGTCCATGCTTGTAGATAAAATACGGCACCAGCTCCAAAGATTCCCTGAGTAATGTTCAATCAATCAGTAAATTAAATTCTCAAAACATTTTTTTTTCTTTCTGCTGTATACATGAATGCTTACCGAAAATAGACAAGCAAAGAGTTGAATTCCTGATCTGATTTTCCAAACAGTAAAATCATGTACTAAAAACAATGTGAGAATGGATGATTGCAAGGTAGACAAGAAAATTGTCCAAACTGCTAGTGATAATGGATCAAGATAATTCTTGCAGATTGGAACCTGAAACAAAGAATTGATTAATTAGTGGTTTTTTTAAGATTGATCAGTTCCAAGATTGGTAATTTTGATTTACCTGTAAAATTAGCCAAAGTGACCCAGTGCTATATTGGTTCCTATGAGAAAGAGGAATCCAGAGATCCACCTTTGTTCTACTGATCGGACTGATCGGAGAATCGAAGAGCCTTTGTACAAAGCCATGCACATAGCTCCTGCTATGCAGATTAGAGTCCCCAATATCTTTGCAATGCTCCTTAAACTCCCTCAGTTTTACTTTCTCTAATCTAAACATATTTTCATTTATTTTTCTCAGTAGGAAAGAGAAATATAATATATTGAAATAAACTCCGAAAACTCACATACTTATATATAGACCATACTATTTCTAAAGATTTTAATTAAACACAGTGATATAATAATAGAAGAAGAAAGAGTTTACCCAAGGAACAGAGTAATGAGAAAAGTCATTGCTGGGACAAGATTGACCATGGCTGTAGCCATTGAAGGAGATGTCATGTCCAAGCCTTGGAAAAGGAAGTACTGGCTCAAAGTTGCACTGCCATGAATCAAAACAAACAAACAAAAGAATCATGTAAATATTGGGAAAAGAAAGTGAGAGGAAACATTTAGAGGAAACATTTAAGGGATCAATATTGATTCAAGAATCATATATACCCACATAAGAGCAGTAAGAAACACCAATGAAAATCCCTTCACTCCCAAAGCCAAGTGATCTATCTTTCCTCTGCAAGCCAACATGAACTTTCAGTACACAAGAGAGAGGAGAAAGAGAGAGAGAGATAGACCTTTTGAGTAGGATGGATACAGGGAACAAGACAAGAGTGGCAATGGCTTGTTGATAAACCACAAAGACCATGACATTGAAGCCCTCTCTGAAAGCTTGCTCGGTCATGAGAGCCATGGCTCCATAGATGGATTGCACCACCACCATTGCCAAGATGGCTTTACCCCCATTAGAGCAACACTGCCTCATGTCTAAGTTGGCTTGCAGGGCTAAAAATTGTTGAATAATACGAGATATAAATTCAGTTTGTAATTTTCCTTTTGCCGTATCTTGTAACCAACAACTAATTTCATAAATATAAATTCAGTTTGTTGAGAGACAGGGAGAGACCCTTTGAGTAGGATGGATGGAGGGAATGGCTTGTCTACTAATGAAGTGGGTTTCTGTCTGAAAGAAGGGACTAGGCTAAGAAACTTTGAATGAAGTGGCAATGGCTTGTTTTTGAGAAATTTTGGCCACTGTTATTACTTTTTTTGTAATAATGGCCTCTGTTATTACTATTAGCATGAGATATAAATTTATGATCATTAAGTTTCTCATCTCCAATGTGTTAAATAATGGTTTTCCTTGGGATATGATTTGATTATTGGTATAAAGCTAAATCTTCATCACTTTTAATCCAACGGTCCATATTTCTCTATTGTTTATATAGGATTATGTTGGGTTTTAAAAGGTAAAAGAGAGAGAATCTTGTAAGAGTGTAAAAAGAAGAAGAGGTGAAGGTGAACAAGAGGAAAAATCCTAGATCTCATTTTAATAAGGTGAATCCCTTAGTGTTTTGAGGTGAGGGGAATTTCTTACTCTTGTATTTCTCTTGTGGCTTAGTTTAAGCCATTGTTGCTCTTGTAATCCCCTAAGTTCTAGTAAAGCATTGTCCTCCCATGGATGTAAGCTTTTAACGTTAAATTTGGTGTCTCCATTTTTCTTGTGTGAATGGTTGTATGTGCTCTTTGTATTGCCCATCCATTGTGTTATTGCTAGGTACTGGTGAAGTTGCGCATCAAGTGTTCGATGAATTGCCGCACTCGTTCCGCGCTTCCTCACTCGCAACACAATGTACCTATCACGTCCTACCATGATTTGTTGTAGAATAATAAATTGTTATGTAGTAAATCTCCCAATAAAGTACCTTATGCCAATCTCTAGAGAAAGAAGGACCAAAAGGGGTCGATAGAAAAAATCAAAGGCAGAGTAACCGTCTTGAAACGAAGATTGCTTTCCATGGATGGAAGAGACACACTAATTAACTCCGTGTAATCAACAATCCCAAATCACTATACAGACTTTCGGAGTGGGTAATTGAAAGCATAGACAAAATCCGCAGAGACTTCTTTTGGGGGGTTACGGAACCATAGTCATACTCCTATCGCCTAGTCAGTTGGGATAGACTATGACAACCAAAAGAATGGAGAGTGTAAGTCCCATTGGGTTGTCCACCTGTTGTATGTTGTGTTGCAGCATCGTTTACAACTTGTTCTTGCCGTACTGTCTTGTTGGTTTTACTAGGGGTTGTGTGGGCTTTAGTTGTAACTCTAGTTTGCAACTCTTTCTCACAGAAACTCACAAAGAGAATTCACACACAAACAAAACAAACCACAAAGAAAGGAGACACAAGAGTTGGTAACCCAGTTTGGCTGTACAAGCCTACATTTGGGGGGACAGGCCCGAAGAAGACAATCCACTAAAGGAGTAGAAAAGACAGGAGTACAAGAGTTCCACTCACTCCCTCACGCTATCATAAGCACCTACGCACTTGAATGATGATGACCACTATCACCATTCTCCTAAGGGACTACTCTAGTCAGCTCACGTCAATCCTCAGAGTTCTGGTCTTATATAGACACCTCCCTGTCTTCAAAACGCACCTCTTTCCTCTAGGATCTCCAAAATCTCCATAGCTGCTAAATTGGACACCTTCCATATTTAGCCGTTGCAATGAAGTTGCAACTACGATTCAGAACAGGCCCGGTCAATTTAACTCCACCAAAGCTACAACATCCATTGCTCTACGACCTAGAGACAACTCCAACTCTCCTGGTTGAGTTCTGAGTCAACTACGTAGGATCCATCTGATCCCGATCATCGCAACTAGCCGTTCCACCTCTCCGTCACGTTCTCAGCTCATCAAGGTCGCATCTCACCAAGGAGCAAGATCTTCATTCAAACATCATCCAAAACTTGATCTCCTCAATCAAAGTTTTGGCTGGCTGTCCAATCTTCCAGATTTGCCTTACAGCAAGTTTTCCAAACTTGGTCTTGATTTATCACAGTTTAGCCTATCATTCCTATCATGATTTGGCATCAATCAAGGCTAGCATCAATCACCAACCAACTGCAAAATCTAGCCTCCAATCATATCTCCAATCAGCTTGAATTAAGTTTTCATCAATCAGCTTCTTTCCGCATGTAGCCTGCAATCAATCTTCTCTATATATGGCCTGCATGAAATCTTCTTCCAAAGATGGCGCCCAAAATATCTTCTTTCCTATATGAGCGAGCTGCCAAGTATATTGAAATCCCTTGCCAAGTTGGGTTGCACCAAGCTTGCTCCCTAGTAAATATCTTCTCCATGCCAAGTATAGCTCATGTGAAACCTAGGACCGCTTGGTCCAATGGTAACGGGTTCCATTGCCCCGAGGTTCGAGTGTCTCTTGGGGAGCTTCCTGTGGCGAGTACTGTTGCTTTACGCCTGACTCGATCCCGGGTCGACTCCGTCCCTTTGTCTGTCTTAGCGAGTCCGGGCTGACCGGCTGGCTCTTTCAGTCAAAAAAAAGTATAGCTCATGTGAAAACTTTTTCCAAAGATAGCTTTTCACCCAAGATAGTACCATCAAATCTTCAAAGCCTTCCCATATAGAGTCCTCCAAGCTCTGACTTGTGCCTTTGTCAACCATGTCTTGACCTCATGCCTTTGACTTGTCAACTATCTTGTTGTCTTGACTTGGTCAACTCCCTTGTCTTGTCTTGTGGATTTCCAAACATAGCTTCTTGCCAAGGTTGGTTCCATGAAGTCTTCAAGCTTTCCATGTAATGTCCTCCGGTATGCTTTGACTTTGTCAACTTGCCATGTCAGCTTATACCACATCACCATATGTCAAATGATGCCAACATACTAGCTTCAACACTAACAGAGAGGATGGGGAATTATGAACCTAAGGCATTTCAACGGAGCTCTATTAGGAAAATGTGACGATGAAGAATCCTAATAGAGGAGGTCAACTTCTGCTTCAAGATCATTAAAAATGCATACTTTAGAAGAAGAAACTTCATCAATCCATCAGGTCCAATCCCGACATGTATATCCTTCTTTTGGTAAGGGATTTTCCAAGAGGGGGAGGGAGTCCTACTTAACATCAATGCAACCCTTGGGTTCTGAACCTCCATCAATTTGTGGCACGACAATTGGCTCGACGGACAGTCACCTTGGAACATCTAGCCCTTCCTACAACCAATGATTGCCAAACTCTAGATCTCCATTGATGGAGCAGAACGACAATCTAGTGGGGAGACCAGCTCCTGAAGCCAAGACCATTATCAACATCATACGCATCAAGCTATCAAAGACTTCAAGATCTAATAGAAAGCATCAAGGGGAACAATAATGATAGAAGAACTTGGAAAATGACGACATTTGGGATCTTCACCATCAAATCCTTATACCGCTTCCGGATCGACAACGAGTCAAGAGTAACCTACCAAGAAACTTCCAAAAACACTCATGGCCACTAAGATCAAACTATTTACTTAGTTACTAAAGGATAACAAAATTGTGGCACTTAACAACCTAGTAAAGAGAAAATGGAAGGGAACATGCACGACATGCTTTATATGCAATAACGAGAACGAATCAGTGAAGCACTTGCTAATTTCTGGCCAGTTGACAAGGACGTTTGGGACCACCAAAGGAACATGTTTGGACTCACATTGAATCCATATCCAATACAAGATACTTGGGGGGTCTAACCCAATCTCAACTAGGGTGGACAAAACCCTAAGGATGAAATGTGAAGTCGGTCATAGTGGGTATAACATGGAATCTATGGATAGAGAGAAACCACAGATGTTTTCAAGATAAATAATGTGTTTTTTCTCTTCTGACAAAGGTGACAAGAGCCTCTCGAAAGTTAGGGGCGCATAACATGGCACTTATTACATGCGATCTTGCGTCACCTTGTGGTTGTGAGGGTTCAAACCTGGGATTGTCCCAACCAACAAAGCCCTACATAAGGGACATGGTACCAATATGCCAAAAAATCGTTGGTGAATAATATGTTTTCTTAAAACTAATTTGTGATATTGATTTTCTTATAGTATCTTGGTTTCATGCGGTTTATATATTATATTATTAGTGACTGAGGTTTGAGGCATCAGAGATATTGGTGAAGATAAGCCTGGTTTTCTTTAGAGAGACACCTCCACAAGTTAGAGTTGACAAAAACTTCAAAGAGGACACTTCAGTAGGACTAGGTAACTCTAACTAACCTCAACACAAGTCTGGTTTACTATTTCATATTGTCACATATTATGTAACCCAAGCTTGTATCAAACTGATGTAAACCAACTATCTACTATCATGGTTTATCCTCATTTTTATATATATAAAAAAATTTATCAATATAATATAGTTTAATAATACGATGACCATGGTTGTTTTCTTCCTATTTTCTCTGCACTAGCATGATTGGAAGATAAATATTTTTACAAATATGTTTATCACAAATGATAAATTTTATTAACTTATCCATCACATCATTTCATGTCTAGCATATCATTCACATCATTTCAATCAATTTATGAGACTATACTATTAAATATGATTAATTGAAAACATTATTTAGATTATTTTCTTTCTTGGGTTTTAAAGAAAAAAAGTTATTGTGGAGTGCATGAAAAATGAGAAATATTTTTTTTTAAAGTAAACGTATACTAATAAAAAAAATGTTTTTATTATATATTATACGTGTACACAAGTTTCTTCCTTCATTATGTGGCTTGCTTTTAATAAAGCCTCATTGGTGAAAGAAGCTCATATACATCAAATTCAATGTTGAAGATTTTTTAATATGATTAATTGTTTTTATAAAAATTAACTATATATAAATATTAAATATTTTGTTGTAACTAATGAATGAAATGTTTTTGTTAGAAAATGCAATTGAGGACTTAGATGTAATATGGGAACTTTTGTGGGGTTATATGAAAGTTTTACTCTTGTCCATGTGACGCTTCGGTAAATTCTGAGATACCTTGGTATCTAGGCCAAGGCACATTGCCTTTTGTGCAAAACAAGAGATGGCTATGGGTGCAAGGTAGGGTTGGGTTCTATAGTTTGTGGGTGCAAAGTAGGGCAAGGCAAAGTAGGGGTGCAAGGTATCATGGGGGGCACCCCTTCACCAAGGGTAAATTCTGAGAGACCTTGGGTTAAAACCCAAGGTCACTCAGCCTTCAGTGCAACTAGGGTGGGGTGTAGGTGCAGGGGTAGTATAAATTAGGTGCAGGGTTGGGTGTTTAGGTTGCAAGGCACCCCAAGGTGCAAGGTATGTCAACCGGCACCTTCACCAAGGTGCGTTCTACCATACAGTTGATTATACCCACACGGTATGGTACCGAATAGTAAAATTAGGTTCCAGCCTTCTATTTTTAGGCCCACGAGTACTGTTCATTACTGTAACATTGTTGTAGCAAAAATGGCTGCGCCACTGTAGCTTCGAACCCACCCCGAACCTAAAAAACCAAATATTAGAACCCAAAAACAACACCCCATGACCTAACTGCGTAAAGATACCGTGGGAACAGTGCCCACGGTATCTTAGAATTCACCCTTCACCAAAGGTGTGTTCCACAGTACCGTGGAATTTTTCCCACAATATGAAATTTTGAGTCCTAATATTCACATTTTGGGTTCTAAGCTTCAAATTTTGGGTCCCAAGTACTGTAGTAAAAATGGTGGCGCTACTATAGCAGAAACAGTACCCTAGAACCCAAATCTCTATACATTCGAACCCAAAACACACTACCCTAGAACCCATTGTGGTATCATACCGTGTGAACAGTGCACGGTATGTTAAAATTCACCTTCACCAAAGTGGGAGTAAAGCAATACTGACAACTCCAAAGTCATTTCTAAAGCAACAAGAAAAGTTGGTTATCACCCTGTCTTAATAGAAATGCGAGATTGAGAGTTCAAAAGGGGAGTCGGGAGGACGGCCGAAGGTTGTTGCAACAACCATGGTGGTATATCTGATCTTTGATTCCTACTTTGTACAATTAATTCCTCCTAGAGAATTTGGCAAAAGGTATAAAAACCACCTTGAACTTTTTATAAACTATGGAAAGATGATAAGCCTTATGTGATTTACTATGCAAGTAAAACCCTTAATGATGCTCCATTGAATTATAACATAACTGAGAAAGAATTACTTGAAGTAGTATTTGCCTTAGACAAATTTCGTTCATATATTTTGGGCTCCACATAGTGGCTTTCACTGATCACTCTGCATTGAAATATCTTCTTTCTAAGAATGATGCTAAGCCTCGCTTGATTAGATGGATCCTTCTGCTCCAAGAATTTAACATAACCATTAAAGATAAAAAAAAGGAGTAGAAAATGTAGTAGCCGATCACTTGTCACGCCTCACTTTTGATGAGTCTCCGTAATACATTACCTATTAAGGATTCATTCCCGAATGAACTATTATTCTCTATCACCACTTTACCATGGTTCACAGACATAGCGAATTATTTGGTTGTTGGTGAAATGCCTACACATTGGAGTAGCCAAGATACAAAAGCGATTCTTGTATGAGGTTAGCCATTTCTTTTATGATGACCCATATATATTTGTTTAAGATTTGTTCTTATCATATCATTAGGAGATGTATTCCGGATTTTGAGATACATAGTAATTAGTATCATCTCCTTTTGTCATAATGGAGCATGTGGGGGGCATTTTTCTTCAAAGAAAACAGTTGCAAAGATTTTGCAATGTGGATTTTATTGGCCTACCATGTTTAGAGACACCGACTTTGTTTTGTAAATCATGTGAAGCATGTCAAAAGTTAGGAGGAAACACTCATAAAGATATGATGCCTTTAAGTCCAATCCTAATTGTTGATATCTTTGATTGTTGGGGGTATCTACTTTATGGGTCATTTTCCATCTTCTTTTGGATATCTTAATTTACATATTAGTTGCAGTGGATTATGTGTCCAAATGGATCGAGGCTATTCCTTGTAAACAAAATGATCATAAAGTTGTCTTGAAATTCTTAAAAGAAAATATTTTGTCAAGATTTGGTATACCTCAAGTTATTATCAGTGATGGGGAAACTCATTTTTGCAATAGGCCATTCGAATCATTGATGCAAAAATATTTTTAATAAATACATGTTTAATCTCCAGACATGTATTTATTAAAAATATTTTTTGTTGATGTAAGAATCCACTCTTTCTGGGGTTCGAAACATATTTTGATCAACGAAAGATTGCTATGAAAAAGTTGCTATTACACCCATCCAATTTCTTTTTAGCTGTTCTCACTGTATGATTGTCAAAATAATAAAAACACAATAGCCTAATCAAATAAAGAAATATTGATTTTCTTTAGCCTTTCTCCATATTAGTTTAAACTTAAAGATAGAACTGACAAACTTCAGTACATATTAATTAGCAAAAATAACCGGTTTGTGTGTCAAATTAATAAAACGACAACACTTGTCTAAGTTGGATCAAAACATTCACAAATGATGAAAGATAAATGGTAGCAATCTTACAATAATAATAATGGTAATAATAACATATATAAACTGTTGCCTTTAATCTCTCAATTCATTATGAGAATCATGTTCTTCATCAAACACTAAAGGCTCATGCAAACCACTTTGAACACCACCTTGTTCTATTGAATCATCTCTTTGATCAACCTTTGTTTTGGTTTTATAATCCTCTGCTTTTCCCCACAACACAATGTACAATCCAACAATCACAACAACAGCACCAACCAAACTGCAAATTCACATCAAATTTGATTATAAAACTATATTTCCAAAAACCGATGAAAAAACACTGATAAAATATAAACCACTAGCCTAACATACTAGAGATATATGCATACCTTCCGACGTAAAGCTTTTCGTGAAGTATTAGGAAGGAGAAAGTGGTAGCAATGACAGTGGCAAGTGGATTAAAGATAGCAGAAAAAAGAGGGCCTCTTGTTGCAACTGCCCATGCTTGCAGATAAAATGTAACACCAGAACCAAAAATTCCCTGAATAATGTTCAATCAATCAGTAAAATTAAATTCCCTTAACTTTTGTTTTCATGCTGTAAACCTGAATGCTTACTGCAAATAGACAAGCAAGGAGTTGAATTCCTGATCTGATTTTCCAAACAGTAAAACTCGGTTCTATGACCAATGTGAGGATGGATGATTGCAAGGTTGATAAGAAACTTATCCAAACTGCTAGTGATAATGGATCAAGATAATTCTTGCAGATTGGAACCTGAAACAAAGAATTGATTAATTAGTGGTTTTTTTAAGATTGAGTTCCAAGATTAATAATTTTGATTTACCTGTAAAATTAGCCAAAGAGGCCAACAAATATTGGTTCCCATGAGAAACAGGAATCCAAAGATCCAGCTTTGTTCTACTGATCGGACTGATCGGAGAATTGAAGAGCCTTTGTACAAAGCCATGCACATAGCTCCTGCTATGCAGATTAGAGTCCCCAATATCTTGGCAATGCTCCTTAAACTCCTCAGTTTTACTTTTTCTAATCTAAACATATTTTCATTTGTTTTTCTCAGTATGAAAGAGAAAGATATATTGAAATAAACTCTGAAAACTCATACTTACATAGACCAGATTATTTCTAAAGATTTTTTTTTAAAAAAAAGTGATGATGAAAGAAGAAAGAGTTTACCCAAGGAACAGAGTCATGAGAAAAGTCATTGCCGGGACAAGATTGATCATGGCTGTAGCCATTGAAGGAGATGTCATGTCCAAGCCTTGGAAATAGAAGTACTGGCTCAAAGTTCCACTGCCATGAATCAAAACAACCAAACAAATCATGTCAATATTGGAAAAAGAAAGTAAGGAAACATTGAAGGGAATGATTGAAGAATCATACCCAACAAGAGCAGTAAGAAACACCAATGAAAATCCATTCACTCCCAAAGCCAAGTGATCCATCTTTCCTCTGCAAGCCACCATGAACTTTGAGATCGAGATCCAGAGAGAGATAGATGGAGAGAGAGAGAGACCTTTTGTGTAGGATGGATGCAGGTAACAAGAAAAGAGTGCCAATGGCATGTCTATAAACCACAAAGACCATGACATTGAAGCCCTCTCTGAATGCTTGCTTGGTCATGAGAGCCATGGCTGCATAGATGGATTGCACCACCACCATTGCCAGGATGGCTTTACCCCCATTAGAGCAACACTGCCTCATCTCTGTCTAAGCTAGCAGGGCTGGAAATGAAAGATACAGTTCTGTTTTTTGGTCTTCTAATAAAGCCTGTTGTCTGTCGGCAAAAGGATGCTCTTTTAAGAAGTTTGAAGTTGGAAAGTTTTCACTTATGTTATTTCTATTAATATGAGATAAAAACTCAATTTTCATTGAATTTAAAAGATAGTACAGAAGTCCATAAATAGTTATGGCAGAGTATAGTGATTAGTGATTAGTGTAAGGTAGGTGGGAAGTGAGCCCGATGTCATGTATGCCAAGAAAAACGATAACATTTATAAAAATGAGACCAAGGCAGATAACCCAGAGAAATAAAGAAGAATTCGGAAAAAAGTTCTAGAAGATCATGAAAACTTCAAGAAGACTTAGGAAGATTTTAGAACTCTCTTGTATCTTCTTGAGAATAATCTAGAATGCGGTAGAATCTAGAGTTCTAAAAGCTCAACCATGACTGCCAGATTAAATCAATCTCCACCGTTCATGGAGGAGGTGGAGGCATATATAAAGGGGTGAGACCCTGATATCCAAGAAAAGTTCCTTTCTTCCAAGTGCCTCTTATTGGATGTGGGTTGGCCCAAGCCCACTCCAGTACACTCAAACCTAGTTCGGTTTTAGACAGTACACAAACATTTTTATTTATTTATATTATCATCTTATCTCTTAGTCTTAAACAGTTATTTTTTTATCAGTTGGATCACCTTAACCTTAATGATTAGAGATGCGTTGGGATCTTGGCTATATATATATATATATATATATATATATATATATATATGTATCTTGGATAACCCAAGCGGACAATAACACAATCTCATCTCCTTCTTCCTCCTTAGAGCTTCATGTCTTTGTTTTTCCGCCCATCAATTCTGAGTCATTGTTTGTGCTCCTTCCAATTTTGGGCGACACTTAAACACCTCCCGTCGCCGAACATGCTAGGTGAGTAGACGATCTAGCTGTCGTGGTTTTGTGTACCTTAGTACAAGGTGTGAAGCCGGAAAATCTCACACAAGAGAGATTGAAACTGTGTTAAGACAGTGCATTGCACATCATTCCCAAGCCAGATTTTTCTAACTTAAGCATTATAGTGTTTGTATGTTTTCTACTAAGTTTGCAAACTAATTGATTGTTTTTGTTTTTTTTCTAGCACCTCTTAGCTCTCTCTCTCTCTTTCTTGCGGAGATTTTCAAAGCTTGATTGCTTAGATTGTTCAGTGAGAGAAACAAGTTCAAACATAGCACGGATAACAAGTCAAACTCTCGCCCTGTGACACAGAGGTCAATATCCTATGGGCCTCGATCCTAACACATGGCCTCCCATTGTTGTGGCATCAACAATGTACCCTTCATTTTTGTAATTGGATGCGTTAAACTTCTCATGTAAATGTCAAGCTTCTCTTAATGTGGGTGAGAAAGAGAGTTTTCATGAGGCCATTGGCAGCAAGAGGGATGGGTGGGGAATAATATCAAATTGCGGGATTGAAAATGTAAAAAAAAAAAATTAGAGGACGGAATAATCGGATGGAAAATTATCAGGAACTTTAAAATAATTTTTTTTAAAAAAATTAATGCATATGAAATGTACTTGTCTAAATGATGTGAAATAAATATGATAAGCTACGAGTCCCAACTACTTTGTCGGATATTTTCAGTTTTTTAAATTATGATTTTTCTCAACCCAATTATTTATTGAGGAAATGTAAAAATTAAAAATTATTTTTATCCTAGATATTGACTAGACTGTCTTAGGTTGCTTTGATAAATAAAATAACTCTAAAATAAAAAGGTTAATAATATATATATATATATATATATATATATATATATATATATATATATATAGGGGTTTGATTACATGTAGTAGGAAATTGTATATTTAGGCCACTGTGATTTTGCCTGAAGACGTTTTTGAACAATTTTCAGCAGTATGGATGGAAGATCATCGTGAAAAATAAGTTATTGTTAATTTTAAAATCTGATTTGGGAACTTGTAGGGTCTTATCTTAACGGATCAAAGCCCAATAGGAATCTGAGCGGTCCAATTTGGCCAGTTAAAGTACGGGAGGATCAAGCAGCTACCAAATTGTATTTAAAATTGACAGGTGAAATTTTATTTTAGCAGATCTTCCCATCCATAAAAATACTCAGGGGCCAAATGGGCCCACAGAAAATGAACAAAGATTCACGTATACCAAGACAAGATCATCCCTATATATATATATATATATATATATTAGAAAATTATCTTTATTTTTTTTGTAAATGTCAATTAACTTTAGTATTCCAAGTGTCAATTAAGACCTTTTGATAATTTTTAATATTTATGGATGTTTAATGAAAGTTCTTGATTGATTAATTGTAACATCCCGAATTTTTTTAAATAAATTTTCAGTAAATTTTTAAATTTTAAATGAGGTTAATTAGCTCAGAAATCAGATTAATTATTTTAACCATAAAGTTAAAGAAAATCAGAATTTACTGGACAAAAAATCGAGCCTCGCAACTATAGGGCAGTGAGAAGGTCTTATTGGGTTAGGCCAGATATACATAGAATAGTTGGAGGTGGATAATCAGCAGAGTTAGATTTATTAAACCAAAAATTAATTAAGAATTAATTAATCCAGATTAATTAAGTGGAAAATATCGAACGAAAGTTAGAGTCCCGATAAAGTAGATCTGGCCGAGTCAAAAGCCGAGAAACACGGATCTGAGTCAGGAGAAAAGACGACCCGTGATGCTTTATAAGTAAGCACGCAGCCACTCTGGGGTCGTATTTACTTCGGGATTCCCAGTTCTAGGTCTGAGAGAGACGAGCCAGATAACATTATTAGTCGCCCTTGTGATGGCACAGTAACAAGATAAGATCAATGAAAAGTTGTTCAGCCTTTAGAAGGAGATATTTTAGAAGATAATATAATTTAATCAAATACTTTTTAAAAAGATAAGTTATATAATTAGATTTAAACTATTATAAAGTAAAATAATGTTTTATTATATATGTTTATATATATGAGAAGAGAGAGAGGATGAAGTTTTATTTCTTTCTCTTCATCAAAAGTTCAGAGAAGCTACTTGCCCACTTTCCCTCTCTCTCTCGATCTTTGATTTAGGGCATCACCCACGCCCAAGATCCCCAGCCGAACCCTGCCGGCCAGCCCAAAGCCGTGCCCGGCCAAGTCTCGCGCGAGCTTCGCCTCGCCTCGCCTCACACCGGTCGTCACTGCCCAGCCGGAGCCGCTCTGGCCTATTCTTCGCCTGCAGCCGGCCACCGCCAGCCCGTGGCTGCTCCAGCTCCTCAGCCCACGTCGCCGCTGTCGCGCAGGTCCCCGCGCGCCTCAGTCCGCCGAACCACCACAGCCCCAGCCGCTCACCTTCGCCGCCAGCTTGCGCCACTAGCCCAACACTTTCTCTCCGGCGAGAAATCCTCCAGATTCCAAGCTCGAACCCTCCATGAGCTTTTCAAACCTTGAATGAAGGGTGTTTAGTAAATTGGGGCAGGATGAACTTGAACCCATGAAGTAAATGGGAGGTTTAGAGTTATGAAATAATAGGGCTGTGAGATGTTAGATATTGCCATGTATTATATGATGTCAATTAAGTTGTTATTGTGTGAATGTTGTATTAATTTCGGGAGCCTAAAAATAGAGGAGATGTTGCCCGATTTTTCTTGAAATCTATAGGAGTTAAATATAATTAATCTCTAGTTTTATGCTCCCATGTTTAGTTAATTAGTTACATTCCATGCTTAATATGCTAGTTATTAAGTTAAGAAGGTGATAATTAAGTATAAGTCAAGAATAGTTAGAAGTATGGAGAAATACGAGCATGTGATAGTTTTCATATTTTTACCGTGTTCTATTGAGTTTAAATTAGAGTACGAGTCAAGAATATAGTCTTCGTATTCATAAATTTCTTATTTTAATTATCAGGAAAAGGAAAGGGCATAGGCAAGTCAGCCGCTGCCGAAGGACCGAGCTAGTCTTAAGCTCAGACCAGACTCAAGTGAGGGAACTAGTTGTACAGTACAAGTTTTTATCGTATTTTCATTTCATTTCAGATTGAAAAGCATGAATTAGAATTTTCTTGAAAACTTCCAGAGTTTTAAAAAATCATTCATGCACAGTAATCAATAACAGAATAAAGAAACATATACAGAAATACAGAGACTACACTTTATTAATATATTGATAGTTCAGTTGGGTGGTGTTTCATTATAGAGAAAGGAGAGTAAGCGTTAGGTTAGGAGAGAGATGATTTAAATCTCTGATATTCATTACCTAACTATCTATTTTTAAAACATTCCTTTTTATAAAATTAAAACCCCATTTCTATACTCTTGGAGTGCCTAGTGTACATATATAATTTGACCCTATGTAGCGAGGATAATTCTACCCGTTGGTCATTGAAGTAGATGTGTAGTTAGATATTATAGTCTTGTGATTATTAGATGATTTCATATTTCCCTCCTTCCGGTGATTGAGTATCTCTTGACCGTTGAGGCTATTGGTACAGATTACCAAGGGAAATGTCAGTTCTAGAAATTATTCACAGAATAGAGAAACAAAAAATCAGATTCGCATACATGAGATTTTTATGCATTTGACATGATTAAAACAGATTAAAGATAATACATTGACCAGCATGTATTTTCTCAGTATTTCTTTTTGATTTCAGTATTTAATTTCAGTTATTTCATATTCATATTTTATGCTTCATATTTATAATTTTTACTTTATTATATGGGTACAGTTTATACCCGATAGTTATGTTCCCAATTCATTGAGCTCTAGTAGCTTAGCCCCTTTATCTTGACATTGTGCTTGCAGGCAATAGATAGAAGACCAGATAGAGGGTTTGTCTGATCGCGAGTCTAGTGGAGATGTGTCTGGCTTTGACTCCCGTGTCTTAGTTATCTTCATGTTTAATTAGGAGTGTATTCGAGACCCTTAAGTTTAAGACAATATTTTATTTGGTGATGTATTAAACAGTATTTGGAGTTTGAGTTTATAATATGTTATGTTTGTTTTAATTAGCTTCCGCAAGTTACTTGATTTACATTTGATTAGCAGTTTTACAGCCTTAGGTTTAGGGTTTATTCCCTTGACCTGGCTGGTGTGACACATGTCCCCTGAAAAGGAGATGGGTGTTACATTAATGATAGTTATTGATTTTTATTTAATAATAAGATCATATGAGTTATTTAGTTCAGTTGGTAGTGTTTTGAATTATTGTATTTGAAAATTTTAAAATAATTGATAAAGTTAAAAGTCAACACTACCTCATCTTTATGGTTACTAGCCTAGCAGAAAGAGTTAGATAGTTTGTTGTTATCCCATTAGGAATAGATGTTTTACTTCTAATCTGATCAGGTTTTGAGTTCTAATCTTATCAGAATAGGAGTTATTTGTAGAAATTTATAAATATATTTTACTCTATTTAAAAACGGCAGCTTGGTGGTATAAAACTCCCGTTATATGTTTTTTTTATAAGAGGTTGTTTCCACTTTACGCTATTCAATTGTAACATAAAAACTAAAAAAAAAAAGAATATAAAAAAAGAGAAGAGAATAAAAAATAGAAATCAAGAGAAGTATGAAATATAATGACTTCCCCATTAGAGCATCATCTCTAACTAAGATTGCAGTGCTAGAAATGAAAGATATAGTTCTGTTTTGGGTCTTCTAATAAAGTCTTTGTCAGTATGAAAGAATGGTCTTTTAAGAAATTTAAAGTTTGAAAATTTCACTTTTGTTATTTCTTTAGTATCAGATATAAATTTAAGGGTAAACAACACAGGTGGTCACTAAACTATGTGCAAGTTCCTATTTTGATCACTCAACTAAAAAAAATTCAATTGGCTCCCTTAACTTATTATTTTCTTCCAATTAGGTCACTATAGCATACAACGTTAACTTCAAGCTGACGTGGAAAGCCATGTCACATGTAACTTACCACGTCAGCCTGCCTAAACTGCTCTTCTTCCCATTTTCTTTCAACTACTAGTGCTCGAGCCCGTTTTGCTTTCACTGCCAAGGCTTCGAAACCCTAACTTTGTTTCTTATCCCTGAATCATGGTGTCAGGCATGAGAGTGAGCAGGCGCTGCCGGGTCTATAAGTAGTTGTTGTTGTGATTGAGACTGGTGCGACGGTGACTGGCCAACTAGCTTTGACGACCACAAAGGCCCGAAGGTCGACATTGGCTCTTCTTCGTCAAGAGGGAGCCTTTCGTAAGTTGTGTTGCCGATTGAAGCGGCCATTATAACAACCGGGCCAAAAGCAATTAGCGCATCGACAACGCTACCTCTGATGACCTGCCCTTGTCCTCCAGCTAAGTAAATTGTCAGACCGGTGGGCGCCGGCGTAGCTTGCTGTGGGAGGACGAGCCCGAGAGGAACAAGATCTCAAACCGGCCAGCAGCATTTATGACGCACAATACCGTGAGAAGCCGACTCAGCTGGAGAGTGATATTGATGACCGTAAGGCGTCACCGAACAGTATACAAATTAAACCCCACGCTTACAGTATCTGGCGAAGGTGGCCACACTCTCACCGATGTTGCACCTGCCAGCTTTCCCCATGACGTGAGAGCGAAGCACGTTGGAGCTGTCCTAAGTGATGATGATCGAAGGCTTGGGCTTGTTCTTGGATCCCACTAGGGGGCCACGTGATCTTCTCGTCATCTCGATTTCTTCAGCGACCGAGGACTGCACAGGGACTATCTCCTTGTTAGCCTCGTCGGTGTTAACCTGATTTGTCCCTTCTAATTACCACGATTGAGCCCACTTGATTGCTCTTCCTCACCCTTTGGTTATTAAAGCTGTGAATGGAGTTGATGGAGATGCGGATGAAAGTGCCTTTGTGGAACAGTGGTGGCAAGTGACGCCCATGCGTTGATGTTGTCATTGGATCCATTAATCAATCCTCTCTCTCTCTCTCTTCAAAGAAAGTGACAAATGGAACAGTAGTGAGAGTAAGAATGAAGCAAAAGAGATGGAAGATGATGAGTTGCTTGTGACATGGCTTGACACGTCAGCTTGTCGTTCATGCCGTAGGCTATAATGATCTAATTGGAAGAAAACAATAAATTAAAAAAGTTAATTGAATTTTTTTTAGTTGAGTGACCAAAATAGAAACTTGCACATAGTTTAATGGCCATCTGTGTCGCTTACCCTAAATTCATTTTGTTGAGTTAGCATTGGGTTGAAGTCATGTGAGTCAACCATAGTTGAGCCCAGGCCTTGCCAAACACATCCGTTGCTATAGTAATTGGTCATCCTGGTACAATTAGGAGGGGGCGACCCATAGGTCGTAAGTATTTTTTATATTATATATATATTTTTTATAATTTCTAAATTATTTTTAAGAATTTTAAGTAGTGGCATGATAGGGCACTGCCCAAAGTCGGACCGTGCCTTGTGCTGGACCTGTGTGTCCTTAACCAGCCCAAAACCTAGCAATATGTTGTTGCCTCAACCAAATTATAAATTTATAATTTGTTTAGTTTTAATATTTTATTAATTCAACTAATTTAGAGATCATAGTTAATTCACTATCGGTCCCTGAAATAGTGACAAAATTGCCTTGGGGTCCTTGAGGGTGTTTGTTTATTATTTAGTGTTGTGTGTGTGTGTTTGACTTTAAGGTCCCTGGAAATAGCGCCAAGGACTTATAAATAATTTTTCCTTTTTGGCCCTTTTATTTTGACCTAACGTTGTTTTCATTCTTGTATAACAAAATTATCTGTTATAGTCATTGTATATAAAAAGTGAAGAATTTCATAAAAAACCCTTGGAACTTTGTAACTCCTGATATATATATATATATATATTTATTTATTTATTTACTTAGGCATAAAAGCCCCCACTCACGGATCAGTCAGGGATGTGGCCATGGGCTCCGAGGAGTAAACTCACTCGATCGCCCCTAACCCCTCACCATGCGCGTACAAACTCGAGGAGTGAATTCGACTCAAGCTGCTCATCCCATTTAAGAGGTCGGGCACTCGATCTCGAGACCTCTCGGAAGAATTTACCAACGCATGGAACCCAAGGGTTTTACCGCTAGGCTATGAAGCCTTTGGTAGCCCATAATACTTTTCATATTCAAAAAATGTCTCTCCTTTTTGACCAAACGTCACGCCAATCTAGAAGCTGATTAAAGATGTTAAAAAATCCTGAAAATTATAAAAATACCCATCACTAGAGAATAAACACACATTATTGCTCTTCTCCACTACTTTACGAAAATTCCTAGTTTTTGTTGCTCCTCTCTATCTTCAAGAATGTCGGTCTCCGCCAACCACTTTGGGAAGACCATCTCTCTGACGCGCTCAACGATCATCTCCAAGGCAAGCCTCCTCCCAAAAGGAACCTCTTCTATTTTGGGGGTTTATGGTGTGTGATCTGGTGGCCTCTCTCAAAGAAAAACGCTTCAGTGTTGTGGGTTTATGGGTATGATTCAGGGTGAGTCTCTCCCAAAGAAAAACTCTTCGGTTTTGGGGGTTTATGGGTGTGATTCAGGGCGAGCCTCTCCCAAAGAAAAGCTCTTTGGTTTTGGAGGTTTAGGGTGTGTGATTCATGGGTTGATGTTTGTTTTCGTGTTTAGGGCACAACATATAACAGTGTGTGTGATTTATGATTCTGTGTTTATTTTTTAGGCCTTGGGGTTCAAGTAAGACTTTACCTCTTATTATTTAGAGTTTTCGCTCTTTGTAAACAGCTTAATCATGTATTTTTTTTTAATTATTGCTAAGTAAACAGCTTAAGTGTGTATTTTCATGAGTAGCCGCTTAGCAAACGGCTTAAGCATGTACTATTTTGCTTTTCCGCTTATTCTTTTTGCTTAAGCGTGTATTTTTTTCAGAGTTTTAGTTTATTATTTTGCTTAAATGTGCATGTTTAAAGTTTTTGCTTATTATTTTGATTAAGTGTGTATTTTTCTTGACTTTATGCTTATAAAACGGCTTAGTAGACATCTTAAACGTTTATTCTTTGAAGTTTTTTTGCTTAATAAATGGCTAAAGTGTCTTTACCATCATCCTAAGTAGTTTAATAAGCGTAAAGTTGAGAAAAATATACGCTTAATCAAAATATAAGCGAAAACTAAAAAAAAAAATGCACTCTTAAGCAAAATAATAAGCGGAAAACCCAAAAAATAAACACAAATGCTAAATAATAAACACACACCCTTACAACTAGACCAATAAACAGAGATTACAATCTTGTTTGAATAGGAAAGGTTCCTTTCCTATTCAAACAAGATTGTAATCTCTGTTTATTGTAAATCAAAATAATAAGCGAAAACTTACAAAAATGCATGTTTAAACAAAATAATAATCAGAAACTCTGAAAAATACATAAGTAAGCAAAAGAATAAGCAGAAAAGCAAAATAGCACACGCTTAAGCCGTTCGCTAAGCGGCTACTCTGGAAAATTCACATTTAAGCCGTTAACTTAGCGACAACTAAAAAAATACACGCTTGAGTCGTTTATTAAGAGCGATAACTCCAAATAATAAGATGCAGTGTCTTACTTGAACCCAAATCCCTAAAAAATAAACACAAAATTAGAAATCACGCACACTATTACAAGTTGTGCCCTAAACCTGAAAACAAACATCAACCCCTGAATCACACACCCAAAACCCCCAAAACCGAAGAGCTTTTCTTTGGGAGAGGCTCGCCTTAGAGATGATCGTTTGAAGCTTTGGAGAGATGGTCTTCCCGGTAGTCAACGGAGACTGGGTGCTGTGAAGATGGTAAGAAGAGCAACGGAAAAACAAATCTCCCTCCAAGCTTCTTGGAAATACAGAAAACTTGTTAGCCAAGCAAAAGAAATGGAGAGGCAACGTGACTGGATGGGAGATCTCCAACCAAGACAACCAAGAAAAACAAGGGTAAAATTGATATTTTCAAAAAAAAAAACATAATAGTCAGCCTGTAAAGAAGAATCTCAAAAAGCAGGAACTAACAAGGAAACTAAAAAGCATAGTTATCAGACCCGGCCTGGGCATCGACCCAGCCGAGGCTCTAGGTCACGGGTCAACTGGTTCAACCGCCGGGTCATTCGGGTCAATGCTAGGTTAATAACTTAATATAAATATTTTTAAATATTATTTTTAAAATTATAAATTACTTTTTAATGTGTAATAATATATAATATTCATTAATTATTGAAGGAAAAAAAAACAAATGTGTTATCAATTCTCATCTGAATCATGTCATGCTCAACATCCCTAACATAAAAAGGTCTCTTGAATGTACATACTGAACAATGTGTCGGATGACAAAGCAAATCACAATCCATACTGAATAATTTATCTAGGGATTTAGTTTTTAATTTTTTTTATTTTAATAAAATTACATGATTTGTCCTTTAATTTATTAAAAAAAATAAAAATTTGAGGATAAAATGGTCATTTAAAAAAAAAACATTGACTAAGCCAGGTCATAGAAACCCGGTCGGGTCACCAGGTTTGGCAGGGTTAAACCGGGTCAGACCGAGTCAAATTGGGTCGATTGCTTAAACGGGTCAACTAGAGACCCAGACCGGTTTAGGCACGGGGTCACCAGGTTGAGCGATCAGACGACCGGTCGGTCTGAGTTTAATAGCTATGCTAAAGAGTCAAAGTGGTTGTTCAGAAAATTGAAAATATATATTGGGGACTGTATGGTATTTTTCTCTTAAATTTTTGTTTCATCGACTTTCATCCTGATTGTTATGTCACGACTAGTTGGCATATAATTGGAAATATAATTATTATTTTTAGTTGCATTATTTATGTGGTGAATCTGGTGATGTTGGTAAACGTGAAGACATGTTTCTATAGACTAATATGTCACGTTATATGTCACGTTAACATAATCTTTTTAGAGAATATTTTTTGTTGCGGCATTGTAATGTGATATATATAAAAAATCTCAAATTTTATGAAAATTATGAAAATTAGTAGGTGAAAATCTATCTAAACATATACTAATTAAAATTATTTTTATTTCATTTTACATGTACCCAAATTTCTTCCTTCATTGTGTGATTTAGTTTTAATAAAGTTTAAATTATGCTCATAGATCTAATGCAAAGCTTAAGACATGTTAACATGATTAGTTAAATTTTTAAAAATTAAACCACATATAAATATTAACTATTTTGTGGTAAATAATAAATGAAATATCTTTGTAAGGATGAGGACTTAGATGTAATGTGGGAACTTTCGGGGGGTTATATGAAAGTTTTGATCTTCTCCGCCAGCTTCGTGTCCACGTGTCCCTTCATAGAAGCGGGAGAAATGAAACGCCGAGAACTACAAAGCCATCGTTTCTAGGGTTTCATTCGAGAAGATGGGGAAGAATGAATCCATGGGAGCTCGAAGGAAGGAGGCGAAGCGGAGCCGGAGGAGGGTGGCCAAAGGATTAGCGGCCGCCGTGGTGGAATATCTGATCTCTGATTCCTATTTTTACGCTCCCTTGATCGATCCTATGCCCGCCAATCCCTCCCCTCCGGATGATAAGATCCGATCTCCACCTCCTAATCCCAAAGGTTCGATTCAATTCAGTAGATTTTTGTTTTAAATTTTAGTTTTTTATGATAGAATTTGTCTTCAGAGCTGATTAATTTTTAGAAATTTGGCTGTAGTTAGCAAAAATCATACTTTTACTTGACGATGGTTTTATGTAGTTTGAACTGTAAAGCTTCTGTTATGATAGGAATTAATGGTGGATTCTGATTAAGAATGGAGTTTCTTTATACTTGTATACTCTCTTGTGCTCCTCTTATTGCAGGAATAAACTCATACTGATGAGTGATGAGAGGTGGTTAGGGATGACAATACCCGAGCCGATCCGTAGTTACCGACCCGATCCGACCTAATCCGCCCGGAAGAAATGCGGGGCGGGGCGGGTATGGTAAAGATCCTTTAAAATCCGCCCCGCCCCGCCCCGCTAAAAATATACAAAAAAATACCCTTATATATATATTAAATTATATAGTTTTAGGGTTCTGATAAAAACTTTTGTTTGGAGTTTTGAACTTTTACGCTTCTTTCTCACTCTTCTCTCGAGCTTGTATATTAAAGTCAGCTTTTACATTGCAGTTAAGTTTATTTTATTCCAGGTTTAACCGGTAAATTTCTCTTCATTCTACATGGCCTAAATGTAATATTTTATTCGAAATACAGACATATTGGTGCCATGACTGTCGCCTACTTCCCCACTACTCATTTAGCTGGCTGGTGGTAAAAGCCCCCCGCCCCGTCTCCCCATTACCATCCCTAGAGGTGGTATGATTATTCCAGAATAAAAATTTTTGCTTTAGTATAAGGTTTTTAATTCAAAATAAATTATTCATCGTTTTCTTGGCACTTAATCGGGGGATAAGAGGATTGATGTACCTCTTATAGCATGTGATGAGATGAATTGATTCATAAAGAACCAAAGGGGATGGTCTAGTACAAAGTAAAAATAAAAGGGCCAACATGATATAACTCATGTTTATTGATTAGAAAGACAACTAGGGTTAAGGATATACGTCATGCCCCAAATCCAGTACATGATAAACAAGTCACACATTCTTGGGGTTTTGGCCCATTGGCATGCGAGACCTCATAATGGAACATGTGAAACACAATTCTAAACACTATATAATATAATAATTCAACTAAAATAAGGTTCAATGATCTAAATAAAGTCCAAAATAATAAGTTCAAAAATAGTTTAACTACCAATCACACGTTTTTCAAACTCTTAAATAAAATAGGTTCCATACAAGAACTACAGAACTTAGTAGAAACTAAACAATTTAAAGGTGTTGTCACAACTAACTTCTCCTTATGATCTGAAAAGGAGAAAGCCAACTTCATGAGGTTGACTACTTAGTAAGCATCCTAATAGCTTAATTAATAGACCTATGCATGCAGTTTAAATAATTTGTAGCAAAATAAGGTTTCAAATTTGAAGAAACATCATTTACAAAGCTTTAAAACAGAAAATGTACATAGACATTTCAAAATAAGGTTTAATGGATTAAGAAAACAGAAATTTTACATTTGCATTCAAAATAATGTATTCTCTCAGATATACTGTGACCACAGGTAATCCCAGTGGTGGTATGGGTCAGAATACAAATTTACAACTTTATCCCCATGACCGGGTAAGAATAACAAAATTAATCACTGGTGGGCTCGGGTTAGAATATCAGAGATCATTATTTTGTTACTAACATCACGGTAGTGAAACTAATTTCAAAATTAGATAATGTTTAACCTCATTGACAGGGCCACAAACATATTTAGAGACTACAGTAAACCGGACAAAATTCCAAATTTTTTTAAAAGAACTTTATATAGAATAATCATTACTATTTATAAGTTCAAATGTTGATTTAATGCAGTGTTTAAGTCATTCAAATCATGAAGCAAAAATATAGTATATAAATTATACGAGCATGATTCGGGTTTTCAAAGAAGTTGTTCATTGATTTTCGGTCACTACAAGAAAATTGTAGATTAGAAACGGCATATTCCGTTTCTAATCCGTTGCTAAAGACAGTTTAGCAACAGATTAGAAACGGAATCGTTCCGTTTCTAAATACCCCGTTTCTAATTTTTTAGCAACGGAAGTAGTCCGTTTTTAATATTAGAAACGGATTAGAAACGGAATAAATCCGTTTCTAAATATAGAAACGGAATCGCATCCGTTCCGAATCCGTTTCTAATTTAGAAACGGATTCGGAACGGATATCTTATCCGTTTCTATATTTAGAAATGGATTTATTCCGTTTCTAATCCGTTTCTAAAATTAGAAACTGATATAAAATTGTTTCAGTTCCGTTTCCAATTTAGAAACGGATTTGCAACCGAATTAAATCTGTTTCTAAATTTAGAAACAGATTTGAAACGAAATGTTTTACTAAAAAATATTTAATTCCGTTTCTAATCTGTTTCAAATTTGTTTCTAAGTCACTAATACCAAAACAAATTATAATAATTTATATATTGATAATTCAAATGAACTAACACCTGTTACAATACTTCGATAGAACTAATAATTATCACAACTGATAATATCATTAATTCATATATATAATAGATTGCGAGTCATCTAGGTTTAACAAAATATCATCACAACTGATAATAGATCAAATAAGTCGGTTTAACAAAACAAAACACCAACAATGAACAGTCCAAACTACAAGTCATCTAGGTGATCATCACTAAAAAGCTGCGAGTCTTGAGTTGTGAACTCGAGCATAATCCGCCTCGAAGTCCTTCATCATAACCTCCAGTATTCTACGGCTTTTGCTTGATACTCATCACTTCTCAAGGTTGTTGGTTCTTGACCAAGCTAATATATAGCTACATGAATAAATCAATGATTACTTAGGGCTACGTTAGCAAAAGAAAGATAAATGAACATAGAAAATCCAACTGGCAGTAGACTACTGTAAAAGATTACAATGTTAAGTACTAAGGGAAAAAAGTAAAAATTATAATTAATTCAATATAACATGTTAAGAGGTTGAATAAGTTTTCACATACAAAGATAAATATTAACAATAACCCCAAATTCAGAGACTAGTAATGATTCTAATTTTTTTTTAAAAAAGAAACAATCCCCAAAGGACTTCTTGGTATAATATAAAGGACTCATCTCTGTTAGCAAGTTTCCAAGCCAAAACAGAGGGTCATGGAGACAATGAAGTGGAATATTAAACTCTTCTTTCTTTCCCTTCTCTCTTTCCAACTTCAAAGTATTACTGTCCAAGGGCTCAACATTGGTTTGCATTTTGGTGACTCGGCTGCTGTCTCCACGGTCAGAAAAACTTTTGAATCTAATTATGAAAATCCTTTTCCTTGTCTTGCTTATTTTGATGTGATTCAAGGGATATTTAGATTAATAAATTAGTAAACTAATTATGGAATTTAATATGAACAAAGCCCAAAAAACTCCCTGAATAAATCAATGGAGTTCAATGAAAAACATTTGCACTTCTGGACAATTAGAATCAAAAGTATACAAAAAAAATTAAATAAGAAAACACAGACACACAATTTAAAGCATAACTTACTGAATACTTCTGAAAGACTACGTTGTAAAATGAAAAGTTGTCACAACTAAGAAATATGGCCATGAGATGCATAATGAAAAGTTTCATATAATTAATGATTTCAATGAAAAGAGATCAACAGGCTTAAAATAGGAATCCAAGTCTTATTCTCTATCAATTAAAGATGAGAAATGCAAATAAGTTTCAATTGATGATATCATGATAGTGGAGAAGAAGATGAAAAGGATAGAAAGAAAACAGAGAAAACCTATAAGTATGATTACCTCATAAAAAGAAAATGCAACAGGAATATTAAATAACAAGCTATCTAAGGAATATTAAATAAAAAGAAAGAGAGATTACCTCACAGAAATGGTGCTTCTTTAAGGAAAGAACTCCCAAAGAACCGTGGTGAACTTAGGTCGTTGAAGGTGGTCAGTCTTGTAAGAAAAAAATGAAAAGACTAGCATGTTAGTATCAGTAAAGCTAGTGGATAGAGATTTGTATATGGAGTTATCTCAGATTTGAAATCTATTCCACACTGAAAACCATAGTATCCATACATCTGACAGAAAACAAAAGGATGAAAACAAAGTTATAAAAATATCGGTATTAATAAAACTAATGGATGAAAACAAACTATTTCACTCAATCCCAAGCATAGAGGAAAATATAATAACATTGACCACTAGAGCAAAGTTCATGCATGCATTTATTAACAACTCCCAATGTTTGGAAATTTGGAAACAACGGCTATCATAATAAATGTGGTTTATCCACCTTTCAAAAAAAAAAATAAATAAATAAAAGAAGAAGAAATTTGAAAACAACTTTGATTTAAAAGAAAAAAGAAAACAAGGGCTTTCTCAGTGAGTTATCAACCTGCAACAATGCAAAAGGTGAAGCAATTAGAAACACAATATCAGGGTCAACCTTGGTTCACAAAATTCCAGTTTCTAAAAAGAATATGAATGTGTCCTTGAACATGAATGTGATCCTTTTGTATGCAATCATTTCAGATTTGATCTAGAAATGGAAATCATAGCAGAGACTCTTCTAGGACTACAAAGGTCTTGTTGGTAGATCCCAACATGAATAACAAATCTTTCACATAATCATAAATTCCATATCATGTATTGTTCACCTTATAAGTACAAAGAATAAATGAACATCTCAATGAAAGAGTTTTTTTCATAACCAACATAATTAAATAATAAAATTTCAAACCTGTAGTTCAGTATGGAAAATATGGAAAATCTTAATGAGGATTATGCAACAGAGCCTATGTTTTTAACACTGACAGAATTATTCTTAGAACATCCCTCCCATGTTGAGCTATACACAATGATTATTGTTTTTCTGAGGGAGATATGTGCAGCAATCAAGATTTTTTAAGGCTTGATATGTCATATCATAAGGTATCAGGTTCGTATAAACCAGTTTGAAAGTTTAGAAACCGTGAGATGTCTTTGTCCTGCAAAAATATTATAAAGCTGCCATAGTCTATTGTAACTGTAAATTTTGAGCTCTTTATCATGGGCTTTTGAATCTTCATTTAGTTTTCACAAGTGTGATTTAGATCTTTCACTCATTAGCCTGTTAGATTCAATGACATTTATTTTTTTGTTGGTATATTTCATTTTCCTCAATAATTGCTCTTGTTTCCCAACAAAAACTACAGATTTTTTTGTCCACAAAAGTGCCTATTTATTTATTGATTGATTTCTTTTTGTTTTCACTTTTCACCATTGTGGCATTGTGCGTTTGACATGCTTTGCGTTATGCAATTGTTGGATCTAACAACTTCTTAATCATTTTATGATTATATCACAAAAGAGACTCTTTTGTTTTATTCCTTTTTTAGCTCTTGCAGACAATCCCGTTGGAGGACCCAATACTGTTAGCAGATCTATTTATTCTTGCCATAATTTAATTTTGCTGATCTATCTATTGCAGGGAAGCAACCTCCGAGGAAAAGCATTCAACTTATACTCAGGCTGAGATTGAAGAAACCATTGAGGACTACCACTTGTGCAGGAATGGATTTGAGAGGGCCATGCAGTGGAAGTCTCAGTGAATCAATCTTTCTATTAATCTATCAACACTTTCTTTGATTTCAAGGGAATTTTGGTGGTCATCATGGGGCCATAGTAGCCAGTGAGAGTGAAAAATCGAAAAATCGAAAAAAACATTAACAGGTCTACATGAAGAACAGATCAAGATCCCAAAAGGTTTTCACCTGAATGAGTGGCACTCCGACCGGATTGACCAGGATCAGGGCGCCGGCGGCGCTGCAAGCTGAGGCGCGGCTTCAGTCGCGCGCGCAGGCAGAGGTAGCTTGGGGGCAGCTGCTAGAACGAAGGCCGCGCGCGGCTGGTGGCTGGCGGCGGGCTGGTTAGCGGCGGCTGGTAGGCGCGTTCACTCAGGGCCAAGGCGGAGTAGAGGGGGAACAAAAGAGAGAGGCTAGGGTTTGTGAGAGAGAGAAGGGGGGAATGAAAGAGGAGGGAATTATTATTATTATTATTTTTTAGAATTAGAAACGGATTAAAAAATCCGTTTCAAAATATAGAAACGGATGTTTAATCCGTTTCTATTCAGAAACGGATTAAAAATCCGTTTCTAATATTGAAAATTTTCAATATTAGAAACGGATTTTTAATCCGTTTCTAAATTTAGAAACTGATTTTTTACTCCGTTTCTAAAATTGATAAATTTATAAAAATATATAAAACAAGAAATGATTTTTTAAAGATATTTATATACAGTTTTTAAAACTAATTATATATTATACGAATTAATATATTTGTCCAATTTATATATTTCTAAAGAATTATATATTATATGAATTAATATTTATTGATTTAATAAAAAAAAATTTATTGTCCAAACAATTTCAAAACTGTAATTAAACAAATATTATTATTATTTAAGTATTTAAGGTTTTTAACGAAATTAATACAAAAATTTAAATTTAATTATCTTTTAATAAGAATTAGAAACGGAATTGAAATCCGTTTCTAAATTAGAAACGGATTTCAATTCTGTTTCTAATTTAGAAACGGATCAATTCCGTTTCTAAATTAAAATTAGAAACGGATCCTCAATCTGCTTTCTAAATTTAAAGCGGATGTCGGATCCGTTTCTAATTTTATTATATATATAATAATAATTAATGATTTTACATTTTATTTCTATATTTGAGTTATATATATTTTATTTTTTAAAATTCATTATATCTAAAAATAATTAATGTAGTTCTAAAATTTATATATACACATATCCAATTAATCTATATCTATATATATATATCTATATATATATATATATGTGCATGTGTACACATGCATATCCTATTGAGATTAGTAAAAAAAAAATGGGTTCAAAATCTATTTTTACTTTTGAGAAATTTATATACTTACCGTTTTTAAAACTAATTATATATTATGCAAATTAATATATTCATACAATTTATATATTTATAAAGGATTATATATTATAAGAATTAATTTTATAGATTTAATTAATTTGTTTATTTATATTGTCCAAACCATTTCAAAAATGTATTTATAAAAAATTATTATTATTATTTAATTGTTTAAAGTTTTCATGAATTTAATATAAAAATTAAAATTAAAATATCTTTTAATGAGAACTAGAAACGGATGTAAATTACATTTCTAAATTAGAAAGCGGATCTTATTCCGTTTCTAAACAGTTAAACGGATTAAGCGATTTTATATCCGTTTCTAATATTAGAAACGGATATGTATTCCGTTTTTAATTAGAAACGGATTTATTTTCCGTTTCTAATCCGTTTCTATTTAGAAACGGAATACGTCTGTTGCTAAAATTCTGTTTCTAATCCACAGTTTTCCTGTAGTGGGTGTATACAGCGTTGCCGCGTGGTGCCGCTATCCAGTCGTCGAGCAACTCAGAGGAAAAGCACACCTGTCTTGAGTTTGGTTTTCCTCACGATGGACGGCTGATATGTGTTGGTAATCCACGAGTTGCCCTTGCCTTATCTCAGCCGTTGGGTCATCCCAACCATCTCATCCAACGGTGCCGGTTGAGATACCTTGCACCTTGGGGTGCCTTGGAACCTACAACACCCAACCCTGCACCTAATTTTATACTACCCTGCACCTACACCCCACCCTATGTTGCACTGAAGGCAAAACACCTTGGGTTAAAACCCAAGGTATCTCAGAATTTACCCTCATCCAACGTATGCATGAAATATTTTGACTTTTGTAGTAAGCACCCTAAACTCTTTTCTACTTTGCATGCAAGTCCGTTGCTTCTTGCCATTTAGTCCTCATCTTTTAACTAATTACAACCATTTTCTAATCAAACATAATTTTATTATTATTATTATTATTATTATTATTATTATTATTATTATTATTATTATTATTATTATTATTATTTTATTATTTTATTATTTTTATTTTTTATTTTTTATTTTTTATACCATACAAGAGTGGTTCTTACATTTTTTTATTTAATTTAATTGCTTATGTGACGATGATGACAAACGTAACAATACATGGTGTGCTAACACGGATTTATACGCCATGTTAGTGCAACTTTTTTAGAGAATATTTTCTAATGTGTCATGTTGATGTTGCATATTAGTTAAAATTGCAAAAAAATTTCAAAATTTATGATTATAGAAGCTGGTGTAGAAAAGAGAGAGAATAGAGAAGAAAAAGAGGGAGATTTGTGTTTGAATAACTCAAATGTGTATATTCTGTATTGTGTTATACCAAAATATATAGATGTACAATGAAACTAAGAATGGAAATGTACATATAAGGAAAACATGTTGTAGTAAAAAATAACCAATCCTTGATTTGGTGCAGCCCATAATGGTGGGAAGATATGATGATGTTAATTAGCAATCCTTGATATGATGTTGTCAATTAGCAATCCTTGATTGGGTGCATTCCATAATGGGAGAAGATATGATTCTGTCAATACTCCCCCTCAAGTTGGCGCATGGAGATCCGTAATGCCCAACTTGCATGAAAAATGATGGAAAAGTTCATGACCTAAAGCTTTGGTAAAAACATCGGCAATTTGCTCATGGGAAGAAGTGTGAACGGCTTTGAGAAGACCAGAGCGAATTTTATCACGAATGATGTGGCAATCGATCTCAATATGTTTAGTACGTTCATGAAACACGGGATTGTGAGCAATGTGAAGAGCGGACTGATTGTCACAGTAGAGGGTGAAAGGTTCGGGATGAGGAATGCCAAGATCAGCGAGCAGTTGCTTGAGCCAAGTGAGCTCACAGGTGGTGACGGCCATGGCGCGGTATTCAGCTTCGGCGGAAGAACGAGCAACAGTAGACTGTTTTTTGGTACGCCATGAGATCGGACTGGTACCGAGCTGGATGAAGTAACCTATGGTAGAACGGCGGGTGGTGGGACAGCTTGCCCAATCAGAATCAGTATAAGCTGTAACTTGTGTGGAGCTGGAGGAAGAGAAAAAAATGCCTTGGCCGGGACTTCCTTTGAGGTAACGGAGAACACGCGTGGCAGCAGTCATATGAGGAACACGAGGAGCATGCATGAACTGACTGAGAATGTTGACGGCATAAACAATGTCAGGTCGAGTGATGGTCAAATAGATGAGACGACCAACCAGACGACGATAAATGCTGGGATCAGGAAGGAGCGGGCCATCGTCATTGGAAAGCTTCAAATGTTGCTCCATGGGGAAAGAGACGGGTCGAGCACCAAGTTGACCACTATCAGAAAGTATATCAAGGGTATATTTGCGTTGATTCAAAAAAATGCCTGCAGAAGAACGTGCCACTTCGAGACCAAGAAAGAATTTGAGAGAACCAAGATCCTTGGTTTTGAAGTAACTGGAGAGGAGATTCTTGAAGAAAACAATTTGAGAAAGGGCATTGCCAGCAACTAAGATGTCATCAACATATACAAGAACAATAGTGATGCTGGTGGGAGTGACAAGAGTGAATAATGAGTGATCAGCCTGAGATTGATGAAAACCTGCATCAAGGAGCACAGTAGTGAGTTTGAAAAACCAGTTGCGGGAGGCTTGTTTGAGACCATATAGGGATTTTTGGAGTCGACAAACACGAGTCTCCCCTTGAGTGCAATAACCGGGTGGTGGGATCATGTAGACTTCTTCATCAAGATCGCCGTGCAAAAAAGCATTATGAACGTCGAGCTGATGAATAATCCAATTTTTTGTAGCAGCGATGGCCAATAAGCAACGGACAGTGGTCATTTTGGCAACCGGAGCAAAAGTCTCATGATAGTCAAGACCTTCAACTTGAGTGTAACCCTTGGCAACCAGTCGGGCTTTGTACCTCTCAATGGATCCATCAGCGTTGAGTTTGGTTTTGAAAACCCATTTACAACCAATGGGTTTCTTACCAGGTGGGAGAGGCTCAAGAGTCCAAGTGGAGTTATCTTGGAGAGCTTGGAGTTCGGTGGACATCGCCTCACGCCAATGAGGATGGCGGACAGCATCAGAATAGCAAGAGGGTTCAAGACAAGAGGTGAGAGCATTTAAATAAGTAATATGGGAGGGAGAAAAACGAGAATATGAAAGAAATGCAGATAAAGGATGAGCAGTACCTGAAGCCGGTGAAGCAGATGAAGACGCCGTGGACTCTATATGTAAGGTAGGACAGATGTAGTCATTGAGCTAGGGAGGTCGAGTTAGGGGTGGTGGTGGTGGTGGTGGAGGAGGATTAAGAGGTGTGGGGGAAGGAGGTAGGACAAGTTCAGGGACAGGAAGAGGAATGATGGGAGATGAAGAAGAAGAAAAGGTAGTGTCGAGAATATCCTGAAAAGGAAATTGTTGTTCATGAAAGGTGACATCACGAGAATAGAAAACGGACCGTGTATCAAGGTTGTAGAGTTTGTATGCTTTGTGAGTGCTGGGGTAGCCAAGAAAGACACATTTAGTAGCACGAGGAGAAAATTTATCACGGTGAGCACGAAGAGTTTGTGCATAACAGAGGCATCCAAACACATGAAGATGATCGTAGTTGGGTGGTTTGTTGAAGAGAATCTCAAAAGGGGATTTATTTTGCAAAGTGCGACTGGGAGTGCGATTGATGAGATAGGCAGCGGTAAGAACACAATCGCCCCAGAAAGGAAGGGGTAAGTGTGCTTGAAAACGTAAACTACGGGCAACATTAAGAAGGTGCCGGTGTTTACGCTCCGCAACGCCATTTTGTTGAGGAGTTTCAATACAGGTATGTTCATGAATAATGCCATGATCAAGAAGATATAATTGAAATTGATGAGAAAGAAATTCTTGCCCATTATTAGTTCTAATGATTTTAACAGTAGTGTTGAATTGATTTTGGACAAGAGAAAAAAAATTGCGTTAAATGAGTGTAAGCTTCGGATTTAAAACGCATTAAATATAGCCAAGTAGTGCGGGAAAAATCATCGACTATTGTAAGAAAATAATGGGCACCACATAAGGAAGAAGTATGATATCCACCCCAAATATCACAAAAAATACGATTAAAAGCAAAAGTACTTTTAGTAGCAGAAGTTGGAAAAGGTAATCTTGTGTGCTTAGAACGAGCACAAACATCACAATTAGAAAGAATACAAGGGGAATCAAAAACATTAGGAATAATAAAACTGGAGGGATGACCTAGACGTTGATGCCAGAGGGTCTTATTAGCAGTGGATTGAGCAACAAAAACCATAGGGGGTTCAGGACGATACACATAAAGCCCGTGGCATAATTCACCCGCTCCAATCAGCTTCATCGACTAAACTTGAGTTAAGGAAAGCAAAGGAGAGAAAACACAAGTGCCGCATCCTTTGGCTGGGATTTCCTGACTCGTGGGAAGCTGAATGGAGTGAGGAGTGGCTAGGGAATGAAGATCGGTGAAAGCTTCTTTGTGGTGACAAATATGGTGGCTCGCGCCACTATCTACCACCTAATGGTGGCGCCGATCAAAAGAAGAAGAAGATTGAGGGGAAGAAACATTACCAACAAAGTTGATCGAAGAGGGCGCAGTAGGAGATGGAAAGGGCGTTAGCAGGCCGACAGACTCAAGGAGCTTCTGGTATAACTCCGGTGATAAGCCAGGGACTGGGCTTGAGACCGATGGAGCCACGGCGAGTTGATTGGGGTGGGATGGAGGTTAACAGAGAATGGAAGACTAGAGGATAACCCACGATGGTCCAACATCGATCTCGGGTATGGCCATCTTTGCCGCAGGCCGTGCATTTGAATGGAGGTTTTGGGCCCCCACCAGGACGGACTGCCATGGCCAAGGTTTCCGATGAAGGTGAGCGAATTATGAGTAGCTGTTATTACTCTTCCTGGAACAAAATAGAGAAGACTTTGCCAATGGGAGGAAGGGGATCCATAGCTAAGATTTGAGTACGGAGGGAGGCGAAGGAATCGGTAAGACCAAGGAGAAACTGGAACACCTTCTCATCATCGGCTTGCTGCTGTAAGGTTTTGAGGTCAGTGCGCTGTTGGAGGTGATCAAGTTCATCCCAAATTTGCTTCATTTGGTTGTAGTAATCATGGACGGAAGTTGTGGTTTGTTGGAGGGAAGAAAGAGTTCGTTTGAGTTGATAAATGCGGGCATTGTTGCCATGACAAAAGCGAGAGGAAAGATCAACCCAAACATCACGGGGGTCGTTATGGTATTCAAGAGAATTGGCAATGGAGGGGCTGATGGAATTGAGAATCCAAGTAAGGACCATATCCTTGGTTTGGTTCCATTGGATGTATGCGGGTGTGGTAGGATCAGGGGGTTTGAGGGAACCATCAACAAAAGAAAGCTTGTTTTTGGCATTGAGAGCTCGGGTCATGGCTTTTTGCCATTTAGGGTAATTATCACCGGTGAGAAGACCATTGACAAGGATTAAACCCGGTGAATCAGAGGGATGAAGAAGATAAGGAGAAGGAAGGGTTGGGCTGGGCATGTCAGTCATGGCTTGCAGGACCTGTTCGGCTGTGATACCATGTAGAAAAGAGAGAGAATAAAGAAGAAAAAGAGAGAGATTTGTGTTTGAATAACTCAAATGTGTATATTCTGTATTGTGTTGTACCAAAATATATAGATGTACAATGAAACTAAGAATGGAAATGTACATATAAGGAAAACATGTTGTAGTAAAAAATAACCAATCCTTGATTTGGTACAGCCCATAATGGTGGGAAGATATGATGTTGTTAATTAGCAATTCTTGATATGATGCTGTCAATTAGCAATCCTTGATTGGGTGCATTCCATAATGGGGAAAGATATGATTCTGTCAATAGCTGGTGATTATAAAATCTAAAATGAGTGCCACGTTAGTATGGGAAGAGAAGACATGGCGACACACATAGCATATTGATGTGGACTAATATGTGAAATCGACATAACTTTTATATTATTTTTCAATCATAAAATTTTGGGAATATTTTTGCAATTTTTTTCTTGATATGCCATGTGGCATGTTGAGAGTAAATTTTTTTGGGGGTCAGTAAACTATGGACGGATTTCATTTAAGTTACCGAACTTCAATTTGTTTCAAAACAGTCACTCAATTTCAATTTGTGTTCAGTAGGCAGTCACCCAAGGAATTCCGCCACCCATTTGCTGACGTGGACACTAGAGAAGCCACGTCATTTACTCCACGTCAGCATCCTCTCCCTCATAACGCCCTTTCTTCCTCGATTTGTTCTGAAAAATCCCATTGGAGCGGCCGGCGACTGGAGGGACGACACGACTTCTCTCCCACCAGTGTCCTTCATAGCTCTAAACCTGGACACTCCTAGGCTTAAAGCCTTCTTTTTTGTTTCTTTGTTTTTGTTGATGTAAGTCTGTCTCTATTTGAAGAAATCTTAAAGCTTTGGCCATGGTTGCCTCCTTGTTTAATTAGAGTCTGGTTCTTTCTTCAAGAGAGTATTGGCTTTGACACCTGCCTGCTCTGTGTTATGTTGATTAGTTATTGGTTCTATGAATCTTCAACTCCTTGTAAATTTTAGTAAAATTGAAGAGCTGATTTAAATCAGTAAGAAAATTCACTCAATTTGTTTATCTTTCCTCTTGTTAATTGTCCAGACTAAGTTGACATAACATCGAAAAGAAGACAACGCAAGGGAGCTAGGGTTTCGGTTTTCTTTCAGAAAGGCAAGAAAGGGTGTGTTTTAGGAAGAGGATGCTCATGTGGATTGGTTACGTGACTTCTCCAACGTCCACATCAGCAAATGGGCACCGGAATCCCTTGGATGACTGCCCTCTAAACACATATTGAAGTTGAGTGACTGTTTTAAAACAAATTGAAGTTCAGTAATTAAAATGAAATCAATACATAGTTTAGTAACCCCCAAAAATTTACCCAACATCTTGACGTGCTACATCAACATGCCACGTATCGCCACGTCTGACAACATCACCACATAAACAATGAAATTAAATAAAAAAAATTAAATGTATTTTAAGTCGTATACGAGGGGGCCACCACGTCAATGACAGAGATGAAAATGAACAAAAAAAAATTATTATAAAAGGACCATTAAAAGAATACACAAATGGAAATGAATATTAGATTAAAATACAATGACAAAAAATAACTTTAATCCTTGAATTTAAGATCTTTCATATGAGAGAAAATATACTTAATACGTCATCGGAAATTATTGAAAAATTTTATGTACAAAAAAAAAAATTATTAATGAAAACTTATCTATATAATATAGTTCAATATATATGATGATCTATGATTGTTTTCTTTTTGTTCCTATTATCTCCACACTAAAATGATTGGAAGATAAATATTTTGGAAAATATATTTATCACAAATAATAATTTTTTTTACCTTATCCATCACATCATTTCAGATTCCACATATAGTTTGCATCATTTCAATCAATTTCCATATTTATTTAAAAATTTTAAAATCAAGTTCCCTGTTATTTGCCATCCAAAAAAATTATATTATAAATTAAAAATTAATATAAAAAAAGACCTCTTAACTAAAGAAATTTTGATTTTTTTTTAATTTTAAGTTTCTTTGAAGGATCTTTTTATTGAACAATTAAATGTTCATTTTATGCGAAGTCAGGATTTGAAAGACAACCGTGTATTCTTTATGGTTGTTCTCAATGTTCCTATTTTTTTTATGATTATAAAAAAGTTAAAAGTAATAGTCTTTTTGAAGTCTTCTCTATATAAATTTAAGGGTTAATTTTTTTTTACCCACCTGAACAAAGTTGCTTTTTCGATTCGGCACCTCAACTTTTTTTTATTAAAAAACAGCCCAAACTTTCTATAAATTTCAATGAGGCACCTCCACAAGACCCAGAGAGCGGACGTGAGGTTAACGCGCTAATTTGTTAGTTAACTTTATCTAATTTCGAGGCTAACCCTAATCATAAACATAACCGTTAGTTACACTAACAAATGCCAAACTAATTCAAAACTACTCATTATTATGTCTAACCTCTCCCGACAAACCTCCCCTCCCGCGACAAACATACTCTCTCCCGACCAAGCTCCTCTCCAACGACCGTCCTCAAGATCTCGAGCACCATCTCCAGTCGAACTCAACTTCGGCAACGAAATGGATTCCACAGGGTTCCCCGGCTCCGTTTTCCCCTTGGATCGGCGATCCCTAAGTCAAGGGAGGGTGACTTCCCGGTGGTGCATGAGAAGTCCAGTTGTGGCCAACCAGTGCGGGACGACGTCAGAGGCAAGGGCCCTCTAAAGCAGGTAAGTGGTGGTAGGGGTTTTCGGGATTAGGGTTTAAATTATTAGTTCATATTTTAGGGTCGAGTATGAAATTTCTACTGTTGAGTATGAAATTTTCAAAGTTTCTTCCTCTGAACTGATTTCAGTTACATTGAGTATGAAATTCACCCATTTTAAAGTTATTGTTCCAATTGTGATCTACTTTAGCTTAATTTTGTTGCAGATGATTAGGATTTGTTAGAATTTGTTCAAATTAAGTTAGATAGTGGAATGTAGCTAATTTCATATTTTTAATTATAGGGTTTAGGGTTCACGCAATCTAATTAGGAGTTTAAGTTAAAATTTTAGATATGGTCCCCTTCAAATGTCCACTCTTCCAATGCTGACATGTGATTTGGTGGAATTTGATTAGGTTGAGTCTACTGCAGACATTAATATGCCAATGGAGGGAGGAAAAGATGCTACTGTCAATCAGAGTTACAATGTATGTTTACATTGTACTAATGTTGTAAATGTGATTCAAAGGCTGAAATTTCATTTGAATGTTTTCAGGTTGAGGTTATGGCAGACAATGAATCACCAATGGAAGGAGGAGAAAATACTGTTTCTGACAACAGTTACAATGTAAGCTCACTTTGAGTTAACAAATTTTTTTGTTAGCTTCTAATAGGGTATGTATCCATGAGGAAAAATTCATGAAGGCCAAAATAATTTTTTTAGGGCTTCATGATCCATATAATTGCAATAAGGCTCACTGTCCTGCATTGAACCCTACTTTTAGGGCTCTTGGACATTCCAAATGGCCCATTTCAAGCTTGAAAAAAATTTCTTAGATTGTAGAAAGGTATGTAACAATGAGAGAAACATTCATGTTTTTTTTTTGTTTAGTGTCCTGCATTGAACCCTACTTATAGGGGTCATGGGCATTCCAAATAGCCCATTTCAAGCCAAATAAAAAATTCTTAGGGTGTAGAATGGTCTGTATCAATGAGAAAAAATTCAGGATCCCTATAATTGCATTTTTTGTTCACTGTCCTGCATTGAACCCTACTTATAGAGGTCATGGGCATTCCAAATAGCCCATTTCAAGCCAAATAAAAAATTCTTAGGTTGTAGAAGGGTATGTATCAATGAAAAAAAAATTAATGATCCCTATAATTGCATTTTTTGTTCAGTGTCCTGCATTACCCTACTTATAGAGGTCATGGGCATTCCAAATTGCCCATTTCAAGCCAAATAAAAAATTCTTAGGTTGTAGAAGGGTCTGTATTAATGAAAAAAATTCATGATCCCTATAATTGCATTTTTTGTTTAGTGTCTTGCATTGATCAGGTACTTCAACCTAGTTTTGCTGCAAATTGATCAGTATTTGTTAGAATTTGTTCAAATTTAATTAAATAGTGGAATGTAGCTAATTCATATGTTTAATTATAGGGGATAGGGTTTTGGCAATCTAATTAGGAGTTTAAGTTAAAAAAAAACATTTTGTTAGGTTCTAGTAGGATATGTATCCATGAGAAAAATTCATGAAGGCCAAAATAATTCTTTTAGGGCTTCATGATCCCTATAATTGCAATAATGTTCATTGTCCTATGTTACAGCCTAGATTTCCAATAATGTTTGATTAGGTAGAGCCTATGTTACAGCCTAGATTTCCAATGGAGGGAGGAGAAGATACTGATGGCAGCCAAGGGATTAAAGTTGGGGGGGAAAATGTTATTGCTAAAGAGAATGAAGAAGTTGAAGAGCTTCCAGAGGATCCAGACTTCAGAGAATCTGATGAAGAAGTTGAGGATGAGGAGGATGACTTATTTTTTAGTACAGCAGACAGTGAGGCATATGAATCAGAGTTAAGGGCATGGTTGGGCAGAGAACTTGGAGGGAGAGATCATAATATGGAAGATGAGGAATCTGAGTATGACAATACTGAAATATTGAGAGGCTTGTCTGACTCCAGTGACAGTGATGTTAGTGTCCAAAGAAAGAAGAGGTGTAGGTACCCACAGTTTAATGAGGAAACTGACCTGCAAGGTGAAGTTGTATTAGAGAAAGGAATGGAGTTTAGTAGTCACAAACTCTTCAAGGAGGCTTTGAGGGAGTATGCAGTCCAAAAAGGGTTTGACTATGACTTCCAACATAATGAAAGTAAAGTTGTAGCAGCCTATTGCAAGAAAAAATGTGGGTGGTATATTAGAGCATCCCTATCAGCTAAGAAGAGCTCATTTCAAATAAAGACTTTCAAGAAGGAACACAATTGTGGAAGACAAGGCCCAAGTAGTAAGATAGATTATAAGTGGCTTGCAAAAAAATTCATGGAAGAGATAAGGGACATGCCAAAGATGGATATTGGGGCTTTCCAGAACATGATTGCAAAAAAATTTGGTATGGAGACGACACGCAGTCAGTGTTACAGAGCAAGAAAGAGGGCTTTGGAAATTTTGGAAGGAGATCACATTGCACAATACAAGTTACTATGGAACTATTGTCATATCTTGTTAGAGACTAATCCTGGCAGTAGTGTTAAGATGATGGCAGCAAATGGTGTTTTTCAGAGGCTGTATGTTTGCTTTGCTGCTTGCAAAGATGGGTTAAAGCATTGCAGGCCTGTCATTGGATTAGATGGCTGCCACATCAAGGGAGGGTTTCCAGGGCAATTATTATGTGCTATTGGGATAGATGCCAATGACAACATGTTCCCAATAGCACATGCAGTAGTTGAAGTGGAAAATACTACAAGTTGGGGCTGGTTTATTGAGAACCTTCTTCATGATATAGGCTCTGTGGCAGACAACAAATGGACATTCATGTCTGATCAACAGAAGGTTAGTCGCAAGTTACAAGTATTATTTTCTTCAAAGTACATTAGCTATAATTGTTTTATTTAATTGACAGTTCTGACTTCACTTTATTTTTGTAGGGCTTGGTTAACATCCTTGCAGACTATGTTGAGCCAAAGGATCATAGAATTTGTGTCAGGCATCTGTATGCGAACTTCAAGAAGAAATATCCTGGGAGAGAGTTCAAGAATGCATTATGGGCATGTGCAAGGGCAACTATTGAGGTTCAATTCAATTCATGCATCGAGAGACTCAGATCAATTGCTCCTAGCGATTAGTGCGATTAGAGTGGATTACTTCTGAGAGAGAACCGAGGAGAGATGGACTAGACACAAATTTTCAACTGAGGTGAAATGTGACATATTGTTGAACAACATATCTGAAACTTTCAATTCCTTCATACTCAAGGCTAAAGAGAAGGCCATTATCACAATGCTTGAAATGATCAGGAGAATGTTAATGAAGAGGTTTCATTTGAAAATGACTGGGATGGAAAGATTGAACTGTCTAATATGTCCAAGGATCCAAAAAAAGTTGGATTGGAATAAGAGGGCAGCATTTGAATGTATAGCACACTGTGGTAGGGGAACTAAAATTGAAGTGGAGCATTGTTACCTGGGCAGAGAAGTGGTAGATGTGAATAACAGAAACTGCACTTGTAGGAAGTGGGATTTATCTGGGATCCCATGTGTCCATGCTTGTGCAGCCATCTCTTTCTTAAGGCTCATACCTGAAGACTATGTTGACCAGTGCTACCACAGGTGAGTTTATTTTCAATTGAATTCAGAAATTAAAGTGTTTATATTAATTAACATCCCTTTTCATATTTTGTAGGGAGTTATTCTTGAAAACCTATGAGCCCACCATGCAACTTACACGGGCCACGGGTGGGCAGGCTCGCCCTTATACACCCGGTTGCCCCACCTAAGGGACGAGAAGGGAGAGCGGGGAAGGCCTAAAAGGCTTAGGAAAAGGAGCCAAACAGAACCTCCTGCAACTGCTGTCAACAGAATCAGTAAAGATGGCACAATTATCAGATGTGGCAACTGCAATAGAGTAGGGCACAATGTAAAAACATGCAAGGCCACACCTGATCTTGTTAGAGCTGAAAAATTGAGAATTACAAGGGAGAAGGCTACCATGAGAAGGAGAGCAAAGAAAGCTGCAGTAAGCGACCATAACAGTCATGTCCAGAGTGGTAATGCAAGTTAGGATTATGTAGTCAGATAAGGGCAACAAGAAGTACCTTTTTTGTAGATTTGGCCAAGAAGTACTCTTTTGTATCTTTGGGCAAGAAGTGATTTTTTTGTAGCTTTACTGCTAACATACTCTTCTTGTAACAAGGATGAATTATGTTGATTTTGTTATAAATATTGTTAGTTTACATTCTGGGAGCCTCAAAAAAATTGCACTTATCTCAATTAAATTTTTTTAATGGTGTGGAAGGCAGATCAAAGCTAAATTAAATTTTTTTTAGGCTTCAAAGCACTTGTATTGGCCAGGACAAGTGAGTTTCAGCCCTAGCTTTCACTATATGTATTAACTAGTGTTACAGCTTACAATAAAGCTGTGGCCTCAAAAAAATTATTTCTGCCTCAATTAAATTTTTTTAATGGTGTGGAAGGCAGATCAAAGCTAAATTAAGTTTGTTTTGTGCTCCAAAGCACATAGATTGGCCAGGAGAACAAAGATTCTGCAACAGCTTCATCGGTAAGCTGTAATTAGGTTTACAGCTTACCATGATTCTGTTGGCCTCTAAATATTTTTTTTTTGGGGCCTGATTAATTTTTTTTATGGTATGTAATGCTGTCAGAAGCTAATTTAATTTTGTGTGAGGCTTCAAAGCACTTGTATTGGCCAGGACAAGTGAGTTTCAGCCCTAACTTTCACTATATGTATTAACTAGTGTTACAGCTTACAATAAAGCAGTTGGCCTCAAAAAAAAATTATTTTTGCCTCAATTAAATTTTTTTTAATGGTGTGGAAGGCAGATCAAAGCTAAATGAAGTTTGTTTTGTGCTCCAAAGCACATAGATTGGCCAGGAGAACAAAGATTCTGCAACAGCTTCATCAGTAAGCTGTAATTAGGTTTACACCTTGCACATAGATCATTTGCAACCAACTAACAATCAAAACTTTACACTTTGCTTGCAAATGAAAACTTTAATCTCAACACAATTTCTTTTAATAAGTGTCAATAGACGATCTGTACCCAAACTACATTTTGACAGCTCTAAACATATCTTATCCATTACTAATTACATCAGAGGTTATGATCATGCAAGACAAGTAAGTTTCTTTGTCCTGATGTAAACAAATAGGATTAAGAAAATGGAAAAAATTGCACTCCTCCAGTATCCTGTTTCCGATGACCCTTGCTTCAGAGGACCTCTCGTCGGCCAACGCAAAGTCGCCTCTCCCTTAAGTTAGGGATCGCCACTCCAAGGGGAAACCGAGCCGGGGAACCCCACGTACTATTTTTCCGTCATCGGAGTTGAGTTCGACTCAGCGATGATGCTCGAGATCTTCATGATGGTCGCGGGAGGGGAGGTTTGTCGGGAGAGGTTAGAAATAATAACGATTAGTTTTGAAATAAAATAGAAAATTAAATTAGTTTGGTGTTGTTAGTGTAACTAACGGTTATGTTTATGATTAGGGTTAGCCTCGAAATTAGATAAAGTTAACTAACAAATTAGCGCGTTAACCTCACGTCCGTCTCAGGGGTGCTGACGGAGGTGCCTCATTGAAATTTATAGAAAGTTTGGGCTGTTTTTTAATAAAAAAAAGTTGAGGTGCCGAATCGAAAAAACAACTTTGTTCAAGTGGGTAAAAAAAAATTAACCCTAAATTTAAACTAAAGATCGAATTGACAAACTTCATTGCATATTAATTACCAAAGATAACCAAGTTGTGTGTCAAATTAATAAGACAACAATACTCGTGTTAGTTGGATAGAAATATTCACAAACTATGAAAGATAAATAGTAGCAATCTTACGAATAATAATAACAATAACAACAACAACAACACGGATGATGATGATGATAATATGATAAACAGTTGCCTTTAATCTCTCAATTCACTTTGAGCATCATGTTATTCATCAGACACTAAAGGCTCATGCAAACCACTTTGAACACCCCCTTGTTCTATTGAATCATCCCTTTGATCAACCTTTGTTTTGGTTTCATAATCCTCTGCTTTCCCCCACAACACAATGTACAATCCAACAATCACAACAACAGCACCAACCAAACTGCAAATTCACATCAAATTTGATTATAAATCCATATTTCCAAAAACTGATGAAAAAACACTGATAAAGAAATAAACCACTAGTCTAAGTTACTAGAGATACATGCATACCTTCCGACGTAAAGCTTTTCGCGAAGTATTAGGAAGGAGAAAGTGGTAGCAATGACAGTGGCAAGTGGACTAAAGATAGCACAAAAAAGAGGACCTCTTGTTGCAATTACCCATGCTTGTAGATAAAATGTAACACCAGAACCAAAAATTCCCTGAATAACGTTCAATCAATCAGGAAAATTAGATTCTCAAAAAACTTTTTTTCTGTTGTAAACCTGAATGCTTACTGTAAATAGACAAGCAAGGAGTTGAATTCCTGATCTGATTTTCCAAACAGTAAAACTCGGTTCTATAAACAATGTGAGGATGGATGATTGCAAGGTTGATAAGAAACATAACCAAACTGCTAATGATAATGGATCAAGATAATTCTTGCAGATTGGAACCTGAAAGAAAGAATTGATTAATTAATGGTTGTTTTAAGATTGAATTACAAGATTACTAATTTGATTTACCTGTAAAATTAGCCAAAGAGACCCAAAAATATTGGCTCCCATGAGAAAGAGGGATCCAAAGATCCACCTTTGTTCTACTGATTGGAGAATTGAAGAGCCTTTGTACAAAGCCATGCACGTGGCTCCTGCTAAGCAGATTAGAGTCCCCAATATCTTCGCAATGCTCCTTAAATTCAGTTTTACTTTCTCTAATCTGAACATATATATTTTCATTTATTTTTCTCAGTAGGAAAGAGAGAAGATAATATATTGAAATAAACTCTGAATACTCATAGTTATATAGACCAGATTATTTCTAAAGATTTTTTAATCACTATGAAGTAAGTTTATTGATGATCAAAGAAAGAGTTTACCCAAGGAACACAGTCATGAAAAATGTCATCGCTGGGACAAGATTGACCATGGCTGTAGCCACTGAAACAGATGTCATGTCCAAGCCTTGGAGAACGAAGTACTGGCTCAAAGTTGGACTGCCATGAATCAAAACAAACAAAAAGAAATCATGTAAAAATTAGAGAAAAAAGAGAGAGGAAACTTTGATCAGGGATGATTGAAGAATCATATATACCCAATAAGAGCAGTAAGAAACACCAATGAAAATCCCTTCACTCCCAAAGCCAAGTGATCCATCTTTCCTCTGCAAGCCAACATGAACTTACAGCTCAAAAGAGAGAGAGAGAAAGGGAGAGAGAGGGAGATACCCTTTGAGTAGGATGGATGCAGGGAACAAGACAAGAGTGGCAATGGCTTGTCGATAAACCACAAAGACCATGACATTGAAGCCCTCTTTGAATGCTTGCTTGGTAAGGAGAGACAAGGTTCCATGGATGGATTCCGCCACCACCATTGCCAAGATGGCTTTTCCCCCATTAGAGCAACACTGCCTCATCTCTCTAACTTGGCTTTCCGCCAGCAAGCTTAGTTTTAACTAAGGTGTAATACCCAATTTAGTCCCTGTGTTAGACTGATTTGTGATTTTAGATCCTTTTATTTTAATATGACCCTTTTTTATCCTTATATTTTCATGAATGAAAAATGTCAATCCCTCCCATAGGCCTTTTTAGTCCCTATACATATACTTTTCAGGCTTTTTTTGTTCCCTATATATATGCCTTTAGGGATTGTATTTTTACAATCATAAAAATAGAGGGACTAAAAAGACTCAAATTAAAATAAGGGGAGCTAAAATCACAAATCGGTATAATATATGGACAAAATTGGGTATTAAACTTTTTAACTAATTTATTTAAATTTTAACTTTTTTTTTGTTTGGTCTTCTATCAAAGTGGTTGTCTTTTCTGCTAGTGCTGCACTGCAACATGTCTGACCAATGGCAATAGGCATGTTTTCCTTTTTCATAATTTAATATTTTTTAAAATCAAAAGATTGCATTTCTTTTATGCTAAGATCCAAAACAATGTTTGGCTCATGATTAAATCAAAGAATATATGCAATGCATCAATTTTCAACTTATGATGTAATTGATGCATTTATATGTTTTTTTTTTCCAAATTGTGTGCTACAATTCTTCACAGATTATGTGTAGTATTTAGTTTTAACTATTTTATATAAATTTTAAATTTTATTTTACAATGTGCCGAAATTGAAAGCAAAAGTTAATGTTTTCCAATTTATTTTAAATTTATAGCAGTTAGATCAGTAATGCTATGTACAGGAGCGAGTATTGGGCAACTAAAATTAAACATATTCATAAGATGAATGTGGTAGAAATGAGGATGTTAAGGTGGATGAGTGGTCATACAAGATAGGACAAGATTAGAAATTAATCCGATAGAAGGTGTGTTGCACCAATTGAAGATAAAATAAGAGAAAGACGTTTAAGATGGTTTGGACACGTGCATCGTAGACCCCAGGTGCCCCGGTTTGAAAATGTGATAGTTTAGTAATAAGAAGGTAAGAAGAATGATAAAAGTAGGTCTAGGATTAAATGGAGAGAGATGGTATCTAAGGACATATGTACATTAGATATTGAGTTGAATCTTGACTTTAACAGAGGGATATGGAGACAGAGAATTCATATAGCCAACCCCATCTAGTATGAAAATAAGGCTTGGTTGATGTTGTTGGTTGTTGTTGTTGTCGTCGTCATTGGTTGTTGTTGTTGTTGTATAATTTTCATAATTTTTATGATATTTAAATTTTTTTTATAATTTTAACATAGTTTTTAAGTATTTTTAAAAATAAATTGGCCATTGGCCCTGCACAGCCCATGCTCGGCCATGCCTCGTGTCGGGCCGAGCTTCTGCATTGTGTATGTTGGGCCGGGCGAAACACTAATGTCCTACCATGTCTTAATAAAAAACATTTAACAAGTTCCCCAATTTTTTTATTTTTCATTTTTATCTTTTTAGAGTTGTGATAATTTAGATTTTTAAACTAAGGATGAACCCCATTTTTGATCCATGTAATTTGACTTGATATTAATTTCCATTTTGTATAATGAAATTGTTCGTTATAAACCTTATATATTGAATTTTTTTTGTTCACTTTTATCCTTATTGCTAACATGGTAGCCAACTGCCATACAAATTAAAATACAATTAATTTTTATTTAGTTTAATTGCTTATGTGACGATGGTGGCAGACGTAACAATACATGGCCTGCTGATGTGAACTTATATGCCATGTTAGCACAACTCTTTTTAGAGAATATTTTCTAATGTGGCATGTTGATTTGGCATATTAAAAAAATTTGCAAAATTTTTCAAAATTTATGATTATAGAAATTAGTTGGTGATCATAAAATCTAAAATGATTAGGAGGGGGGAGAGCCCTTATGCACTAGGTGTCTTTTAACCTAGATATGTCAACTTGTATTCTGAAGATATTGTGGAAGTATTGCCAGATACTCATAGCATATGAACATGAAGTGAATATGTGGGATATCATTTCTTGCTTTGTTTCACACAAGTAACATAGATTAGGTCTCACCCTACTTTCGCTTGTGCAGATTGTCCAAAGTGAGGATTTTATTTTCTCTGGCTAAAAGAGTTGGACCTTAATCATTGGGCATGGGTTCTTTTAGAAGTCCTTTTGTAAGTCACTCTGGATCCCACCATCCACCCTGAAGTGACAAAGGGTTTTCATAGAGAATCCTCATGTTGGTCCCAGCTTCCAAATTTGTTCATAGAAATTGGGGTTAAGGGGATCCGAGTTCTGCAAAAGTTTAAGTGGGAGCTGAAACTCAGCCGAATCCCCTTCTGATAATGGGCTTGGTTTGATTAGTGTTTCGCCTTTTCGCATCATATCCTGAGCCTCCTAAAAGGAGAGGGATCATTTTACGATTAATGACAAACAACTTAGCATATTATTGCAAGGTGATTGTTCCTCTATCCAATTATCCATCCAAAAATTTATGGATACACCACTCCCTGGTTTAGAGGTGATATTGATTGCCAAAGCTTGTCTTTCTAGGCATGTAGCCTCCAAAACTAGGAAACTTGCCTTGGGGTCTTTTTGTAGATGTCATAGAAGTTCCTTCTAAAGTATCTTCTCTTGATAATTTTTTGGCATAAGCCGGCCTGCTCGGTGAGAATTCTCTACTACCATCTTCCCAAGAGTGCTCCATTGAATTCATGTAAATTGAGAATATCCCAACCTCCTTGTGGCTTCGGCCTACATAGTTTATCCCAACTGACCAAGTGGTAGGCATGCGATTTTGACTTGATCCATAGGAATTGCTTTCTTATGGCATCAATCTTGTGAATCACCCATTCTGGTAGTCGATATATTGATATCTAGTAAATGAGCATGTAGATAGGAGTGAATTAATTAGGGCGAGCCGTCCCCCAGGTGATAGAAATTTTCCTTTCCATGCGGGCAATCTCTTTCTGATTCCTTTGATGAGTTCCCACCATTCTTCCTTCTTTGGTCTAATATCGGAGATAGGTACCCCTAGGTATTTGATTGGAAAGGTTGTCTATGGGCAATTGATGATGCAGATTATATCTAAGGTTGTATATCCTTCTGTTTTAATAGAGATGATCACACTTTTGTTGAAGTTGATTCTCAACCCTGAGCGTCCCTCAAAGAGGTAAAAAATTAGTTTTAGTGTTCTTATTTATGCTAGGTCCCCAGTACAGCAGATTAGGAGGTCATCAGCGTAATGGAGGAATACCACAGTGTCCTCCTTATGTGGACCTATTTGGACCACACTATATATGTTGGCTCTAATTGCCTTTGAAAACATCATGGTGAGCACATCAGTAGCTAGTACAAACACAAAAGAGATGATAGTGGGTCCCCTTGACAAAGGTCCCTCTTTTTTCTCACATATTCTAATGGTGTTCCGTTGATTAGGAATCGGGTTTTGGATGAGTATACCTTCATGCTTATCCATTTTAGCCATTTAGGTCCGAAATCTCTTGCTTGTAGGATTTCTAAGAGAAAGTTCTAGTTTACCATATCAAAGGCTTTTTTTGAAGTCCACTTTGATCAAGGTACTACTTGTGTTGCTCCTTTTCAGCTAGTGGGTAAGTTCTTATGATGCCTGTATTATCATGGATCACTTCCACTTGTGATTTGCTTACCAGGTCCCCGATAACCAAGCTAAGCCAGTTCGCCAATGCCTTGGAGATTATCTTGGCAGAGCAGTTCATCATGCTTATTGGATTATAGTCCTTTATTGTTTCAAGAGCATTATTTTCGGGGATTATGAGAATATGTGCTTAGTTGAGCCTTTCCATATTCGCAGTTCAGGGGAAGAAATCCTCAAAGAGCTTAAGAATATCATTCTTCAAGATATTCCAACCTTGATTCTGTCTTATTTTATGACCAACATTTTCAAAAGACCTCTACCTACACATATGTTATTTTCTCCTTATAAATCTTACAATAATAACAAGAGTAAAAATAACATAAACAGTTGCCTTTAATCTCTCAATTCACTTTGAGCATCATATTCTTCATCATACACTAAAGGCTCATTTTTTTTATTAAAATGGATAAACCACATTCATTTATTGATTGATAAGATTATAAGAGGAACAGTTGATACATAGATGCCCATCTGGGCACCCAACCCCCCGAAGGGACCTCAGGTGCCCTATCGGACTACTCCTATGAGATTTGCCCGTTGACTCGTCATCAAAGTCATCCCTGTTCATTAATGATCGAAGGCCCGGCCCCAACCACTAAAGGCTCATGCAAACCACTTTGAGCACCACCTTGTTCTATTGAATCATCCCTTTGATCAACCTTTGTTTTGGTTTCATAATCCTCTGCTTTTCCCCACAACACAATGTACAATCCAACAATCACATCAACAGCACCAACCAAATTGCAAATTCACATCAAATTCGATCATAAAACTATATTTCCAAAAACTGATAAAAAATAAACCACTAGTCTAAGTTATCAGAGATATATGCATACCTTCCGACGTAAAGCTTTTCACGAAGTATTAGGAAGGAGAAAGCGGTAGCAATGACAGTGGCAAGTGGATTAAAGATAGCAGAAAAAAGAGGGCCTCTTGTTGCAACTGCCCATGCTTGCAGATAAAATGTAACACCAGATCCAAAAATTCCCTGAATAATGTTCAATCAATCAGTAAAATTAAATTCTCTTTAACTTTTTCTTTAGCTGTAAACCTGTATGCTTACTGCAAATAGACAAGCAAGGAGTTGAATTCCCGATCTGATTTTCCAAACAGTAAAACTCGGTTCTATGAAAAATGTGAGGATGGATGATTGCAAGGTTGATAAAAAAAAAAACTTAACCAAACTGATGGTGATAATGGATCAAGGTAATTCTTGCAGATTGAAACCTGAAAGACAGAATTGATTAATTAGTGCTTGTTTTAAGATTGAGTTCCAAGATTAGTAATTTGATTTACCTGTAAAATTAGCGAAAGAGGCCAACAAATACAGTTCCCATGAGAAAGAGGGATCCAAAGATCCACTTTTGTTCTACTGATCGGACTGATCGGAGAATTGAAGAGCCTTTGTACAAAGACATGCACATAGCTCCTGCTATGCAAATTAGAGTCCCCAATATCTTCGCAATGCTCGTTAAACTCATTTTTACTTTGTCTAATCTAAACATATTTTCATTTATTTTTCACAGTAGGAAAGAGAAAGATAATATATTGAAATAAACTCCAACAACTCATACTTATATTGACCTTACTATTTCTAAAGATTTTAATTAAACACAGTGATAATAAAAGAAGAAATAGTTTACCCAAGGAACAGAGTCATGAGGAAAGTCACTGCAGGGACAAGATTGATCATGGGGCGGAGCTACATGGAGAAGAAGGGGGGCAATTGCCCCCCCTTCTCATTCGAGATTTTCATATATTATATTATAACATATTTATTTTTTTATTATATAATATATTTTAATAGTTGAATTGCCCCCTTATCAACTTATCTGTTTTAACTTGATGTCATGTGACTTATCTTATTTCTATTAAATTATAAATAAATTAATAAAATAATATATAGAAAACAAAACTTAAAATAAACTAATATTTTAATTAACTTTTCTATCCTTGATATTAACTCATATCAGATTAAATTTTGTTAAAAACTTCTCTCGACTTGGAATCTTGTCTATTCCGCTAATACGTTTGTGAACCTGCTTCCTTCTTTCTGTTTGACGCCCCGCTCCGACCACGGTCCCACTCTTGACCGACTGTCCCACTCTTGCTTAGCGTTCCACTTGTGTGTGATTTATGGGGGATTTTTTCATCGCTCTCACAAGTCACAAACTTCTTGTTTTTTTTTTCACTTATAAAGCTATTCCACGAAATCCAATGTCAGATTTCTTTTTTTATCTTTTATTTTCAATTGTTTTGTTTTGTTTAATATCTCAACTATTTTTTCTCTGGTTTGTTGCTTGATTTGATTTTTTTTCTTTTAAATTCAAAAGGGGTTTTTATTTGTATAAATTTAGTTTGGATATTCAATTTGAATTGAAAGAATTGATATAAAAAAAGATTTAGATTATAACTCCCAATAATCTTGTATGGATTTAGTTTGGATATTTAATTGGCAGGCCATCTCTCTCATCTTTGCCCTCCAATTAGGGTTAAAATTAGGTTTTTTTTTTATTATCTAGTCTCATGATTCGATTTCTTTTTGCACCTCTCTAATTTTTCTTTTGATCTTGTGTTGCATTTGAGTTAATTGTTGCCCCCTTTATCAACAATTTCTGGCTCCGCCACATGGCTGTGGCCATTGTAGGAGATGTCATGTCCAAGCCTTGGAAATAGAAGTGCTGGCTCAAAGTTCCACTGCTACGAATCAAAACAATCAAACAAAATCATAACACTGCTAGGAAAGTGGTGGTGGCGTCTTCTGAGAGGGGAGGCTGGCATTTGTGGCAAAATCATAACAAACGCCTACTATCACGGTTCTCAGCTAAATCCCTACAAGAGGGCTCCTACTCGGATGTCCTATTTCTGGAAAGGAGTGACTGAACAAACTGAACCTACAATGGCAAACATAGTCACCAAAGCTGAATCGGGCGAGACGGTCCGCCTATGGTTTGATAACCGGATCAACGACCTAGGCCCGTGTCGCTCCTTCCCCGAAGCCCGCATTAATCGATAACAAAGGGAAGCCCTCACTATCCAAGCAAAGCAGTAACCAACAAAGAGGCGTACCACACTACTCAAGCCAGGCCCGTTGACTCAAGGACCGACAGAGTTAATGGGAGACATTCAAGAACATCTGGCCCGAACCGGTTCGGGCCACGAAGACCTTCGAAAATGGAGACTAACTCCAAATCAGGTCTTCTCGGTCAAGTCCCTCTACCGCTTCAGAATGGATGGGGGGTTGGGAGCCCCCTCCCAGCGTCTTTCTGGAAACAGGCATGCCCGCAGAAGATCAAACTCTTCGCATGGTTAGCATGGGATGACAAGCTTCCCACGCTGTTAAACCTGGCAAAGAGACAATGGAGAGGCGAGAGGACCATCTGCGACAGGGAGGACGAATCCACCGAACGTCTACTGATCAAATGCCCATACTCGAGGGAGATATGGTCCCATTATAGCAGACTTATGGGCGGAGCGCCTCCCCCCAACCAGATACAAGATCTCTGGGGCCGCGCTACCATCTCCAAACAACTGGGGAATACAATCCGAAACGGCTTGAACCTCCTCGTCATGGCTGCCACATGGTGCATCTAGCTAGAAAGGAACAGGCGGTGCTTTCAAGATAAACACCGTGTTTATACGAATCTACTCCGCCACATTGATTTCCTTTACCTATCATGGGTCGACGCGACAAGCGCCACAAAATGAAATCAGCTCCAGGAGATGCTCACCATTGTCAGGCATAGTCTCACCCTCACCAGGGAGGAACGGGCACACAGAACACAGGATACAGATTTCGAGGATGCGAATCTCAAAGAGGTGGAGCCTGGATGAGGGACAACAGAGGAACATTGTTATCTGTCTGGTTCACCTAGGAACCACTTGTAACCTCAAGGCCTATGGCCGGTATTGTCTTATTACTATTTCTAATATTTTTAATAAATAAATGTAATTTATCCGTCTTTTCAAAAAAAAAACAATCAAACAAATCATGTCAATATTGGAAAAAAAAAAGTAAGGAAACATTGAAGGGAATGAATGAAGAATCATACCTAACAAGAGCAGTAAGAAAACACCAATGAAAATCCCTTCACTCCCAAAGCCAAGTGATCCATCTTTCCTCTGCAAGCCACCATGAACTTTCAGATCGAGATCCAGAGAGAGATAGATGGAGAGAGAGACCTTTTGCGTAGGATGGATGCAGGTAACAAGAAAAGAGTGCCAATGGCATGTCGATAAACCACAAAGACCATCACATTCAAACCCTCTCTGAATGCTTGCTTGGTCATGAGAGCCATGGCTGCATAGATGGATTGCACCACCACCATTGCCAAGATGGCTTTACCCCCATTAGAGCAAGACTGCCTCATCTCTGACTGAGCTAGCAGGGCTAGAAATGAAAGATACAGATCTTTTTTTGATATTATGAAAAAACTGTTGTTGGTGGGAAAGAATGGTCATTTAAGAAGTGCCGCGTTGTTTGCCGAGGCAGTTGTCGTTTTTATGAAAAAAAAAGTGTTTTTTGAATAAATGGATAAAATTTCATTGAATTTAAAAAATAGTACATAAGTCTATAAATAATTATGGCAGGTCACAATTAAAGTGAGTTGTACCTTTCTCTTCTGTAGTTGGGTGTGCGAGACTTCTCTTGTAAATGTCAGGCTCCTATTAACTTGAGTGAGAGAGAGAAAGAGAGAGTTTTCAGGTCACGACTCGAAGTTTATTATATCTAAAAGATGATAGGGGTACCGATGTGGTAATGAAATGGATTTGGGAACGATCAACTTTTGATTGAGCCAAGATATCAGATTTCAACCTCTAGTGATATCATCATTATATAGGAAAAAACTGAGACAAGACGGGACGGAAAAACTCTCTCCAAAAAGAGACGGGTATTTAGATAAATTTTCGAAAAAGCCCGTTGACCCAATGGAGAGGTAACAACAAGGGATGGGTGGGGAATAATATCAAAAAAGAGGGATTGCAAATAAAAAAAATAGAGGGACAAAATGATCAGATGGAAAATTATCAAGAAGTAAAAAATAAGTTTTTCAAAAAATAAATGCATATGAAATGTAGTCTAAATGATGTGAAATGACTATCTTGTCTGTCCTATGCCCAACTGCTATATGCCCACTTCCTTTTTGGGTTATTTTCAATTTTTTTAAACCGGAAATTACTTTTCGATCCTTGTAAAGTTTGGAAATTATTTTTAGATCCACGGGTGTGTGTTTATCTGTTTACTACAATGGTGTATGTGCTTACTACAATGGGCTATCTGTTTAGCATGTAGTCCCAGGGAACAATGCCAGGGACTATATAATAATTTTCTTTTTTTAAATTATTATTTTTCTCAGCCCAATTATTTATTGGGGAATGTAAAAAATTAAAAAATATTTTTATCCTAGATATTGACTAGACAGTCTTAAGATTATTTTGATAAATAAAATAGTTTTAAAATTAAAAAGTTAATAATTTAAAAAAAAATAGATTAGAAATTATCTTTGTTTCCGTACATGTCAATTGACTTAGACAGAATTTCAAGTGTCAATTAGAACATTTTAATACTTTTAATATTTATGGATGTTTAATGGAAGTTATTGGTTGATTAATAATAGTTATTGATTTCATTAAAATAATAAGATCATACGAGTTATTTAGTTCAGTTGGTACTGTTTAAGTTCTGTTTTGGGCCTTCTAATAAAGTCCTTGTCCATACCAAAGATTGGTCTTTTAAGAAACTTGAAGTTCAAAATTTTCACTTTTATTATTTTTAGGGTAAACTACTTGGATAGTCACTAAACTATGGGGTCCATCCTATTTGGATCACTAAACTTTAAAAAATTTAATTGGGTCACTAAACTTTTTAATTGCGTACAATCAGGTCAACCGAGGCCTCTGGCGTTAGCGGTACATGCGGCGTGGCGGGGCCGCGTGGCCACGTTGACTTGCCACATCATCACCTCCCTCTTTGACTTCTTCTTTACATTTTTACCCAATCGTCTCTCTTCTCTCCCGATCTCTCTCTCGAGGTTCACCTAGAAAACCTAGCTAGCGCTGGCCTTGGCCGGGAGGCCGAACTCTCTCCGGCAAGCCTGCAGTGCAGTTGGCCGCCATCGCCACACCATCGAGAAGCCCTAGAGGCAAAGGCAAAGCTCCAAATCCATCGAGAAAGGTGCCCTCTTTTGTCTCTTTTTTTTTTTTTTTCCTTTTTTCACCTATATTCTCGCCATTGAGGAACAATTCAAAAAAGAAGGCTCTTTTTTTTATCCATCTTATGGTGTTCTTTTATGTTTGACTTTGTGGAACCTAATCTGAAAATGAGGTTTCTGATTTGTTTGTTTAGGTTGTGATCTCTAGATCGTTGATTTCGGTTGAGAATGGAATTGGAATCTGTTTGAAAGCTACGATTATGGGTCTAGTCTCGGAGTTTGGGGCTGATTTGGGCTTCTGGAGAAGAGGAGATCCTTTTCATGATCTTTGTTGGGATGGATAAAGAGAGGGTTTTCTTATTTGATTTGTATAGGTATGGTGACCCGTTTGGCCTCAGATGACAAGGGCCATTCGCCTCCTTGACCTAGAAATCAGTCCCATGATCATTGAATGCCAGATAGATTTGTGAAGGAGGAATCTATAAGATTTGTGAAGATCTTTTCTTTATTGCTTTGTTGTATAGGTCAGAAGCTCATTTGAAGATCCTTTTGTTTGTAGGATTGAGGAGTAATTAATCCAATAGTTGCATTCTTAGGAGTTTTTGTTTCTTTGTTGTGATTGGTGATCGTTATTTTTTTTTTAGAATTTGGAAGTATGATTAAACAGATATTAGGACAGCTTCCAAAGAAGCCGTCAAAACAACCTGACAGTCGAGAATTTGCTAGTGGGACTGCCGGCCATCGGCACCGTCGGCTCGCCAGAGAGAGTTCGGCCTCCTGCCCGACGCCATGAGGGTCAGCACTAGATAGGTTTTCCAGGCGAACCTCAAGAGAGAGAGAGAGAGAGAGAGAGAGAGAGAGAGAGAGAGAGAGAGAGAGAGAGAGAGAGAGAGAGAGAGACGATGGGGAAAAATCGTAACGGAGAAGTCAAAGAGGGAGGTGCTGATGTGGCAAGTCAATGTGGCCACATGGCTTGCCAAGTCAGACAACCGTTAACGCCGTAGGCCTCAATGATCTGATTGGACGCAATTAAAAAATTTAGTGACCCAATTGAAATTTTTTAAAGTTCAATGACCAAAATAGGATGTACTCCATAGTTTAGTGACTATCCATGTAGTTTACCCTTATTTCTATTATTATGTGATATAAATTCAATTTATTGAGTTAGCATTTTTTTTTTTTTTTGGTAATATAAGTGACAAGCCTGCTATAGTAACCAGTCATGCTGGTACAATTAGGAGGGGCAATAGGTCTTAAGTATTTTTTTATATTTTTATATAATTTTATAATTTTAAAATTATTTTTAACAATTTTACGTAGTTTTCAAAATACATGGGCCAACCAAAGGCTTAATAGTCTAGTTGTAGATCCTTGGGTTCCATGCGTTGGAGGTCTTAGTTTCGATTCCCAAGCCTCGTAATAGGGGTGAGCATAGCCTTGAATCGAGTTTACTCCTCAAGCTTGTACGCGCATGGTGAGGAGTCAAAGGCGATCGAGTGAGTTTACTCCTCGGAGCCCATGGCCACGTCCCTAAACGTACCGTGAGTGGAGCTCTTTATGGCCTAGGTCAAACAAAAAAAAGGGCCAATGAGCGGCATGATAGGGTACTACCCAAAGCTAAATCGTGCCTTGTGCTGGACCTGTGCGTCCTCTGACAGTACGAAACCTAGAAATATGTTGCCTCAACCATATTATAAATTCAGAATTTATGTATTTTTAATATTTATTAATTTAACCATATTCTGGGGGTAATATCCTGGGTGGTTACTGTACTATACATTTATTTCATTTAGAGCACTGAACTTCAATTTATATCATTTTGGTTACTCAACTTCGATTCCACTTCATCGGGAGGGTACTGAGAGGATTCCTGTGTTATTTCTCATTGGAATTGTCCACGTGCCCAATTTACTGCCACGTCATACGCCACGTGAATTGCCAGATACTAATTTTGTCCACGTTGACACGTGGCGTGTTGGCGTGGCAGTCCATGTGGCGTATGACGTGGCAGTAAGTTGGCCGCCTGGACATGTCAAACACTAATTTTGACCACGTGGACACGTGGCATGCTGACTTGGTAGACCATGTGGCGCGTGATGTGGCAGTAAGTTGGCCACGTGGACAAGTCCGGTGAGAAATAGCACCGGAATCCTCTCAGTACCCTCCCGGTGAAGTGAAATCGAAGTTGAGTAACCAAAATGATACAAATTGAAATTTAATGCTCAAAATGGAACAAAGGTATAGTACAGTACCCGTCCAGGATATTACCCCAATGTTTGCATCTCCAATGTCTCACCATATCTCAATAAAAAAAAAAAAATTTAACAAGCACTTTTTTTTTTAGAATTTAAGGTTAAAGTCATTTTTGAACCTTTTACTTTGACCTAATATTGTTTCCATTCTTGTATTACAAAATTATCTGTTTTAGTACTTGTATATTGAATTTTTTGTTCACTTTTATCCCGATTGATTGCTGATAGCTAGTTGGCATATAATTTAAAATATGATTATTATTTTATTTTTTTTTAATTTCATTACTTATGTGGTGATGTTGGTAAACATGATGATACATGGTATGTTGATCAACCTTTTTAGAGAATAGACATTGTAATGTGATATATCAGAAAAAAATATAAAAACTCTAAAATTTTATGAAAATTATGAAAATTGGTTGGTGAATATCTATCCAAACATATACTAATTAAAATTATAGGGGGAACTCAAAAAATAGAAAAAAAAAAAAGAAGAAAAACGAAAAAAAAATAAACATGTAATAATTAAAATTTCATTTCATATGTACCCAAAATTCTTCCTTCATTGTGTGGTTTAGTTTTAATAAAGTTTAAATTATGCTCATATAGATCCAATTCAAAGCTTAAGACTTGTTAACATGATTAACTAAATTTTTAAAAATTAAACCACATATAAATATTAACGATTTTGTGGTAAATAATAAATGAAATATTTTTGTTCGGAAATGTAATTGAGGACTTAGATGTAATGAGGGAACTTTCGGGGGCTTATATGAAAGTTTTGATCCTCCCCGCCAGCTTCGTGTCCACGTGTCCCTTCATAGAAGCGGGAGAAATGAAACGCCGAGAACTACAAAGCCATCGTTTCTAGGGTTTCATTCGAGAAGATGGGGAAGAATGAATCCATGGGAGCTCGAAGGAAGGAGGCGAAGCGGAGCCGGAGGAGGGTGGCCAAAGGATTAGCGGCCGCCGTGGTGGAATATCTGATCTCTGATTCCTATTTTTACGCTCCCTTGATCGATCCTATGCCCGCCAATCCCTCCCCTCCGGATGATAAGATCCGATCTCCACCTCCTAATCCCAAAGGTTCGATTCAATTCAGTAGATTTTTGTTTTAAATTTTAGTTTTTTTATGATAGAATTTGTCTTCAGAGCTGATTAATTTTTAGAAATTTGGCTGTAGTTAGCAAAAGATCATACTTTTACTTGACGATGGTTTTATGTAGTTAATTTGAACTGTAAAGCTTCTGTTATGATAGGAATTAATGGTGGATTCTGATTAAGAATGGAGTTTCTTTATACTTGTATACTCTCTTGTGCTCCTCTTGTTGCAGGAATAAACTCATACTGATGAGAGGTGGTATGACTATTCCAGAATAAAATGTTTTACTTTAGTATAAGGTTTTTAATTCAAAATAAATTATTCATCGATTTTCTTGGCACTAAATCGGGGGATAAGAGGATTGATGCACCTCTTATAGCATGTGATGAGATGAATTAATTCATAAAGAACCAAAGGGGATGGCCTAGTACAAGGTAAAAATAAAAGGGCCAACATGATATAAATCATGTTTATTGATTAGAAAGACAACTAGGGTTAAGGATATACGTCATGCCCCAAATCCGGTACATGATAAACCAGTCTTACATTCTTGGGGTTTTGGCCCAATGACATGCGATACCTCAGAACGGAACATGTGAAACACAATTCTGAACACTATACAATATAATAATTCAACTAAAATAAGGTTCAATAATCTAAATAAGGTCCAAAATAATAAGTTCAAAAATAGTTTAACTACCAATCACACGTTTTTCAAACTCTTAAATAAAATAGGTTCCATACAAGAACTACAGAACTTAGTAGAAACTAAACAATTTAAAGGTGTTGTCACAACTAACTTCTCCTTATGATCTGAAAAGGAGAAAGCCAACTTCATGAGGTTGACTACTTAGTAAGCATCCTAATAGCTTAATTAATAGAACTATGCATGCAGCTTAAATAATTTGTAGCAAAATAAGGTTTCAAATTTGAAGAAACATCATTTACAAAGCTTTAAAACAGAAAATGTACATAGAAATTTCAAAATAAGGTTTAATGGATTAAGAAAACAGAAATTTTACGTTTGCATTCAAAATAATATATTCTCCCAAATATACTATGACCCAGGTAATCCCAGCGGTGGTATGGGTCAGAATACAAATTTACAACTTTATCCCCATGACCGGGTAAGAATAACAAAATTAATCACTGGTGGGTTCGGGTTAGAATATTAGATATCATTATTTTGTTACTAACATCACGGTAGTGAAACTAACTTTAAAATTAGATACATGTTGACACGTTTAATGTTTAACCCCATTGACAGGGCCACAGACATATTTAGAGGCTATAGTAAACCAGACAAAATTCCATTTTTTTTAAAAAAAAAAAAACTTTATATAGAATAATCATTACTATTCATAAGTTCAAATGTTGATTTAATGCAGTGTTTAAGTCATTCAAATCATGAAGCAAAAATATAGTATATAAATTATACGTACATGATTTGGGTTTTCAAAGAGGTAATAATTTTGCAAATACTTTCAGTTCAGAATAAAGATAGTTTGATAGCATAAATATAACTAAAAGGTATAAATTAAGTCCGAAAGTTTCTTACATTACAACGTAAAATCCAAAACCAAATCGTAGGTTAAGCCTCCACAAAATGCTCTAAAAGAACAAAACACACTTTAAGTAGAGTAAAATTACGATGCACACAAAAGCCTAATACTAAGATCATGCTTATGAGCATAACTAATGCAAGTTGATGCGTAATTAAGTTAAACATAAATTTCAATCAATCACTCACATTAATTATAATGATCATAAGACATATGTGATTGTACCAAAAGTTAAACATAATTTCAGTTCTATAAACCTCCTTTTAAAGAACCAAAGCTGTCTAACCTTACTACGTAACACGATTCTGCAGATTTATGTAGTCTTATAGAATTGTTAAAATCTTTTAATATACAATTCTGATTCGGCTGATATAGTATTCGTTGAAATGTTCTCTTTATAAGCTTTCCTACGGTATATTCTATGTGCTGATCGGAGAAGTATAAATCATCCACAAACATTGCTGAAATGTACAGATAGTAAAACCGATTTCAGATAGATGAAAAACAGCAACACCCTTGCTTCAATTAAATCTTTGATTGATATGATACATGAAGTAGACCTATTTAATATAGTTAAATCATGGGACATAACACCATGGAAGCATGAAAATCAAGAGGCCATAAAGGCATGGAGATCAAAGAAGCATTGCCATCAAGGAAACCTAAATTAAGGTTCAATGAAACAATTGATCATGGAATCATAAAATTAGAGGAATCACAGTAGCAACTAAGATATAATTGAAGTATCAATTAAGGGGCATTATGCAAACATAAAGATCAAGGATTTCATGGAACCAATCAAAAGATCAAACTAGGGCAAGATCTGAAACACTTACAAATATCCCAATTATGTCCAAGACACAAAGAACAAAATTGCCTACAAATTAAAAGGTATATGCTAAGAATCGAAAAACCAAAGTTAGATCCCGAAATTGATCTCTGAATACAAAGAATTACGGATTCTACAGATATTGAAAGAAAGAACTTATGTAGATCTCCAATTACAATCAACCCTAATTGCCTTGAATCGAGGGAGAGCCTTAGCGCAACGATAAAGTTGTCGCCATGGAGGTCACGGGTTCGAGTCTTCAAAACAGTCTCTTGCAAATAAAGCAGGGTAAGGTGGTGTACAATAGACCCAAGTAGTCTGACCCTTCCCTGAACCCCGCGCATATCGGAAGCTTTGTAACACCAGGCTGCCCTTAGAAAGAGCTATGAGTTAGAACTAGTCAGGTTACAAGGATAACTTAAATCCAAAAACTTGAAAGAGATTTCCAATTAAGACTGGTAGCTGTTACCATATTTGTACTCCACCGTACTTCGTTCTCTTTTCGTTTGCCTCGCAATACCATCCACTATCCTATTCCTTTCTGTTGGTATTTCCTGCAAGGATAACTTAAATCCAAAAACTTGAAAGAGATTTCCAATTAAGACTGGTAGCTGTTACCATATTTGTACTCCACCGTACTTCGTTCTCTTTTCGTTTGCCTCGCAATACCATCCACTATCCTATTCCTTTCTGTTGGTATTTCCTGACATGTCAATGCTTGAAATTATTTAACATTCTCTTGCATTTGGTTACATATGTCTGCAGTTGCTAGTTCTATTGCTTTGTGTCTGGATGCATAATTAGGGCTAGATTGTAGTTGTCAATGCACAATAATAACGATAGACCTCCTTCCTCCACTGCTTTGGCGATACCCAGCTGCAAGGCTTTAAATTCCACCCCCATTGTTGATTCTCCTTGGCAATTCTCAACACTTGAATTTGCTCAAGGACCTCCTTACCTTTCCCTCTGATTTTTAACATAATTAAAGTCCCCAATAGCAGCCAAGGACGTGTATTTACCAAACAAACCAGCTCTTTCCACATCCTTTTTTGCTCCACCACCGAGTAACTATTATAGACCATAAAGAGAAGCCACATTTTATTTGAATCAAAAGAGATTACCAGGTATAATACTTGGGGCGAGCATATATGACGGAAGTGATCATTCCGATAGTTTTCTTCCAAGGCACGATAATTCCTCCAGAAAAGCCCTGAGCCAATATAGCAACCCCAATGTCAATTTCGACAAAATTGAGCACAAAAGAAAAATTTTACTAAAAGCCCCTCAAACAAATTAATATTAACACAATGAATAGAATATGCAAATTTATGAAACAGTCCTCTCTATTTTAGAAAATTTGCATGAAGTCCCTAAGAAAGGTTGGAAAGGTTTGGGGTTTTACATAGTATCAACTCGAGATGTCATCTTCATCCACTTCCTTATGCTGCACATACATTCTCTGGGAAAAGTGGAGACTCTTCTTAACTATCTTCACAGGACCTTCTTCAGGATTGATCTTTTTGCATTCTTTGGCTGTATTTAACCGATTGAGAAATGTGTGATATCAAAAAAATTAAAAGAGGAAGTGGTGTTTTATAGATATGTGACGAAATTCTGAAATGAAAGGTTTGTTCTTGTTCTTGCTGCTGCTGTATTAGGTCATTTTTGCAGTAGCTGAACCATCCTCTGTTGTCAGAGCAGAAAATCCACTTGCAAGCATGAAGTTACTATTACACCCATCCAATTTCTTGTGTATACTTTGCTGCCCAATCCACGTGTGTCTTTGTTGTATTTATGAGCTTTTGTCTCTTGCTTTTACATGGTTACTTTGATCTGGATCTAGTAATAGTGTCTTTACATATTGAAATTCATTTTGTCTTCTTCTGCAGATGGAGTGCCTGTGGTGCACCTGCAGAAGCTGCTGGTGAAATGAATGCACTTCTAGGTCCCCTCTGCTATGTTCATACTTTAGGTTTTAGATCTTGGTGTGGTTCACTTCTCTTTTATGCTCACCTAAGATTAGTTTTCTTCTGTTAGTTCTTAGCTGCTGTTGTTGTTCTTGATGTACATCCTATTTTACTGTATATTAGCAATCCTGCTGTTTACTAAATCAAAGCTAACTGATTGTCTATGCATTATACTGAGGATTTCACATGACCAATCGGAAGAAAAGTGCGATGTCCGTGCACTATCTTGTTGCCACTTACTGAATGAATGTAGCTCCACACTTTGTTTCTGTTCTCAGATTTCCTTTCTGAGAAATATTTGTTTCCCAAGGTGTGGGGATCAATGTTGAAATGAATGTGCTGATATTGTGATTCCCTTTGCTTACAATTACAAGGAATCTTAATATCATGTTTTGTTGTTCTTCCTTGCTGCAGGTTCGCATGACATTGCAGTCACTGCATCTTCTATTGTTTATTATTTCTTCTTAATGGCTGTGCTCAGGTCTCTCATACATTTTACCCTCTTTAACTGATTAGCTTTTCTGCCCTTTCATATTTTCTCATGATAAGTTTTCTCTTGCACTATCTTCCTATGTGATAATTTTCACTCCATTCCTTTGCCATGACTTTCAAGTCCAAGAACTGCTTTTTGAGTGTCATTCATTCACCTGCCTACATTAAACTCTCGAGTCCCCGACTGGTGGAATCTTGAAATTGACTAGGCCTGGTTTGTTTTGCCTTAAATCAATACCGACTTCTGTAATTTTGATTTCAGGAATTAATTTAACTGCTTTCATGCCTTTGTTTCTGCTACTTTTAAATGTATTACTGATGACTTATGAAGCAGTATAGGTCTGAAAAGTGTTGGATACTTCTCGGTTCTTTGATTCGTCTTATTTTCTGACCGACATTCAAAAAACCTCTGCACATTTGTTCTTTTCTCTTTATATGGGAACTTTGTATGAAAGAACGCTTGTATTGTAGCTTCTCTCTTTTTGCAGAAACAAACACAAGGCCGACAATGTTCCTTCTCGCAACAATGGAGGCTGCCAAATGATGTCTTGACTAAACTTTAGTTCATCACTAACTATTTATGAGGTTGAGTTATTAGGAACAATGCATGTCAAACTTGTCCAACCTGAAGGTATTAATTAGCTGATCCTTTAAGTTAATCATATCTTTTTGAATGTTGGGCTTTGATTTTCCCTTGAAACAAGCTGAAGTACAATGCATGGCTATTATCACCTTGTGCATTATTGTTCTATTGTTGTGTGTTCCATTTGAGATGCTAGAAACTAATGGGTAAATGAAATTAGAGAACACATGGTTGGCCTTGTTCATCAACTTTGTTCATAGGTTATGAGAAGGATTAAATGGTATGAGATGTGTTTAATTGGAGACATTAAGACCATCCAAATCTTGTATCCACATCAATTTCAAATGTTCGGTGTTAAAAAGTTTGAAATTGTTTCTATACTTTTCATTCCACCCTGATTGAAATAAGCTTGGATTAGAAGGAATGTATTCGAGGTCTTCGATGTCGTACTAATTGTCAAAAATATATATATATATATCTAACTTTTTATGCTGTGCATGTGGGTTCAAACCCTATTTATTAAAATGTATGTTTTTCACCTAATGTTCATCCCATGATCACCCAAATTTCAAGGAAAGTCTCAACATGGTCTCTGGAAAAAGAAGGTGAAGAAAATGTGGAGGCTATTCATTCCTTCTTTTTTTTTTTAATCTCCTCTGAATACTTTGATGAAACACAATGTATCCCCCACATGGTCTCCACATGCCATGCAGCTTTTTCACTTACAAACTATTCCCATTTTTAAAGAAGAAAATCAGAAAAATAAAAAACTTATTGAATTGACTACCTGAAATATTAACAAATAACAATCATATAATTCTAGATTATTTACCTGTTATTTTTTTTAATCACAAAGTCTTAATTCCTCTTTTATCTAAATACTGCTAAAAAGTTTTTTGTTTCCCCTTTGAGAACATGATATATAATTATATGTTAATGAAAATCATTGAGAGAGAGAGAGAGAACTCACCTACAAAAACACTCCCTTAAACTGAATTAGTGATAATTGATGATGAAAGTCCAATAACTCCACTCTCATTGGTTTTTAATATCACTGGGAGAATGCCCTAATGAGAGCATCAAAACATGCACAAACAGTCTATGGATCCTACTAGATGAAAACGTTTGAAAGACTATCTCTTGCAGATTCATGCAGCTATTCCTATTTCACTCCGCGTGCACTGATCCATATAGCACACAATATTTTTCTTTAATGAAATCTGAGCACTTGGAAAGCGTTTATGCAACAAGAGTATTCGCTAATTGTAACGAGTACTAGTATGAGAAGTGATGACCCCATTTCCCCGCACGCATATTTGTATCTACCAGTAATATGTAAAATAGGATTATATGTATTAAAGGTTTAATCAGAACCTTATTATTTTGATTATCGAATGTATTGAATGTGGTTTATCCACTTTATCAAAAAAAAAAAGCACAAATATAGTACATTATTTTAGGGTTAGGATTTAAGTGAAGATAACATAAAGGCACTTGATCATGGTCACACATGGATGGGCTCCATATGTCCCAACAAAGGCATGCACCCCTCCGGGCTTGAATCATTAGGGTTTTTAGGGGACCCCCAACACTTGCTGTTTGCCCTCAATTTGGGGGCACTGTGGACAGTGATTTGTCATGGGACTCTTAACCTTGTGCTTCTTAGAATATGCATTGCTTTTCTTTTGTCTTTAAGACCTCCCAAGTGGCCTCCTTTGTCCATGAAACAAGTTGTGTGACCTTCATTTTCCTCCACTTTTACCATATCATTGATCAATGAACATTAATAAACACATGAAGGATAAACCCCAAGATCATGATCAATACAACAACATTTAAAGGAAAAGCTTTTTCTTAAGGAGAACCAATATGCAACCCCATCATCATGCATCTTCCCATCTATACCACCCTTAATTTTCCCATACCCTAATGTTTCATATTACAACCTTACTCTCTATCCCTCTACTTGCTACATTCACAACATTAATGGAGGAATACAGAGAAGTTATACCCTCATCCTCCTTCTTGTTCTTCTTCTTCTTCTTCTTTCAAGCATTATGAAATGAAGATCATATCATCATAGGTTTGACCAAGGAGAGGAAGTTTCACACACCATAGAGATCTGAGAGGCTTTTGAGAACATTCACTTGCATCTCTAGGATGAAAATATACTCTGCTGTTCTACAAAGCAATGTCTCTACGCCGGAGTCACCGCAGCCGGGGATGATCTTCTTGAGCTTCTTCAGCTTCTTCAGCACCAAACCTGTGTTGCACTTCTTCTCTCTTAAAGACACCATTCTTCTAAGCCTTCTCCTCACTGAGCTAACTGGCCTTCTTCTCATCATTCTTTTGAGTCCTATAAGCATGCAAGAGGGTATAGATAGATAGAGAGAGAGGGAGAGTGAGAGGGAGAGGGAGGGAGGGAGAGAGGATATTAATAGGCTAAGTTCCAAGTAGCTAGTGGTGAAACTAGTTTCTACTATCAAGTTGAGGAATAGGACCAAAAAGAGGAATATATATATACATGGAACTGTCTCATGTTATGAGTCCAGCTATAATATTATTTGTGCAAATGTAGTGCAAAAGCCTAGTGGAGTGGCCTCATTCATGGTAGAGTGTATATCTTTATATTTCACACAAACAAGTGAACACAAGTGGTTTGCCTTCTTTAAAATATATAAAGTGGACAACCATGAATTCATTAAAATATATGACAAGGTTTCTTTCTCATCATTCATGTTATTTCTTTTGTGCTCATCTTAATAGGGTTCATTAGCACTCCCTATATAGTTAGGGGTTTGTAAAAACAAGAAATAAACATCATCAAGGTGATATTATACTCAAAGATATCTCTAATGTCATCTATTTCATACAACAACAACAACAACAACTAAGTCTTAATCTCATATTAGATGAGGTTGGCTATATGGATTTTCTGTCTTCATATCCCTACAAGATCCAACTCAATATTTTAATTAATGTCATATGTTTCATTCTTTAGAGAGAATTTCATTACCACATGGGACTAATATGTTAATTAGAATTTTCGCCTTCTCATCATTCCCAGACTCATTTTGTCTGGTTTCAGAACCAGGCAAGACCCTAGATCGAACCAATGGGGGTTTGACATATGTCCCATGTTATGGAAAGATGTGAAGATCAGCTTAGTGCGGGGCACATATCAAACCCCAATTGGTTCAAACCATCATCTTGGCCTGGTTCTAGAACTAGGCAAGATGACTCCCATCATCCCCAGTACTATTTCTTCGAACTTACCACATCCGATCTCATGTCAGTGATTACTCGTGTGTGATCATCTTAAAAATATGTTAACAAGAATTAATGCATCATGAAGGATATATATTTATATGTGAGGAAATCATCAATGTCACCAATTAGATCTTTTCCTAGCTAGCAAACAACAATCTCACCTTAACAAGGTCCTGCTCATACCCTTGATTAGGGTTTGTGAACAGTGGAAGAGCTAGTTGAAAGGAACATGAAGTTGAAAGAGAGGACAAGAGGATAGATTGGGATATTGGTAAAAGACATGATGTTAAGTGTCATGTACCAACTCTGGACATGGGTCAATTTGCTTTCTCATTCTATCTATCTATCTATCTATCAATCCCTGTCTACTTTGCACAGTAAGTCTGCAAGCCTGCTGCAAGGGACTGAGAGTTTGCTCTGAAATCCCCAAAGCTCAAAACCATCTGACAACAACACACACCTGAAACCCAGTTCCCTCATTGAACCCTGTTATCAGTATGCCCACATGCTGGTGGAGCACCCTTTTGATGTGATACAAATCCTTAATTAATATTTGCACACTTTGATGCAACTTATAATATATATATATATATGCAATGTACGAGGATCTCGGCACTATTGAGTATCGGGTTCCTTCTAAGAGGTTGGCGCTCGATCACGATCGATTGAGGGTCGAGTCTCTTCACTGCGAGGTGTGAAGCGACGTGGCGGGTAGGTCTTTGTCAGCTGTCAAAAAAAATATATATATATATTCAATGTTCTATATATATATATATATATGAGAGATGATCGAGAGATCATTAACTCATGCATTCCTTTTTAAATCTAACCATGCATTTTCTGCCATTCATGATCTCCTTTCTATATACCTGTCCATTAGAGGTGAGCGTGTTAATAACTTAATATTAATGATGGATAATGACACTAAAACAAACACTAGCTAGTTTTAGATTTATAACATGAAGAGAATGGAGATAACTTCTCCAAATGACGGTCAAAAGCTTGTATATTTGGTTATCTTGAGGAAATTATTTGAAGAGAGAGAGAGAGAGAGAGAGAGAGTCTATGAGCAATGGGGAAAGGTGGGAAAGTGGATAGGATGAAAGCATTAGGGTTGGCAAGATGAGGAAGAGAAGGGGGCATGTGAAGACGTCGCAATCCCTCGTGGGGTGCATTAAAAGCCATGCACGTGGACGTCGGTGGTATTGAAACCAAAGGCCATGTGTGGATGATCCTTCACAAACGTAGCCCCATCCCCATTCACTACTACTACTTTTCTTTCAAGCCCTGTCCATTTCCTCCTTTTTTTTTAATAATAATAAATAAATCATATTCATTTATTTAATTAGAAGTTCGTACAAGTTACAAGTTAATGGATCTTCTGTTTATCAGATACAATAATTTGATACAATGAGGTACGTAGAACACCTTGATTGCATATGTCCTTCTAGTCCTTGGTGTCTTCAAAATCTGCCCCTAGGGGATATTGAGCTGGCTCTTTATGTGTGAATTCCAGGCTTCACTTAACTATGGATTCCCTTATGAGCAGCTTTGGCTTCTAAGACGTTTGAGCTACATCAAACCAAGAATACCAAGAAAGTGTTAGGAAATCTCTATATGTCACGAATAGTTTTATGAAAACACGCCGTTTGTTATGAAAACATCTTCTATTTCGCTCCAACCACATGCTCTAGGAAATGACTACAGAGATAAAGTTCCATCCCTTGTGGGACTCCCTCGTCAATTGGTTAGTGATACCCACCGCACCCACCCACCAACCACCACCACCAATAGATCTTGTATCATATGAGAGCTTTGAGAAGTGTTATCATACTCTTATAGTATAGCTGTAGTTTATGAGCAGATGCTCCATTGTTTCCTTTGCTTCTTCACATAGGTAGCATGCAAACTCCACTCCATCCCCGTCTCCACAAGTTATCTAGCGTGAGGATTTTGTTGTCCAGTGCAAGCCAGACGAAATAGTTTGACTTTGGTGAGGCACAATTGTTTCCAGAAACCTACTGCAAGTGTTGGTCGGGTGCCACCGTTCATCAGAAATCTGTAAAGCTATTTGACTTTGAACGATCTTATGGCCGTTAGTTTCCAACTCCTTGTGTCCCCCTTCCTCTAGTTCTTCTAGAACTTTCCTTTTCAATGACTTAATCTCATTCCCCCTTGTCTCTGGTAAAGGCCCTATTGGCAACAGTGATCCTCCCCTTAGCGCAATTCCTGTCTTACCTCCCATATCGTGCAACATGGGTTCTGTATCAGCCCTTGGAGTGTGGGATACAATATGTACGGTGACTTGCCCTCAATCCAATTGTCATACTAGACAAAGGTAGTTTTATCCTTTACCGGCCTTGTGGAGATGTTATGCATTAGTGCCTCTATGTGTTGCGAGATCCCTTTCCAAAAGTGAGATGCTATTGTTGGTGGCTTCTGAAAGGGGTTAGGCTCCCTACCCCAGAAGCACAAGTGTTTCAAAACTTGTGAACATATCCCGGCTTCTCCTAATAGCAATAGCCACCATCATTTCTCAAGTACAGCTATATTAAAGATACAGAGGTTTCTAATTGCACATCTACCATAGTCCCTAGGACAACATATCCTATCCCACTTCACCAAGTTGTATGTTTTGGATTCTATATCCACTCCTTTCTAGAGGAAATTACATTTTGATCAAAATTTGGTTGATCACCCATTCAATTAGGCGATATATGGAGATCCAATGGTTGGGGATTGCGGATATGGACCGAAGTTAAACCCCTAGTGATAGCAACCTTCCCTTCCAAGAGGTAATTCAACCCTTGATCCTATCAACGAGCATCATCCAATCGGTCTTCCTTGGCTTGGTGCTTGATATAGGCAAACCTGGGTAAGAGATGGGCAATTAACTTATCATGCATCGCATAATGTGCCCCAGGTCTTGGGATGTGTGTGTACTCATCCAGATGGGTACCACATGGCTCTTGTGGTAAATTATTTGAAGCCCTGACAACCCCTCATATAGGTAGAATATTAGTTTGAGTGTTCTGAAATGACTGACATCCCCTGTGCATAGGACCAATAGATCATCGACATATTACAACGAGGAGATCTCTGTGTTACCGTATCGAATTCTTTTAAATATATTGGCTCTTGTGGCATTTGTTAGCATTGTGCTAAATACGTCTGCTGCCATGACAAATAGCAGTAGTGAGAGAGGGTCAGTCGGTGTCATACACATCCTATTGGGTTGTTGTTCAGTTGAATCTTGGCTTTAGAGGAAGATAGGATTGCCTTAATCCAACTAATCCACCTTGGACCAAATCCCCTTGCCTGAAGCAACTCTGGCAAGTACTTCCACTCAACCATATCAAAATCCTTCTCGAAGTCTATTTTAATTAGGGCTCCGTTCATTGTGTTTTTCTACATTCTGAAGATTAACTCCTCCATTGCTACAATATTGTCATGAATGCAACGACTCCCTTTGATGAAGGTTGTCTGGGTGCTATCCATCATCCTTTCTATGTATAGTTTTAGTCTGTTTGCTAACACATTGGTGATGATTTTCATGAAGCAATTTAAAAGACTAATAGGTCTATAGTCTGAAATGAATTTAGCTTGGGAATAAAGATGTACACTCAGTTCAACCTCTCGAGGTTGGCAGTCCCTCGATGCATCTCCTCAAAGATTCTCATCATGTCTTCCTTGATGAATGTCCAACGCTGCTGGTATATAGTCATGGGTTGCCCATCCGAACCCGAGGCTTTGTTGGGGCTTAATTCTTGCACTACTACCCAGACCTCCTCCACAGTGAATGGTTGTTCCAATGTTTCCAAGTCAATCTGTTCTTTATGAGCAAATTATCTATTCCGATTTGTGGTGTACCGAGAAGTCCTTTTGGTGTCGAATCACCCTTGAAGTGTGCAGTCAATTCCATTGCTATGTCCTCATTTCCTTCAATGGTAACCTCCCCCACTTGCAGCTTGTGAATCTAGTTCCTATTCCTCCTTGCATTTGTAATCGCGTGGAAGAATTTGGAGTTCTAATCACCCTCCCTTAGCCATAGCCGGTTCTCCTTCTCCTGCTCCTCCTCTTGGTTTAGGTTTTCTTTTTTGGCTTTCAAATCTGATCTCTCCAAGCCCTCGAGGGTGTCTTCCTTCCTTGCACTTTTCTCCTTTTGTTTTTAGGATTGCCATTTTCTGGAGCCTTCTCCTTATCAGTGCGATCTTTTTCTTATACTATAAAAACTCCACTTTCGGGGAAATTTGCGTCCCACCACCATCCTTGGATTAGCTCCCAAAACCCCTCCACTTCCTCCTTTCATTCTCCACCCCTCATCAGTCCTATCATTCATGTGTTTCTTTTCTTTCTTAATATTTATGTGTGTGAGAGAGTGAGAGACAAAGTTAGGGTAAGGGTTTGAAGGGGTGTCCCATTTTATTGGATCTCATGGGCAAACTAAGGACACAAATGGTACATTGCCCATGCTCTTCTTCATTGTCAATATTGGGGGTCGAATAAGTTTGTTGTTGTTATTATTATTATTTTGCATTAAAAGCCGAAGATCTAAAAAATAACTTATTTTCAAGAGTAAACATGTTTAATTAATTTCAAAATCAGGAAACAAAGAGTTTTATTTTAGAGTAAGCTAATATTACTAGAGATTAATATTAGCAAGAAAAGAGAATAAAATAAGGTTACTTGAATTTTAATCCCAATACTTTATATTCTTTATTCAAAGGAGTAGTATATTTGAGGTTGTAGCTATGTTTACCAAGAATTTATGTCCAAAAAACTCTAGCAATGTTTACTTTTAAAACTTTTATTCTTTTAAGAATTAAAAAAATAATAATCAATTGATTAAAGAACTTTTTTAAGAATGTCAATGAGACTCCTATGGTGGGGGCAGGCTAATTTATTAATATATAAGGGTTTTGCTCGCGTTTGTTTTCAAATTGGAAAATTAGATAAAAAGGATTCCAAATATTTATTACTTTTCCTTGAGAAAAACTTGGATACAATAAAAATGCATTAATCATAAGTATAATATATAACTGGCAAAAGAACATTGCATTGGATTTATAATTTTGGGAAAATTTTAAAAATTTCGCAAAAGTTCGAATTGCTTATAAAATTGTGAACCATTCACAGTTTCAGAAAAAAAACAATTCGGAAATCTGAGGAAATCTGAGATTACGCGAAGAACCAAAATTAAACTTTTACCAAGCTCAAGCTCGAATTAAGTTGTCTATAGAAGTTAGAGGCTTTATTCGAAAGTTCGCATCCCTTCTCTGATCTTAAGATCGAATCTAAAATGAGTCGATCGTGAGCTCCTCTCGGCACCAAACCCTAATCAACAGACCATTATAACCTTTGACACTGAAGATGGTCCCCTCTCAAAAAAGAAGTTTCTCAAAGACAGACATTAAAGACTTCTAGAGAAATTTGTCCAAGAACCCTAACTTCACTGTTACATCTGATTTGGTTTAACATCAAGCAATGGGCATCCACAATGATAGGAGCTGCATGTTCAAGCTCACTTTCCTCAAAGTTTGTGGTCACCAAAAAAACCCTAATCAGCAAGCCAGGCATACCTTTTGAATTTAACAAATAGATATAACAATGCCAGCTACCTTCATCTCATTACAATCTGATTAAAAATAAGTCTTCTTTAACCGATAAGAATATAAGATTAGAGGACATAGTTGGTTTAATCATGCCTAGAACCTAGTTCCATCAAGGATGACCTTTAGCCAATGCATATAACTGCAAGGCCGGAGAAATGGAGCATCTCCAGAGCCAGCCATGGATGGCCTCTCCGACGCATGGTGTAGCTCGGCCATCCAAGTTTTTCAACCAGCAATGGCGTTTGAGAACACACTCATGGAGTTCAAGCATGCCGATGATAAAACAGTATTACTGGTAATGTCTAATCTCGGCATTGAGAGACTAGAGAGAGCGTACCATTGATTTAAACATCCATGCATGTAAAGCCTGCCATTTAACCTGCAGAAAAGCGATAAGAACGTGAAGGTGGAAGACACCGATTTCAAGAAAGTACCGCCATGGAAGTTCGATGACCTGAAGGTAATGAAAAGTTATCTTAAGTAGTTGTAGAACAGTCAAATATTTGAGTTTTAATTCATCGATGAAGTTTATTCTTTTGCAGTCATGGCTATGGTTGCAGCAGGCAATTCATCCAGAACTGGATTATGATCTCGGTTCCAAAAGAAAATGGGTACTCTTAAGCAACTCTTAAACTGAGAGCATACTCAGAATTGTTCATTGAAATAGTAGAAATTTACCAAATAGTGAAAACCATATCTTGATTCAACCAAAAATATTGACAAACAATCCACTCCACAGGAGCAAAACAAAGAGAATGTTGGTTCAAAATCACCACAGTATTTAGTTTCCTTCTGCATTTACTTTCACTTCAAAAGTTAGCAAAATACATTAAGAGCAAACATTTGATGACTAATTGAATATGCTAATCATGTTTGTTTTTCGTCTAATCTGATGGTATGCAAAATAGAAATAAACTCTTGCTTATAATAAAATGAGCATGCTTTTCCAAAAGAACTAGACTCCTTTCTAGCTTGGGTTTTTACATCTATGTTCCTGCAACCATATAATTATTATTGCTGCAAACCTGACAAAGCATAGAGAACAGTAGAAGTCAAAGATAATAACTATCAAAGATTAAATAGTGAGATGAAGAAAATCTTTGCAGTTTTCTACCAGAAATCCACCATGGAAATGGATGTCTATAAAGAAATGGATGAAGGAAATGCGGCAGAAGAGGAAGGAGGAAGATAGGCTGCAACGGGCAGAGGTGCATGCAGCAATATCAGTTGCAGGAGTGGCGGCAGCGCTTGCTGCCATAGCGGCAGAAAACGCAGCACCGAGCCAACCAAATGCTTCAAAAGAGGCTGCAGTGGCCACCGCTGCAGCTCTAGTCGCAGCACAATGTGCTCAAGTGGCAGAGGCTGTGGGTGCAAAGCGTGAACAAGTAGAAACAGCGATAAGTGCAGCAATCACGGCTACAGATAAGAGTAACATCATCACTCTAACAGCTGCTGCAGCAACATGTATTTTTCATTCCAACCTTCTCATCACTTCAGAGATTTTTAACTTTTTAAAAACCCTGAATATAACTAGGCACACAAAATTACCTAGTCATTCACTGAAGACATGATTAAAAGTAATGTAGTATGTATCTTACCACCCAGATCAACAATGTCAATAAACCCTAAAGGTTTCAATAGAATTAAAAGGAACACCTGCATGAATGTAAATACAGGAATATTTGAACAAACTTATTATTTAGCACCAAACTTACCTTATGTCTTCAATGATCTGCTATTCCATTCTCTTGAACTACCACAGTCATCTCCTCTCATGTTTTAGTTGAAACTTGAACAAAAGCATGGAATAAAGAAACACAAGAAGATAAGGAAAAGAGAAAGATTAAGATACATGATTTTGTGGTTCAGTTAAAGGTTTGGTTTTTAATATTTCAGCATTGAGAGGTGCAGCAACTCTTAGAGGAAGGACTGGACACAGAGAGAGATTAAAGGGTAGCAGCACACCCTCACTTCAATTAGATGAGCATTACTTTGACTTTGGAAGGTGTAGGGCATCACTGGCAAAAGGCGACGAGCTCCTTGTACGAACCCCAGATGGTATGTGATGCACCATATCATGTGTTGAGAAATTAGATTATAAATCCTGTTCTTTCCATTCTTACAACACTAAATTGTCTGCTAAAACGAAGACCACAAGATCCAGCCAAAACTGCGACAATGCTGACTATTGACACTTGATCACCTAAACAATATAATCCTTTCCTCAACTCTTCCATCAAAGTTCAACCAAGCGAGAATCTCTGTCACTACAGCTGATCCGACTAAGTCCTTACACAGCTAAACCAAATCAAAGGTTTTCCCTAGTTTTACCCTCCAATCGACCACAAGGAATAGTCTGATCAATGAGGTCCTTCCTACTTTTCTTCTTTGTGCTTCAAACTCAGAAAATAATATTCTCATTCTAAAACTTGATCTGGTGTAACACTGCACATATATCAATAACACAATATAGTTTTTCTTTTCATTATATCAATCACATGTATCTTGCCTTCATGGTCCTGGACAGGGAAGTGCAGGCTAAGGTTGGTCTCCGCAACCCTAAACAAAGATGCAAAAATCATCCTAGCAACCAGGAAGCCCAGCCTTCTGATGGGTTTGTCAAGTGCACAAGAAAGTGAGGCTAAGGTTCCTCATTATATGTCCATCTTGTAATGCATCTATCACCATAACAATCATCTGAAATAATTGATCCACAGGTATTGTACATAACTTACAAACCAGCCTGATTGAAGAACCTCTGAAGCTTGCAAATTCATGCTATTCAGTTAGTATGACCACAACTAAGGGCAGGATTGAGCTCGAAACTGATGATTATGCTCAGTACAAGAAATGGACCATGACCATTCATCACATGCTAATTCTTTCCACAACTTTCTGCACATATGAACTCCAAGTTTAAAGGAACCAACCAAATCTTGAAAATGCAATACCCATCATTGTTCTCTATATTATATTTCTACTGTTTTCCTATATCATCCTTCAGTTTTTCTTGGTTATATGAATGTGTGCACAGTCATGAATAATGATGTTATTAGGAATAAGTTTCTCCTTTGTAAAATATCTGATCTTTATCCAGGAAAGATCCCAGAAACAAGGTATTGAAACAATAATTTCTACTTGACCAAACACCCAAACCTTGAGTGTACTGTATACATTAAATAAATTCGCTTCATCATAAACAAGAGTTCATGAAAATGATAGCAGAAAGAAGAGGCAAAAATTAACATCTAAACCTTGGTATTGAAGTTGCATATCCAGATTGCTAATGTGCTAGTGATGAAAGAAGAAACCATCAGTTTTCTGTAGTTGACAGTTAATACATCTTAAGAACCCATTGAATGATCACTAGCTTTATTCCTTAATGATTACTGGATTTTCCCATCAAATTGTTTGCAGAACACCTACAGTAGGTTCTTGCAATCAGTTAAAAACATACTGTCCATAAAAAGATGTATTATTATAGAATGAGACACATAAAGATGACTTCCAAATAAAAGGTTCATATCTAGTTGCACAAGTCTAGCTTATAAACCACCATGTCACACCACCCACCATTCAACTCCTAATTTTACCAGATGATCCTTCTGCCAAGTTCAACTGCCATAATTTGTTTGTTGAAAATCCAACATAAATTTGGTAGAGTTACATCAGGCAAGCATGAAAATTGGACAAGTTTCAACTTTTGGGCATATTTTTCTCGTGCCCAAAGCTTCATATTGTTCTGGAAAATGAATTGTATTATAAACAGGGTTATATAGAATAAATCAGCAAAGTTTCAACCACAATCCCGAAGAAAGCGGAACAGCCAGTCACATCCTATTATAAAGATGAAGCAGTGGACAAGAGCAGAGAATACCTGAAGCAGAAACTGAGGCAGTCACATCTATGACTGGCAATATTAAGGGAGTTTATATCTCTCATAAATTAGACCATATAAGATTATAACAAAGTCAGGTAGGTAAATGAAAGGAATTTATATATAATAGACAGATGTGTATCCCCCAGTTCACAAAGCTCCCACCAGTACAAGGTTTGGGATGAGCTTTAGTTTAAACAAGCATCTTTATCAAAATCAAACTTGGCAGAAAATTGTAATACACGGAAACATAAACTAGGATTAAAAAAAATATATGTTCACATGAAGATAGATATACATATAAAAGCATGAGATGAATTTGTGAACTATTGGGCTTGGGCGAGGCTTATCTTCCAGAGTATCCAGAAATAGAGCAACTAATACAAAATTACAGTTACATTACAAGTTCATTTTTTGGCTGGAGTGTAAAAAGCCAAAGAATGCAGTATATCACTATTGTTACCTTACAAGTTGGTTTGTGTAAGATCTGTCCAAAGAAGGAACCTTCTAGGTCGACCAAGAAATCTGGCCTGCCACGCTGGCTCTTCATTCTCATAAATGAAACCACTCTTCCCGTATAGTTTTTGTGCTGCTTCATTGTCCGCAGCAACATGAACATACAGATCAGTTATTCCTGGAGAATAGTTCATTTATTAAAGCCTAGAAGCCTTCAGATATTTAGTTGAAAGCAAATAAATAAAAATGAAAATGGAGATTAAATAAAAAAAAGTAATAACAAGAACTCCTAGTTCAGAGTAGCAATTATTGATTCAAAAGCAGGTTGGAGAATCTCTACATGTCATGCACAAGAAAATATGGCCATCACGACTCAAAAATCTTTTAAGTGGATAACCTACGGCAATCTCATGTAAATTATTCCACAAGGTATTATTCAAGTGGTGGATGTATCATTAGCATACTTTACCACCAAGACACAGCATGCACACAAGGAAGTATGTATAAATAGCTTTTTTCTGCATAGTGATCGTAATACACAAAAAGTGAAGCAAGAACTATGACAGTACAGATTTGATTGGCCCTATGCTTCTACACAGCCCTCAAATAATGGTCTCTAAAAATTTATGCCACCACAGAATCTACAATTTGGTGATCAGAACAATCCTAAATGGATGATAATCAGAAAGTTTTCATGCCTAAGTTTTGATGCGAGGAGTATGTACAGGTATAATGCTTACATTTATCACCACGGCAAAGTGAGAAGATTATATATATAATATGAAGTACTCAATGTAAGTTAACAGAAAAGAAAGAAACAACAGTAATCACCCCATTCAAGAGCAATTTTCTTAGCCTTTGCAACTATTGTGTAGCCCAAACCATTTCTATGAAGTTCACTAGCAACACAAACATTACTGAGGTATGCCCTTGTGAGGTTGTCTCCACTGCCCTGTGAAAATTGTTCACCTTTTAGTGACCAGAAGTTCTTTGACTAAAACTGAGTTTGGAGAGTAAAAAAAGATGAAAATGTAACCTATATTATCATGCTAAATTTGCATAAGAGAAATTTATATCCTTTTCAAGGTCTACCACCTAAAAATAGGTGAAAATGTAACCCATATTAATTAATAGTTGCTTAGAAAAGCTTCACTTTAGACTCACAATAATGGCACAAGAGTTGTCATGAATATCTAAAAACCACATCTTATGATAAAGACAGATAGGAACAAACAGTATTTAATGTCTTAAGGAAAAAAACAAATAGAAAGCTAGATAAGGATGTTGGTACATGCCAAATATTAGTGAATATTTCAACCTCCTAGCAAACATTTTCCAATGTTTTCATAATTTGAGCATTTGAAAAATAACTAAAACTTGAACCTACATGACATAATTGAAGATGCATTAAATAAAGGAAGATTGACATTGATCCTTCAATTACCTAAGATGGCACATAATCAAAATGCAGAAAAACAAATACCAAAATTACTTCTCAAGAATCAAAATGGAATCATTACCGCAAGGTATCTTCTCATAATCATATAGTTCCTGAACATAACCATATTCAAACAAAAAAAGTCTAAATAAATCACAGGCACAATGTACCTCAGGCTTCATCCCTGTCAATTCATCAGCCAGCTTCAGGCACTGATTGACATCTAACGTCCCAACAACTACTCGATCTTTTCCATCCTTAGAGAACTACATATTCATTAGAAAATCACAACACATTTCATCAATATGGGATGATTATTGAGATCCTTACAAGTTACAACGTAAGCAAGAAGCTATATGAAGGTATAGGCATAGATACAATACTACATATTTTGTATAAGATGACTTCTATGGTGAATATGCATGCTGACCCTGTGATCTGTTGAATGCATAAATATCAAGAGAAATGGGAAAAAAAAAGTATGAAGTCTGCTGGCATTACAACGCACAAAAAATATGGCGACATTGGACTACACGAGCAGAAACATGCAACAGACAAAGTAAACCATCATGAACACTAATGCATCATTACAAATTTAAAGCAATATATACAGTCATACATCTGATGGTAATCAACTGTCATACCTTACATGTGGAACACAAATCACTAGCATCACTTAAGGATGGTGACATTGGCAATGAAGCATTTATACAACAAACTCTCTTGAATTCTTCTCTCTTTCCATAAACACGATCTTTTAAAGCTTCAAACTCCCGCTCCATCAGATGTCTTGTATAATCCTAACAAAACTTGACATCAAACAAAAAAATCAATACATAAAAAAAAACGCAATAAAGCGATATTTGATTAAAAGTTATACAAGAAGCGTATAAAGATCGGATAGCCAAACTTCACAGCTTCACAAATGCAAACAATCATATCTAGTAATTCATTAACAGCCTCAATTGGTTCCCAGATGACTTATTCTCACAATGGTCCCCACCCAAGTCTGATTACTTCATGTGCAATGTGACACAGCTAAAAGTAGAAATCTTTCACTCTGATTGCTATAAGGTGGTACTTAAGAGGTCACAGAACATAAATGTTCACACTTTCAAAATAAATAAATAAATACACCTTCACTGAAAAATTGCGAACCTTTGTGAGGATGGTCTCAGTACCATCAAAGTGCAGTATTAAATCACAAGCACCAACTATTGAAATAAGTTAGTCCACTATTAACATAGCTATTCTTCAACTACTCCACAGAAGTACTTAGAAAAACAGCTGCTCAACAGCCGCAACATTCCTTCACTAAAATTCACATAAACTCCTTGTTCGCAATGCCGTCCTTCAAAAGGTGACGCCTTTAGCTCACCATTGATAAAGCTACAGTAGTAAAACTTGATGCACGAAAAAATTATAGTCTAAATTCATCACAAGCTCACCTCGACGCCATAGAACTGCTTGAATTCGTAGAAAGTCCGGATGCGAAGCTGGATGGCAGCCAGAAGCTCTTCCTCCGACGAGGCCTCCCTGACGTCGATCTCTTTCCAATCTAGGTCTAGGGTTAGGGCTTCTCTCTCGCATAGGTGGGAAGCCACCATTCCAGCATGGCCCCAATCCCTCGAAGCGACCCGGAGAGGCCATGCCTCTCCAATAGCACGACGATTGCCATAGTTATGGTTCCATACTGGGATCGTCGGCGATCGCTGTAGAATAGCTGATGCGGGAATTTAGGGTTTTGGGAAAGAGGGGAAGAAGAAGAAGAAGAAGAAGAAGATCGAGAGAGGAATCAAGAGAGAAACGATAAGCTTCATTCACTGAAAAACCAATAACAGAGTTCGTTTACAATATAAGCAGTAAAGAAATGTAACCAACGGTCAGGATTAAGTCCTTTAATTTGGACGGTGGATCAGCGATGTTGTTAAGTGATTGGGGCCCGCTCGACGATTGGACAAATCTTTGGATTGACACGTTGTGCTAACGGTGGACCGCTTACGGATCGGTGACTCATTGCTCCAACTCAGTGCTTCTACTGTTCATCTTTTCCCTGATTTCTTCTCTGAATCTCTGAGTTCTTCTGTTTCTCTGGTTCATCCTTGAGCTTATTGTTATGTTTCCTGATTTCACATAACAATACTCCCCTGCTGAGTTTCCTTGTCCTCAAGGAAAACCTGGAAATCTGTTCTGTATATCATCAGCAAGCTCCCATGTTGCATCTGAAGGTGCTGAATTTTTCCAATGTATAAGCCATTGAGTTGTTGTTTTAGATCTAAGCTATAAACCAGGATGTCCTTTGGATGCATTCTGATTTGGTGGTAACCAGCCTTCAAGGCTAGTTTAGAAAAAATAGTAGCTCCATGAAGTTCATCTAGTAGCTCTTCTATGACAAGAATAGGAAATTTATTCTTAACAGCCATGTGATTCAAGCTATTGTAGTCAATGCACATTATCCATGAGTTATCTCTTCTTTTCACCAATACTAAGCCTCTTTGAACCTGAAAGGCTTCAGCAATTTTGAGCAAAATCCCTGCTACTTCCTCTGGTACAGATTGAAGTCTATTGCTTAATTCATTGTGGCCTGAAACTGAGGAGTTTTCAGAATTCATAAGTGTAAATGTGAAACATTGATTCAAGGCTAATTGTGATTCCTTAGCCAATAATTTCTTCATTTTCTCCTCACTGATCCACTGCAGGGACTTGTCTGTTTCTCCCCTGAGAGAATATGTTTGATCAGCAAATTGGAATTTCATTTGTAATTTCTTGAAATTCCAAGTGATATCATCTAATTCAGACAGCCATTGGATCCCCAGGACCATATCATAATTGTCCAAGGGAAGTACTAAGAATTCAGCCATAAATTTATAGCCCTGCATACTCCAAGAGAATTCTTTACATTTTTCATTGCATGTTAGCATACTGCCATTGGCTGTTGACACCTTAAGTTCAGGAATAGGTTCCAATTTACATCCAAGTTGCTTAGCCATCCTAGAACTTAGGAAATTATGAGTACTTCCTAAATCAATCAATATGAACAAGATTTTAGTGCCCACAGAACCTCTGATTCTCATAGTTTGGAAATTGTAAGTCCCAGAGACAGCATGTGAAGATAATTCAGGAGCTGTAGAATTTTCAGTTTGCTCAATCCCATTGGTTTTCCTTGTGCCTTCTTCCTCATCATCCTCAATTTCTTCTACAGAGAGCATAAAAACTTGTTTCCTTTTGCATTTATGACCTGGGATAAATTTTTCTTCACACCAAAAACACAAGCCTTTTTTCCTCCTTTCATCTATCTCCTCACTGGAGAGCTTCTTGGTTAGATTTTTAGAACTGTTATCAGAATTGGGCAATCCCACATTCCCTGTTTTGACTGTACTTGAGGGATTAACTGTATCAACAAATGATCTTACTACTGATCTATTGCTAAATGATCCATAAGAATCATTTCTGAAATTCACTGATTCTGATTTTCCCTTCCTCAGCCACAATAGTTCTTGAACTTTAGCCAATGCATATGCACTTTGTAATGAAACAGGTTTGAAGAGTCTCACATACAATTCAATCTCTTCTCTTAACCCTCCTAAAAAATGACTAATGGCTTGAGTTTCATTTAAATCACATCTACTTAACTTCATGTCAAAATCATCAAGATACTGCTGTAATGATCCAGTTTGTTTCAATTTCTTGAGTTCTGACACTGGATCTAAAAACATCTGTTCCCCAAATCTTGCTGTAATAGCATTCACAAATTCAAACCAAGAAATTACTCCTTCCCTCTCTTTGGTGTTCAAGAAAGCCTTGAACCAATTGAGAGCTTTACCATCCAAATGAATTGAAGCCATCTTCACCTTATTTATTTCAGAAGTATGATCAATCTCAAAAAACTGATCAACTTTGTAAAGCCATTCATGTAAACCAAATCCATCGAATCTAGGAAATTCCAACTTAGCATAGTGATTGGAGTTCATGATATTAGATCCATTCCTACTATTATCTCCTGGTCCTAAGATACCATCACCCCTATTGTCTACATGAGAATGGACATGGGAAGGTACCTGAGGAGCTTGGGAAACAATTCCAGCAATCAGGAACTTGATTTCATCCAAGGATTTCTGAGTTTCTTCTCGGATTTCTTGAATAGCTCTTGAATGCTTTTCATCAGTCTCCTTGATGAGAGCTTCAAGGTCTTTATAGTCTTGTTTCTTGCTGTTCGCCATCGCCGGGATCGGAGCTCTGATACCAGTGATGCGGGAATTTAGGGTTTTGGGAAAGAGGGGAAGAAGAAGAAGAAGAAGAAGAAGATCGAGAGAGGAATCAAGAGAGAAACGATAAGCTTCATTCACTGAAAAACCAATAACAGAGTTCGTTTACAATATAAGCAGTAAAGAAATGTAACCAACGGTCAGGATTAAGTCCTTTAATTTGGACGGTGGATCAGCGATGTTGTTAAGTGATTGGGGCCCGCTTTCGGCAGTTGGACAAATCTTTGGATTGACACGTTGAGCTAACGGTGAACCGCTTACGGATCGGTGACTCATTGCTCCAACTCAGTGCTTCTACTGTTCATCTTTTCCCTGATTTCTTCTCTGAATCTCTGAGTTCTTCTATTTCTCTGGTTCATCCTTGAGCTTATTGTTATGTTTCCTGATTTCACATAACAATAGCCACCGGGAATCGTACGAATTGCGGCGCGGCGACGGCAGAGAGCGGCGCCATTATCTTTTCGGATATTTTTGGGAATTAGGAACTCGGTTTTGCTGGAAATGGGGTATGTTGTCTCGCGGATGAGATTTGTGTGTTCTCCCAAGAGATCTGGACCATTGGATGAATTCCTTTATGTGATAATGGCGGAATTAGAGACCAGATTTAGGGAAAGAAAACTTCTCCCCGGGTGCATTGGAACCAAATATCCTCTTGAGTGGAGATTTGTGAAATGACCCAGTATTTTTCTCAAATTAAAAGCAAGTTCTGTATATTTGCACATTAAACCTTGTTGCTTAAAAACCTGGGAAATAAATAGAAATTGAATTGCATGCAGACCCCTGAAAGAACCAATATTCTCACACAAGTACTACCCTTGGTTATCAGTTATCACATCTGATGGCACTCAACAACCAAAAGAACAAAACCTATGTCCATGGATTCCATGCACATAAATCTCTAAGACTCACACAAAATGATGAAACTAAAGCTGCAGAAGAACAGCAGAGCAAACCTCCAAGAAAAGAAAGCAGCAGGGGAGGAGTCAAAACACCATTAATGCACAACCAACCTCCTTGATGTACAGTCTCAAAGTTTTGAACTATCAAGACATTAATACTCACAAGCTCTGATGAAGGTTTTGGAAGGCAAACAACACAAAGATGCAGACATGAAGATGTGCAGGGACCTCTACAGAGCTTTCTCATGTGTAGTCACATCTGCTCAGGGTTTGTGATGATGGAGGTGGAGAAGGAAAAGCCTTTGTCTCTGTCTTTTTACAGGGATTCTCTCTGCAGTGGCATCATCACACCTTGGCAAACCCTAGGGTTAGCTTGTGATCCCTAGAGCCAGTTAGAAATATGGAGGATAATATAGTATGATCAGTCCATGCATGCATGCAATGCACCACACGTACAATAGCTAAGTTGCATAACATGAGGGATGAGAGTAATGGAGCTTCAAAAGGCTTGAAAGTTGAAACAGAGCACTCTAATCTTATTTAGAAGTTAGAAATGTAAACTTCAATGCAAACAAGAGCAGCATTCTTGGAAATTGATGACATTATTCACAGCAGAGATGCTGAGAGTACTGAGATTGAGCATAATTCAGTGCATAAAAAAACCATTGTGGGTTCCACATCTCAGACCATTGGACCATCTAAATAGGGACCACACAGATGCTGCTGTGCTGCTCAATCTAATATAAACATAAACCTCTGTTCTTCAGCATCTTATAAATCAGTTAAAACAGAGATGAATGCAATGGAGAGTTCTGTAAATCAGTGAAAGAACAAATTAATGCATATCAAGTGAGATGAATACAATGGAAATGCAGAAATGGTTTCATGAACTCTATTTATTAACAGTCCTTGTAAATTTCCAAGCATGTGCAAGTCAACACAAGGAGAGGCCAACCTTCACCTACCCTTTTACCTTCTTAAGCATTCAAGAGATAAGATCATAAGAGTTGTGACACAATACTGCACATCCTTTTGGCTCATCCATCTGCTTTCCATTTATTGCTCAGGTTTCAAATTTCATCTCCTTGGTGTAGAGTTTTGTTGCTATTACACATGTGGGGGGTGGGTGATGAAGAAGCTTTTTCTTGGTTCTAGTGAGAGAAACACATTTGGGAATATCAGGCCAACCTCCTCTTTCTATCTCATCACATTCAATTCTCCTACTGCTACTGCTACTGCTACTGTTACTGTCTTTTTGATCCTATATAAGCTCCTTCCACCTTGCCTTGCTTGATTTCATGCCAAGGGGACAACATGCCTTTTGCACCCTCTTGTTTCTGCTTCTTGGAATGGAGCACTTGTTGGTTTTTCCTTTACAGGTTTAGATGGTACAAGAGGAAGTGGAAAGATAAAGACTTGAGGTTTGCTACTACTTATACTTGGTGCTATCTTTGCTGAGCTTCTCGCTTTCTCGCTTCCTGAACTCTTCCTCTTTCACCTGGGTTGAAGGAGATTTGTAAGGTTTTCTTGACCTTGCAAGACTTTTTCTACCCCTGATTGCGACCATGGCCGCTCTCTACTCCGTTGATCCCCGTGAGACATGCCCTTACTCTTGTCAGAACTCCCACCTTCTATCCTCCTGTCTATCCCTCCCGAGCTTAGTTTTTCTAGTTGTACATATAGTTTTGAAAAAATCACATCTAAGAATTCAGAACATGTAAGCATGTTTGTTTCTTCACTTGTTACCAATCTCTACACAATCAAAGAAAGCATTATAATATTCTGTTTTTCTTGAATGTCTTTGCTGCAGTAATACTCCAAAATGAAGTTACTGTTGCAGTTAATCAAAAAGACACAGGAACTTTTTTCATCAATAAGGATTCAATTCATGACTCTTTTTGAGTAGAAGTGGTTGAAAAGTCCTCTGAACTGAACTTCAACTATGAACTTGCAATTGATTTGCTAATTACAATCTATGCTAATAACAGAGAGTGTTATGCTAATTAAGTGAAAAGGCGATATGAACACAAACACCAATCAACAAATTTATTGATATAATTAAAGAATTCATACAAAAACCTTATGTGAGAATAAAGGTAAACACAGCACAACCTTCATGTATTTACAAATCCCACAAGGGAGATCACATCACTCACATAAACAAGATGTTTTTAGTATCACTTCGAAGAAGCAGATGCAAATGATCAGCAAATAAACAGGAGAACGAAGAAAACAATCACTGCTGTGAAATGATATTAGCACTTCAACAAAATTAAGAGAAGGCTTAACTGTTGGCTGTGGTTGTAATATACTGATTGAAGGGGAAGAGCCATGATCTTCTACTGCTTTCGCCATGAGAAATTGATCGTCTTAACCTTGACCTTGGACATCTAACAAGACATGTCGTTGTATCTGAAGCTCCCATGCAAAGTGTTGGGCTGAGTCTCATTGAGGGGAATTTCTGGAAACTGAGTGACCGAAGAGAAGAAGGTGGCGAGATCCTGGTGCAGGGGAAATCAGGCTTCCACAACTTGTTTGCCATTGAACTCGTGGATTCTGAGCCCATTGATGGACAACTGGTGCACAGGGACAACGAGAAGCTTGGGCTCTGTGACTCCCTTATCGGGCTCAAACATTGGAGCTTAGCAAAAGCAACAATTGCATGCCGACAGAGAGGACAAGCAATGGAACCTGGGGGACCTGATATGGCTGAGCTGCTGCTTGTGGAACATAGATACAATGCGCATCGGGTGCAAAACTCATGAGCACAACCTGCAAGACTACAGGACTTTTATCAACATTCATCAATAAGTAAATAATAAGCTAGTTTTGGATAAGTGGTTCTGAGCATCCTGATTCCTAAATAAATCTAAGTAAAAATTTCTGATAATTATGCTTCTCAATATTGGATTATCCATAATGATGCATTCAGCTATAAAGCACAATTCTGAAACAAGGGGAATCAAAGAGAGAAAATACAGAATCTCAGTAAAACTAAAACCCTAACAATAAGTTGTGTAGGCATCCATAACAAAAGCAGATTCAAGCAAAAATACCTCCTGCAGCTACTGTGCATTTCCTCTCTAAACAAACAACACAAGGATCGACAGCAGGTGACAGATTTGTATTTCTCCATCCATATTCTCTGCAAGATTAAGAAGTGACAATTACTTTGCAGTCATTTTCTTCACATGTACGACAACAAAATTGTTGCATTAATGTAAGCACAAATTGACTTAAAGCAGTCGATTTTATAAAAACAAACCAATCATTTAATAGTAAGTATTCCAAATTTGTAATGGCAAGTAGTAGCCCTAATTGATGTGATAAGATCAATCATCTTTTTAGTCATTACAAAGTGTTCACCTCTGAAATCAAGGATCACAGGAATTATTCGAAGACCATCTGAAATATGTTGATCCTTGTAGTTAATCAACATACTTAATTAAGTTTTATAGAGGAAAGTTAAAAGAAACCCCATTAACGCTCTCTAATTTGACTTGGAGGGTAAAGGAAAAATATTAATTTATCTAGCACTCACCTGGCAATCTTCACAATACTCATAAGGGGAATAGAGAGGTAAGGGGAGGGAAGGGCATGTAGTCGACCTTCCGGCCGTCTAGTTAGTATACCCTCAAGCCAATTTCTATGCCACGAACGTGCAACCATCAGCGGGGTCCAACTGCAAACATCGAAATAAAAAATGAGATTCAGCCAATTTAATTCATAATGTTTTCCCGCAATTCCCACAGTGGAGTCAATAAAATTTCATAAGACAATATGTGCAAGTATATACATTAACACAATAAACACGTACCCGTTAGCATTTTCAGCAGTCAAGCTAGCTCCTCTAGCAATGAGAACCTACATGTCCACATATGTTGTGTAAGTACCACCATAATTCGAACATGAAACATCTCAAACAAGAAACTCAAAACTAACACACTTGGCAGCAAACTGCATTTCCCCCATAAGCAGCATAATGGAGAGGTGTACTCCCAGCACCTGTAAAGTGGAAAAATAAGCCCCACTCAAAGGCACGCATTATATTCAGAAGATTTACTGCTTTTATGTGCTCATGGGATCTTCATGTTGTATGCAATACAGAAGTATATAATTCATATAATAATCAAAACATTAGCTGCTTTTATTGCATGTTACTTTTGCAGACATACAGATTAACCAGGATTTTTTTTGGGATTATTCTTGACACATATGTTTGGTCTAGAATATTGAGCTTTAAAATGTTCTAATCTGAAAATTCACTTGGGTTCATTCATCATCCACAAATCTGTTGCTCTAACTTTCCCCGGATTCCACTTTAGATCCATCAACTGACCCTTTAATCGAACAGTTTCTTCAGGTTCAACACACACAAGCAAACAACTCCACCCAGCACGAAAAATCAGCAATTTAACTCTTTGCCATATGCTAGAACTCACAAGTCAGGAACATGTTATTTGGACATAGGGCTCTTCAATGGTTATACAAAATCAGGCATTCTTAATCACACCTCCTCAAGCATAAGTAAGCGTCTACAACGTTCTTTTCTTTATTGGATAGTATTCCTCTGGCTGGTGGAGTGTGCAAAAAGACAAGAGCTAATTGCTCACAGAAGAAAGAAGGTTTTGGCAACTACTGAGTAAGACAAGCCTGCTTTCATATAGCTTCTCAAATAGCACAATTATACTGTATAACTTCACATGAATAAAGATAACTTAAGAGGGAGAGTACAAAATTTTCAAAATAAAAGAGAGAATAAATATAGGGAATGCAACTAAAGAAGGATGAGGACTTCAACAGATCAACATAGACTAGTTAAGAAGTAGATCACCAATAAGATCAATTGTAGTCCCATCTTCAACTGTGACCTTGGATACACAAGCACCAAGGTCCAAGAGCAAGTGAACAGTCTCAGCATGTCCATTCAGTGCAGCCATGTGGAGGGCAGTGATGCCACCATCTGCCTTTTTGTTAACTATCTCAACTAGAGCACTGTCAATGACCAAGAAGAGGAAAGTGATATAAGAATTTCTCAAACATATTTTACGTAGATGAGGAGCAAAGAACTCCACATACTCTTCATCAAAGTCCGATGTAGAGGTCTCTTGGCTCGGCCTCGTCCTCATAACATTCCAAAATTCAGGTATGCTTGGCACATAGTCAACCAGGAGTAGGCGAATACAATGAGTGTGGCCATTTAGAGCAGCAAAGTGTATAGCAGTTCCACCATTGAGATAATCTGTTTTGTGAATCTAAAATCCAGCGGTAATATATTGCATGAGAAGGGTAAAAGAAGCCATTCGACATCCTCATTAAGTAAAATAAAAAAAAATGGCCACTCAAAAAGACTTACATTGGCTCTGAAAAGGATTAGTGTCTGAACAACCTCCCAGTGACCATATTGACATGCTTGCATCAAAGCAGTCTGATAGCAACATGAGCTCATTGTATCACCATCGAAACTCAATCAAATAAAAGACTTGTGCTTTTCAAACAATAAATCCAAGTATAATCTTCTTAGAAATTCAACATTGTACAATGTAAATAAATCAAAGCATACAATTCATGTTATATGTGAGATTCGCAATTGAATTAGAAAGAACAGGAAAATGATCAAAGCTTTACCTGTCCACGAATATTCCGAAGATTAATATCTACACCGGACTCAATCAAAAGAGTCACAATCTGTGGAAACAAAAGGAAGGTACTCATCAGATCAAAAAACTCATATTTGGCATACCAAATCAAATTGTCATGGAGCACCAATGGACAATAACCTTATTGTGGCCTTGCGCAGCCGAGCAATGCAACGGGGAATTTCGAACACCGAAGGTGGAGTACCGGGCTAGACGGGGATTGTATTCCAAGAGAGCCTTGGCTTCCTGGAGGTCCCCATCCCTGGCAGCTGAAACCAGCCGCTCCCCGGATGCAGAGCACCCAAATGAATTCCCCATAATGCTTAGAAACCTCATATCCTCAAATCCCAACCTATACACCAACAAAAACAAGAAAAAGGAAGGAACTTGCCACCTACCTCTGATCAAATTCCCTAAAAAACAACACAACTGACACCACCCATCACTAAATCTCCAATAATTGGGAACATGAAGCTAAAAGGAGCAGCAAAAATGAAGACAATACAACCACAACCATCTCCATCACTCTCCAAACAACTCCCATTAAATTTTCTCAACAAGGAATACAACCACCCATTAGGCCATTACCAATCAAGGATTCAATAAGACCAACCCAGAAATAACTCAAAAACAATCCAAAACTGGCAAAAAAGACACCTTTTTGGTCACAAAATAGAACAAACACATCCAAATTGAACATCATTGGCCACAAAATATATACCAGAACTACCAAAATCGCATCTTTAGGCGCTCCGTTCAGAATTCAGATCGCAATGAGGCCCTGCAGAACATGGAATAGAAAAATCAAGAGCAAGCTCAGAAGAACTGGAGAGGAGAATATTTGCCACCAGGTTTCATGGGAGAAAAGGAGGGCCTTTGCTATTGTTATTATACTACTTAAAATAAAAGGATTAAAATATAATTTTGATACAAAAGTGGGGGTAAAAATAGGTTTTTTCTTTTTTTTAAAAAAGTTGGTAAAAGGGCCTGCAAGAAAAAGTGTTTGCCTCCCATGCATGATTGGGAGAAAGTGAGAAACCTTTTGTTGTGGTTCTTCTTTTACAAATGTACCCCTATAAATAAACTAATAATAGAGATATTTATTTACTTCTAAAAATGTATATACATAAATAATATAATATTGGATAATTTTATGAACCCAAAAAATATATCTATATATGAGAACTTTACATCCATCCCTTTGACTTTTAGTTTATGGATCTAATGAGTAAGGTTACCATCAAAATAATATTTGTGATGCCACAACTAGAAATCAAGATTGGTGAGCTCATTTTTCAAATAAATACCAAAATATTGTTTGTGATTATATATAAGTTTCTAATTTTCCATATTTATATAATTTTAAAATTTTTCATTATATATAGTTATAATTTACTCCAATCAAATCATGGTTTTTTTTTTTTTGATAAAGTGGATAAACCACATTCTTTTATTTAAGATAAAAAGAGATAGAGGTTACAAACCAAAACCCAAATTTGGGTGATTACAATGGATCCTTTGTTGGACCTAGGTTTCCGAGATAAAAAAAGGTCCGGGGGAAGGGTTAGTCCGTCCTGTGGTATGACTCCTTCCAAAGTGTTTTCTTCTGGGTTCATCTCCTCGAAGTCCTCCTCTGGGGATCTCGGTACATGCTCTTCCCTAGTAAGAGTGAGGTTGAGTGTGATTAGGTCCTCAGGGTTTGTAGTTGCAATTGTTTGTTGGTGTATGTTCCTTCGATCCATGTCAAGGCGAGGAAGTCCACCTGACGGATGAGTCGTTTATCAGTGAAACATTGTCTGTTCCTTTCCAGCCAAAGGTTCCAGGTGATTGCCATTGTGAGCAATTGCCATCCCTTGCGAAGGTCCATCCTCAAATTCTTACCGATCAATGACCCTCCGGTCCCTCCCCATAGATCTTGTATCTTCTTGGGAGGGGTCATCGATTCCCAGGAGTTACGCATAATGTGACCATATTCCAAGTGCGTAGCTGTAGTTGATGAATAGATGGTCGGTGGTCTCCTCATGCGTGTTACATAGGTAGCAGAGCATTCTGTCCCCTTGCTAGTTTCTCTTTGCTAGGTTTTGGAGTGTGGAAAGTTTGTCTTCCAGTGCCAGCCAGGCAAATAGTTTGACCTTATGAGGGGAGGTGTAAAATCCATGATTTTAGCTTGAAATAAAGGATTCAATATTTTTTCCTAAATTGATTGGTAAATTTTCAAATCTTGCCGAAAAGGGGCATTTTGGGAATAATTAAAACCCGAGGGCATTTAGGTAAAATAAACACGGGGGAGATTCGAAAATATAAATAAAATTATTTATAGTTTTATTATTCTGATTGAAGAAAGATTTAATTAAATTTGGAAATACTTAATTTAATTAAATTGGAAAGCTCATGAAAAGTCATGTTAGAAACTTAGAAGGAAAGGGGGAGATAATTGATTAAATCTATTAAAGGGAATGCCCTAAGTTTGGTAAGGATAGGATTTAATCAAAGGCAATCTGATTAATTTAAATTCAAATGAATTTAAATTATAGAAATTATTAATTTATAATTTTGAGTTTTATTTGGCTGCCAAGGACCTAATAGTAAATTTATAAAGGTTGAGGACTAGGAGAGAAAAGTTGATGTTTCTGGGAGGAGGACTTGGATGTAAAAATAAAAAGAGCAGGGACTTGAAGAGAAAGTGCGTTCTCTCATCAGTAAGGGACCCAGGCATAAATTTTGAAAGCTTGGGGGTCTTCTGTGCAAAAAGGGACAGAGAAGTTGTATAAGGAGGAAACCAACGGCCAGGATCTGACGATCCGTGTTGATCAAATCTCGAGGCACTGATCCGGCCGTCCATTCCTATGGCAAGGATTAAAACAAACACGCCCCTACCGTACGGTTAGGTCAACAGCCGTTCGATCCAACGATTGAGGACCATCTCGAGACGAGGAGAGCTGATCACGAGGCGAGCCACCATCGTTCTTCTCCACCAGCGCCACCGCGCGCGCGATCTCCCTGCCAAAATTGGCTGCATGCACCGCGGCCAAAAATGGAAGGAGGAGGCGAAGATTGGCACGGGCGATTCTCCCGTCAGCATGCTCGATCCTGCAGGGATCCTCCTCGAGCCCTATAAAAGGGACTGGGGGGCTGAGCTCGGGAGCACCCCACACCGCCAGCACCACCACCCTACTGTGAGACAGAGAGGGGAGCTTCCGGAGTTGCAGCCGAGAGGGACGAGCCCTGCAGTGATCGTGTCTGGCCAGAACAACTCCGAGGACTCCGGCGTCGAGCGTGACCATCAGTGGCCATTCCCTCCGGTAAGCTTCGGCTCTCTATCTTCGTTCTTCCGTTAAGCATCCATAGTGGGTCGTAGCTAGGGTGGCGAACAGCGGAAAGAAACACAGGACCCTCCGCCGGCCTCTGTCGGGGTATGGGACACCGGAACAGAGGGGGTTGACGGGGACCTGGGGAACAGAGGGAGGTGGGGAGACGGCTCCCGGTCCGGGGAGCTTATGAGGTTCCCTGCAGGCTGGCGCCGTGAGCTCGGCAGCGACCACTGAAGCGGACAGGAGCTCCACCACTGAGCGGCCTCTGTCTCCGGTGAAGTCACGGCCTGTGAAGAAGAAGAAAGTAGAGAAAGAGAAACCGTTAAAAATAATGGTTTATTATAATTAACTAATTTATAATAGTATTAGTCTTCTTAATTGTCAACTAATTAGTGTTTAGCTTAATTAATTGATGATAACCATGCTGTTCGTAAGATTGAAGATTAATTAATTTAGGATAATTAAGTACTCGGTAAATTAGTTGAATAACTAATTGGATTGTTAGTTGTTAGCTAATTGTTTTTGATTAACTAGTTTTTATTTTGTTAATCAATTAATGGATCTAATAAATTAAAAAAAAGGGATTAATCTATGGGATTAAAAGAAATATGGTATGATTAATGAGAAGATTAATTAAATAGTTCTGGGATTAATGGAACTATAGTTGCTAGCTTCAAGATTGACTAAATTATTAATTTGGCACTATGGCTTGAATTAAGCTGAGAATAATTAAATTATTTAATGAGAGATTAAATGATTTAATAGCTGAATTAATTTTTTAAAGACTTGTTGAATCATTAGACCATACTATAGTTCTGAGTTTTATTTTAAGTAATTGGATAATTCAATAGTTGATTAAATAATTCAAGGGTGGGATTCGTATGATGAACCATGGTTAGTTTTAAAGACTAATTAAATTATTTGAATGATTGATGATGGGTTAATTGATTCTAAGTTTATTGAATTAATTAATTGAACCCTGTTCAGATGATTTCAAGATTAATTAAATCTAAGGATTTAATTAAAACTGGAGTTAGGTTGATTTAATGATATTAATTAACTAAGTTTGGACTCGCGAATAGACTCGATTTGGGGTTGGGTTCAACCAAGAGGAAGGAGGGCCCACTAAGCCGGATTCAGGCCCGTTAGAGCATGCATGGTAAACATAGACATATACTTTTATTGAGAGTAGACATATCCTTGACAGATTTTGACTTGGATGCGTCGAGAGGTTCCGTGGAGCACGAGACTTTGCGACTTTAGGTAAGTGCTCTTGCCTTGTTCCTCTCTTCGGAGATTTTATTGACATGTCGTTATTGAGACATATTGCCTTGTTTCCATACATGCTTTTATGATTTTGTTGATATCTATCTTTAGCATGTGTGTTTGTTTTGGGATGTTGGAATCCCTATGTGTTCTGTTCTTCGTCCCGGACTCAGTGGAGCAAGTGAGCTCCTTTTTTGCGGACATTCAGGGACGGGATACCCTGGTGCTCCGGCTTTGCCATGCAGGAGGATCGATACTCACAGGTTGTCCACGCGGTCGGTGGGGTCGATCGTGACCATGTCGACATGAGAGAGAGGTGGCGCTACCGACATACGACCTGAGGGCCATAGCGACCGGATGGTCGTTCTTCTCGGCCAGTTGTTTGATGAGTGCTTGGCCAGGGGGAGACGATTGAGAAGCTTCCATTGGAACTCTTTCTCTAGCTAGGGGTCGAACCTTGACTGTTTTTGTGGTAGACTCCTAGGGCTTGTTTTGAGGGGCGTGTCCCCAAGTTTGATTTTGATTATCATTTTACTTGTTATTATGATATTTTCTTGATCCCCGCAAGGGGTACTTACTGGGCTTTCCATTCGAAAGCTCACGCACTTGTTTTCTTCCTTTTCACAGATCCTGAGGTGTAGGAGTGCTGTGATTAGCTGCCGATTCGTGTAGGTCGGGGGAGTTTGCTGAGGTCCGAGGATCTCATTTATATTTTATGTTGTGTGAGACATTATTTGTAGGTTCCTTATTGGGCCTAGTGTTTAGGGTATATGAACCCTTGATTTTATTTTCCGCTGAACTCTGTTATTATTTTTGAATAATTAAAGTTATGTTATTGCATTATCTGCTTATTCACTTAGGCCTTGTATCCGAGTGGGGCCCGTCTCTACTCATTCTGACCGGATCACATATCGTACTCGAGGTCAGGAAGCGGGTGGGATTCTGGGAGGCTGTTTCGAGGAAGGATATGAATCATGATAATTTTTTTTTGAGATAAGTGAAAAGTGAAAATGACAACTAGTAGACTTTTTATACCTTCCAAATAAATTCTTATTTCAACCATTTGGACATTTGGACCGAAGTGATTGAAAATATAATAAAAATAGTGGATGGGACCGGGAAGCATGGTGTAAATTATGAAAAGCCTTCTGAAAACTATCTTATCCAACCAAGGTCAAACTTTTCGTCTGACTAGTCTAGGACAACAAGCTCACAACTATTGACAACTTGGTCAAGCGAGGATGGAACGGAAGTAGATTGCTTCCTTTGCGAAGAGGCCCAAGAATCGGTGACACATCTACTCGTACAATATCCATATTCCGCGCTCATATGGGCACACTATGGACAGCTATTTGGTTTGAACAGTACGCCCAGAAACATCCAAGACTTATAGGGTTGTAATGCAATACAGACAAGAGTGAATAGGGGACAAATACTTGGATGGGGGTTAGCAGTCATAGCAATAATCTGGAGCATTTGGAGAAAGAGGAATCAACGTTGTTTTCATAATAAACATCGTGTTTCAAGAAAACCATCCGAGAAATCGATTTCTTAATACTTTATTGATTTGATGTAGCATACGCATCCAAGCGGTCGAAACTGATGGCGATGGAGACAATCGCAAAGAGAAGTTTGGCTTTCATCCTAGAGGAGCTCAACACACCGCCGAGAGATACATTTGAAGACGCCTCCCCTGATCTGGAAGAGGACAACTAACATATCGTAGGTATATGTGGGTCGGTGTCGAGAAACCAAGGTCTCCCTAAGCAGCCAATCCACTGTATTATGTGAAGTTTATGGTGAAACTCATGTAAACCCTATTTTTGAATAATTAATGAAATGGTTTATTCATTTTTTAAAAAATTAAAATAAAAATAAAAATAGTGAGACATTCGATATGATTTAAATAAAAAATAAATATATAAAAAAACATTTCCTAAATTTGATACACCAACCCACTTCTATAGTTATGGATCCCCTAAACAAAAGTCACTCACTATTTAATATTAATGGTACACCCCACATTGAGTTAGAATTTTCATTTGTTATTATACAAAATATTAAATAAATGTGAAATAACCATAACCAAAAATAAACAATTCACAAATATTAAAAGAGATTGTTGAGCTAATGGCAATGTTTCCCGTATGCTCTAGTTGTGTGTGAGTTGAAGTTGGTAGAATCCAAGAACAACTTAAGTTGGTGCCAATTGGAGGCTCTTACTCCTCACTATTTCATCAAATTTTTATAACTCATATTTTTGATAGTCAGAGTCTGCTCAACATCCACTAAAATATTAATAACTATCTCAATATTTATATATATATCAACCAATCAACTCCTCATCCATCTATCAATCTCTAACTCTGCTTGTATAAACACCTACTTGTCCAACCTTTAGGCAATGTATGCCAAACAAACTTCTCGTTTCTCTAACAATCAACATTTCATGGGCCCACTTAAATTGGCTTATGAGAAGTCGAAAATAATTTTTTTTTTAAGTTAAAGGTTTTTGTGGGTTTTATATGTGCTTGGATGAGTTTTTCTGAAAATGAAGAACGGTTAAAAAGGAAGAAATATAGTTTTTTTCATTTTTTTTTCAAGTTGTCGGTTGAAGCTTCCGAGGAAAAAAGCCCTTTTGAGGAGTTTTGGGCTCGAATGAATTTAGACTATCTCATAAATGGTTCCAAACATACAGGCTTGTAAGGATTTACCTGTTATAGAATTTAGACTATCTCATAAACACCTATGCATCATTACTTACTTATATCAGCTAGATCTTAAACCAGGTGTCGTTATAGCCAGTCAATTATTTAATTAGTCATTAACAATTTGTTTATATTTGATGATCAGTATTAAAATTACACCACTTTTATATTTATTGACCTTCTAAAAGGGAGTATCTATCTAGTATTATTTAAAATATATTTTATTAATTGAGTATTTGTTTATTATCTGAAAAAGATATTTGTAAATAAACAATATAGCATTATTAATGTGAGGCCTGCAATCACATGCAAGAGAGATTATTTAATTTATCATTAATAAATAGATTAATTTGTCATGAGACCTGTCTACACTTGTAGTGCCAATATGTCCACAACACCATTTATGATATGCTTAAGGATTAATCAGTGATTTAAAGATTTTTTTTTTTGTTATTTTTGACAAAGGTGACAAGAGCCCCCAAAGGCAGCAGATGAGGAACCCGTTTAACGCAACTACGTTTACATCTTATAAGAAGAGGGGCTCAATTTTGGGACCCATCTACAAAGATCGATGCCCACCTCTTAACAAAGGAACCTGATAATGCTGATAAACCATCATGGCCCGTTGGTTAATTTTTTTTTAAATTTCAAAGCAACGTGATACTTATGACTTTGTAAATAAAATGGCCTTGGTTTGTACTAAGCCTCTTCGAAAATGAGATGAGTCTAAATTTTGTTTGCTATTAACCATTAATTAATGATGTTATTGTTGATGTTAATGTGAATGTGATACGATAAAAATAGGCTTGAAATAAAGACAAAGTAATGGTCTTTTATTTCTTTAAATAATCGTGTGATAGCGATCACTAATTTTGGCTCATTTTTTTCTCGTAATCTATCATCAAGATACAAAACAAAATTTTATGCTTATTTAACATATGCATTACTTTAAAATAGTTTAATATCATGCATAACAATGTATGTTTGTGTTTGGGGATTAGGTTTCCTTAAATGAATATAAAAATAAAACAAAAAATCTATACAACCGATGATTTAAATTTATCCCATTGATACTCCCATATGGTATGGCTTCTATCTTCATGCATGATGCATTTGCTTTCACATTTGAATTAAGTAAAGAAAAAACTTTAATGAAAATGACTCTTTGGAATGAATGATCTCATTTGAATTAGGAAATAAGAATATAGGTAAGAGTTGGCCCTTCTATTTTCTTCATAACAGTAATGATCTCATTTGAAAGGCGTTCTTCGTTCTCCTCATCTGCAAAGTCCGTTCCCAGGGGTCTCGGGGTCGCATCCTCCCTCGAGGGTTAAGTTGTGTCTGACAAAGGTTTGCATTACTTGTAGCTGCCTCTTTTTAGTGGCATGTGCGTTGTCGAGCCAAGAAAGAAAGAGGAAATCAAAGTGGCGAATTAGTTTTTGATAAACACGATATTTATCATTGAAACATCTTATATTTCTCTCTATCCAGAGATTCCAGGTCACAGCCATCACAACCAGGTTCCAACCCTTACGGAGTTCCTTCTCCAATTGTTTGGAGATTGGGGAGTGCCGCCACAGATCTTGTATCATTGTGAGGGTGTTCCCATTCCCAAGGATACGTCTGTAGTACGACCAGACCTCAGCCGAGTATTGGCATTGGAGGAGCATGGTGTTCGGTAGTTTAATTCCTTTTCCTTGTCGCACAAGAAGCAGCGTGTCTTCTCCCCTTTCTAGTTTCTTTTTTGCCAGATTTTATAGTGTGGGGGCTTGTCTTCCCTCGCTAGGCAAAGAGTTTAACTACTTGAGATCACCTCATGCCTTCTCGCTTGAGGATATTTTGCATTCACACAATTGATTTGAATTAAGAAATATAAAGAAAACTGATAATGATGATTGTTCATAAGGAATCAAACCCTTCAATTTCTTTTCTAGTGATTTTCACTATGATATGAATTAACAAATAAAAAATATTTATGAAAGATAACTATTCAAGATAAATGATCCGCTTGTTCTCTTTTATGGTGATTTTCAAACATATATAATTGATTTGACATAAAATAAAAAAATAAAAAATAATTCAAATGATTGCTTAGCTAAAGCATGAACCCTCCTATTTTCTAGAGAAATAGATATTGATTTCAAATGTGACATAAGAGTTAACCATTTGGATTGTATTATGTTTAATTAGATGCCTAATTAGGCTAAGCATTTGTTCCATGTATCCTAATAGAAGAGCATGCCGTCTTGGCACTTCTTAATGTGATTTTAAAAATAAAAACCAAAAAACAAAAGAAAAAGATAGAAAACATAATCTAGTGGAACCAAGACGAAAGTAACAATTTTATTCATTATTATTTGTCTTAAAGTTGCCCATCTAGACAAGTATAACAGTGAAAAATCCAAAAAGAATTGAATTAATTAAACCATTGAATCTAAACAAAAGTTTATAAATAGACGTCACTAATTAATTTCTAAGATGATCTAGTAGTAAATAATTGACAATTGAATATTATATATGTTAAGATTATAGTGATAAAAACTACATATATGAAATACAATCATGGTGTTATATGGGAAAATTTGGGCCGGACGCATGGCATGATCCTGAGACCGCTAGACTTGGGCGCTAAATGTTACAGGGGACAAACATATCAGGAGATCCTCAATCCTTACCTATGAGGCAACGTGGGGAAGGGCAGTTGATCCTCCACAACTACCAGGTGGCAGGGGAGGCGCACGTGTGTTAGAACTATCCCCCATTATCCGCTGGCAGGGGATGCACATTTGCAAAAGGGCAGGGATAACACCTCACAATAATCGACCTGGCCAAGGCCAACAAGGCATAAAAGAACCTGGACTAGGAGAGAAAGGGGAGGACTTCATCCCATTATTCTCTTCCCTAAGCAAGGGAACCTCTCCCTCTCCTCGGGCGACCTAACCTATCCCCTCTTCTCCTACATGAGTTCATTGAAACCTTCTCTTCTTCTTGAATCATACCCCTGCTCTCCTCCTCAACCTTCAACTAATTTGACCGTAGGGTCCGGGGGTGAGACTCCCAGACTTCCTTTGCAGGAACTGAAGGTCTGTCGTCCAATCGTTCATTGCTTCTCGTGGCGGATATGACGTCCTTGAAGTTCAAAAGCCATCACAACCGTAATCCCAACCATATATATCATCTACAACTGGTGTCAGACTCAGTCTCATCTTTGTCTCTAAGGTGATCTCATCCAACCGGAGTGTGAATATCGAGGACCCCTGGTTTTGAGCATCAACACCTGAAAATATAGCATCCCATTTTTTTATTATACCCAAAGCTTTGAGGCATTTCAAAATCGAGAAATCTCGTCAATTGCAGTTGCTATTAGAGAACAATAAGTTGGTTCAGATTTATAAATTATTATAGATAATTCATTGGTAGAATGGAAGGAATTAGGAGATGATGAGGTAATTGAAACTGATAAACATTTTATTCAAACAAATTTAGAACCAAAACTAATGGTTTTGTGCCTGTTATCAGTTCTTCCTCCGGGTTGAGTTGCTCAACTTATGGGAAGATATAACTAATATTGAGCCACACTTAAAAAAAGATGACTTCATCTAATAATACAACAAAAGGTCTACTTTTATATATTAATATAAACTATGAGTTAACAGATATTCAGGTGCATCAGCTTTAATTAGAAGAGCAATAGGACTAGAAGTGGTACAAGACATTTTCCATGACCCAATTTCTGAAGTTCTACACCATAAATAGGTGATGTATAGGGTTATGATGAATCAGTGGAAATGGGCTCAGGGAATAGAGGATATCTTTTAGACTTTTACTGGAATATACACAGGAATAATAATAATAATAATAATAATAATAATAATAATAATAATAATAATACAACAAAAGTCCTATAAAAATACTCAACCATAGTTAGGGTGATTTAGATGTGTACCCAAAATTTTCAAGTTTTTATTTTTTATGACACAAAATATTAATACCATACAAAATGAGACTAAAAGTAAATTAGAATTAAGTTTTTTATCTATTTAATTTTAAAGATATAAAAAATGCAAATTTGTGGACCTTGTTTTAATTATGGATACCTACAACTTGCAAGGAAATTTAGGTATATATCCATCTCACTTCATTAATTTTTTTCATGAAACAAAAAATAAAAAGCATTCATCAATTCCTTTGCTCACTCTACCAAACAACTAAAACATAATTTGATCTAGCGGCTATAAGAGATTCGACCCACAGAATTCCAGGAGTCGAATCCCTGCTAGAGCAAGATGAGGACGCAAAGTGTGGGGTAACTCACGCAAGTATGCGAGTCTTCTCCGTATTGGCTCATAAGGAGACCGGACGGTAAAATAAATGCATGTTGTTTGAAACCTTCGGGAGGTAAAATAAGCTGTGTTGTGTGAAGCCCGGGATGAATCGAACCCCTGTGCACTCCCTAATTTGACTGATCCTTCGGGGGGCACTTGTTGCCCGTGTCAAAAAAAAAAAAAAAACTTATATTAATCCATCTTCAGTTGAATACCTAATTATAAACTTCTTTATAATTATGTTAAAAACATATTTAAACGTCCCGCAAAGTTTTGAATTAATTTGATTATATTTATAGTAACATTAATATTAACTGTTTAACCCTTTAACTCGCCTAATAGCCTAATATATTTAACAACTCTAGGACAAAAATATCGCAAGTAGCCATGAACAACACAATCGTCAAACTCAAACCGTTTAAAATTTTTCTTAATCAATTCCCATACAAGATTTTTGAAAGAGTCCTATTAGGACGCAGGTGAACAAGATACCCATTCAACTTGTGAAAATTGCCAATACTAATCTACATCACATATATTAATTTTAAATAAATCATTTCTTATTATAAACAAAAACTTATTGGATCATTAATTTCACACTTTGGTGCAAATGAACATCAATGTTTTAAAAACTGGATCGAGAAGTAAACCGGTCTCATAATTAGGTCACAGGTCAATCAGTCTGACCAAATGATCCATTTCGGTCGGATCAGGTGACATCATAAATATATATATTTAAATATATATTTGTGTGCTATATATATATACCCTTAATCTCATCAACCCGGACCGGACTGTTGCTTGGTTTCCGGTTCTGCCGGTCCGGTCTGGTCCGGGTTTGAAAATACTATGAACATATATATCTAAACCATGTAACCCCAAACCCCCTCACACTACCCTTAACCTTCACCATCAATTGCTCCTGCTTTCTCATTAATTCTTTTCATTTATTTCTCTCCCCCCTCTCATCTTCCTCAAACATGAACCATTCAAACTTCTTGATCATCTCTCCTTCTCAATAATATGTTCTCTTTTTGATCCTTGAATCAACAACAATGAATCTTCAAATCCCACCACCTTCTCTTCCCATCCCTCTCTCTCTTTCACTCCCTCCATTACCATTCTTCCAACCACCACCACCACCACCACCACCTTCACCACCTTTCAACTTAGAGAACAAGATCAGTCCAAGCATCCTTCTGATCATCATAGTAATCCTAGCAGTCATCTTCTTCATCTCTGGCCTACTTCATCTTCTTGTTAGATTCATCCTTAGACCCATCAACAGAGAACCAGAAGACTTAGACAATGCCACAGTCCTCCAAGGCCAACTCCAACAGCTTTTCCATTTGCATGATGCTGGTGTGGACCAGTCCCACATAGACACTCTCCCTATCTTTCTCTACAAAGCCATTATTGGCTTGAAAGACCCTTTTGATTGTGCAGTGTGTTTGTGTGAGTTTGAGGCTGATGACAAACTGAGGCTACTCCCCAAGTGTAGCCATGCTTTCCATCTTGACTGCATAGACACTTGGCTCTTGTCCCACTCCACTTGTCCTCTCTGCAGGAGAAGTCTCCTTCCTGACTACTTCTCCCCTTGTTGCAGTCCCATGGTTCTTGTCTTGGAGTCTGGAAATGTGAGCTCTAGAGAGATTTGTTCAGAACTTGGAGATCATGAAGATGATGACGATCATCTAGTTTTAGAAGATGTTTTGGAGGAGAAGGTGGTGCCTGTGAAGCTTGGAAAGTTTAGGAGTAATAATGGAGGTGAAGGTACAAGCAGTGTTGCCTCTAAGATTAACATTGATCATCAAAGAAGGTGTTTCTCAATGGGGTCCTTTGAGTATGTTATGGATGATACTTCTTTGCTTCAAGTGGCCATTAAACCAAGTTCTGAGAAGAAGAAGAAGAGAGATGAAGGTTTCAAAGGGTTTCATTCATCAAGGAGCTTTCAATCCAGTGATGCCAATATTAATGCTAATGATCTGCAGAAGGAGAGCTTCTCCTTCTCAAAGATATGGCTTAAAGAGAAGAAGGAAAGCTCGGTTTTCGCCGATAATTATGGTTCAAGGATGGTGCTGTCTAGGGCTGAAGAAGCTCCATCTTTTGCTAGGAGAACACTTAATTGGCTTGTGGGAAGGCAGCAGAACAAGGTGGTCAGCCATGTTTGATATGTTCAGAGATTTCAGGTTTAGTTTAATTGGTAATTAATTAAGTGTTCTTGTTTGATCATCAAGACTTTTTGAAACAAAGGTTCAAAGTGGTTAGTTAAGATGATGAACTTATATATATCATCTACTACTCTTCTTTAATTGAAGTTTGATACAAAGGAAATAAAGAGGTTGATAAACAAGGTGTTCAAAATGAAATTGATGATGATCACTAGGAGCTCGTCAACGTCAAGTGTTAACAAGCATTGTAAAGCTAATTGAACATGGCTTATTAATTTTTTTCTATAGAATATTGGTGGAGTTATGGCTTTTTGGGTTGATGTGAGCTTATATTTATGAAGGGTTGGTGTTAGTTCTCTTTCTTTAATGGAGCTCTCACAAGTCACACAACTCACAAGAGCAGTTGAGGAATTATTGTACTGCTTTGTCCACTGTCATACATGTTCATCAACCCTAGAAAAATATTTAAGAAAACAGCGTCATAAAAAAAATGGAAGCCCACAAAGGCCTGTTGATACCAGGGTTTTTGTTAAATAATGGATAATAAATCTATGGAAGATCCGGGTTTGAACTCTCTCCCTTGCAAGGTGAGGATTAAGTGAATGGATCTCTGCCGAACCTTTGTACTCCCACACTATTAAACCTGTACATGTCCTTGACGTCCTTCGGAGGGTGCTTGTTGTCTTAGTCAAAAAATTTAAAAAAAAAAATGGAATTTTTCCACTATATATATAAATATACTCTCATGTAAAACTGTATTTGTGTGCATTACCCACAAATCATCAATATTTATATATATAAATAGTTCTCTCGAATCATCATTCAATTCAATTTTTTTAATAAACTTATTTTTCTCATAGAAGTCCTTTAAGAGTTCTCTTTTGATATAAGAAGAATTATAAGATGATAGGGATAAAAGTGAGAAGACACATGGTGATCATCCATGTACTCCAACTGCAAAGCTTCTCTCTCACTTCTTCTTCTCTATTGTATTGAGAAATGAATAGTGGATTTAGCTCTCACCGATAGAGCTCATGGTTTTTCTCTTATTTGAGGGTTTTCCACGTTAAACCGGTGTCACTCTCTTTGATTGTTTGGTTTCCTCACTGTTCTAAGTCTCACTACTCAAACAAATTCAACTGTAAAAATAAAATTGGGATCAAAACCAATTTTCACTGTAACATAAGATAATTAAGGCTGGTTTTTTCAAAAAAGTTCAATTGATAGTGTTGTGGATATTTACACAAATACAATTTACATGCTCATAAACACTTGTAAATTTTCTTAAAATAATAAACTCCTCCTCTCACATCTCATCACACTGTTGTCTATCTATTTAGCTAAGCATCCTTGTCTTTTGCATTTAAAGGTCTTGGAACCTCATCAATTTTGTTCTCTCTCTTAACCACCATGGAAAACTATGTCAAATGGGTCTTTTGGGGACTAATTTATGAGCACATTGATGGGGATGCCATGAAATTTCAACTCAAGATCAAGTTGCTAGGAAGCTTAATCAAGATTTGCAACTCTCTTCGTATTGTAAACAGTACTCTTGATTAGGAAATGCTAAATTGCTAGGTTCAATTGAACATAAGATTTTTTTTTTTTAAATATGGATAAACCATGATTTATTATTTATTAATGAGATAGAGTATTAATTGTTGGAAGCCCATGTAGATATTTGGGCCTTCCTATATGTTTGAAAACATTCATTTACACTAGTATGTTTTAGTACCACATTGACTATTTACAACCATGTACCCTCTTTTATATCTTCCACTCTAGTAGCAAGTTAGGCTTGTTTAGTGGACATGCCCTTTTATGCGTGCGTGCGCAGGGGGGTGCAAATCCGGGTTCAGTTTGGCTTGAACATGCCGAACTCGTGTGGGCGCATGATGCGCACACAAATGCATCCTAATTATTTTATTGTGTCCCAACAGTCAGCAACTACCTAAAACAGCCAACGGTCACTGCTTTGAACTGATGCATCCTTTTGCTTAAACTGTTGCTTGAACTGTTGTGTCCTTTGAGAATTCACTCTATAAAAGGAACCCACATCTCAGCCTATCATCTGATACAGAAATTTTCTAATCTTCTCTCCCCTCCTCCTACTTCCTTCTGACGGAGCAAATCAAGAGCACTCTCTTTCTCAATTCGGGTGCATGAATCTGAGGAAGCCGACTGTTGTATCCTGGGAGAACATCGCCACTTTAATCGTGCTGCACCGAGAAAGGACAGTGCGACCTGCATGCCTCAGTCACAACAATCAATCAGCACATCCATCAATTAACAAATTATTCCAACATTAATTACATGAGATCTCTTGTTACATGCGCATTACAAAGAGTAAAGATTAGACAAGAAACAAAGGACCATTGGTCTAGCAGTATCTTGGGTCCCGTGTGTTGAGTAATTCGTTTAATTGAATATGCTCTCAGGTTTAAGTCAGCGGCCTTGTAAATGGGGGAGTAGTTTGGGTAATTCACTCCATGAGCACAACGCTACCAGGTTCAAGTCCCCACATCTGTACGTGCATAGTGAGGGATTAAGGGTGCTCGTCACCACAAGGCCACGTCCCTTAGCACACCCTCTAGGGAGGACTTTATGGCCTATATCAAAATAAATAAATAAATAAATAAAATAAAATAAATAAAGATTAGACAAGAGATCTTGTTGCTTCCTTGTTGTTTAGACAAGGGATCTTGTTACATGAGCATTACAAAGAGAACAGAGATAAGATTTATCCAAAAAAAAATATTCAAATGGTTCAATATTTTTATTCTAACAGGATGTTTCAAAAGATAAACAATTAAGAGGTATCTCTTGGAATTAGCTAGTCATTAACTTAACTTTGAACATCTTATAGGAAAGTTGGAACATAGATATGAGTAGAATCTTATCGAATTCCCCCCTACCAAATTCTAATGAAAATAAATTAATATGTTTCAATTTATTTTATAAAACAATTATATTTGCAAGTCAAAGGGAATAGATTTAAGTTTATGAATTTATACATGGTGCATTTTCTTCCTAATTAGTATGTAGATGGAAATTTGAGGGAAATGTAATCAAATATGTATAAATGCAAATACATGGCTTTTGTAATAGCATTTATCATACTATCCATAAGATTATATAGTCGATTTGAGTAACATAAGTAATCAAGCTTGAAATTATGAGTATATATCTAGTTGGCAAATCCTTTTAGATGAGTAATCCTTATGAATTTTTTATTTGAAAGAGCCCATTTTTCTCGTAAACATATTGTACAATAAACAGCTGTTTTTTTTTTAACCAATAGTCTTTTGACCTATTGGTACTAGATCCCTTGCGTAAGATGGATAGGGGTGTGTTCTTCTGGGGGTGATTCCAGGATCGAGCCCCTACACGCATAAGGTGAGGGCTCAGGTGTGTGTAACAACTAAGCTCCACACCTAGGCGCGTCCATGACTTCCTGTTGGAGTTTGAAAAATAGTACCACATTGGTGGTTAAGAAAAAGTGAATGTGTTTAAATATAATGAGGGGCCTCCATATCTCACCTAAGTGCTTGGGTTTTGTTAAGTGGTGGGCACCCTCATAAATACAAAATTAACACATGTAGCTAATGAAAAATATAATTCTAACATGGTATCAGAGCTTAAAAAGATCCTGGACCAGACACCCCCAAAGTAAAAAGGCATGCTAATCGCATAAATGACCTACGACCAAGAAGAGCGGCATGTTGTAGGCGTTAGTCTCGACCTAGTATGACGAGAAAGTTCAATGAGGGCCTGGACCGGACGTGCCAAAAGTAGCTCCTGACCACGCATGCCGTGCAGCCCCACTGAGCATGTAGTTGACAAGTTACAACCGGCACCGATAGAGCCAAGTTTGAACTTGAGGGGGGTGTTGGAGTTTGAAAAATAATACCACATTGGTGGTTAAGAAAAAGTGAAATGTGTTTAAATATAATGAGGGGACTCTATATCTCACCTAAGTGCTTGGGTTTTGTAAGTGGTGGGCACCCTCATAAATACAAAATTAACATATGTAGCTAATGAAAAATATAATTCTAACACTTCTCTCGTAGGGGCGGTTGACGCCTTTGTAAAAAAAAAAAAAAATCCTCTTTTTTAATCTTGGGAAGTTCATACTTTGAGTACATTACTCAAAGGTTTTGGTCTTTCTCATTGACTATTCCACTCATATTAAAAACAATATACATCCCTGTAATCACTTTTGAGTTTATATTAGATAAATCTACATGGAATTAAATGAGATATGACATGGTTTCTAACTAAAAAGAGATCATGAAAAAATAAATATGCAAAAATCAATTTTCATAAAAAAAGTTGGTTAATTCATTCCCTCTTATAAAAAGATATTAAGGGTTCTTAATTATGTGGTTTATCTATTTATTTTAAAAAAATGTTGAGGATTCGAATTACACATGTACGCGCTTCCTAATATCTTGTCCACATTTATCAATATATATATATATATATATATATATATATATATATATATGATCCTTGATTCATTTTTTATAAAAAATAGAAAAATTAAGAGGTTTTGGAGAACATCTAGTGGAGGCCTTTAATTTTAAGTCCTAATGACTAGCTCAAATAATTGATTTTAAAAAAGGGTTGAATAACAACCCTGATTGCCAATGACCCACGGGTCTATTGGCACCGGGTTCCCTTGTCAAGACATTGGCCTCGATCCTCGTGACCGACCGAGTCACGGGTTCGAGCCCCTCGTCTTGCTAAGGTGATGGGGGACACGTGTTTGCACGGGTGCAGCGTGACCCCCTCCCCGACATCCTAGGGGGGTCTTCAGGGCCTTAGTAAAAAAAAGAAAAAACAACCTTGATTAAAAGATCATATTTCACAAACTATCACAAAAGAATTTTCACTAAAAAAGTATGCTAAAACACTATAATAAAAAAATTTCTATTGTAAACAAAACCTTTGAAAGTGAGTTATCCATATAGACTTTTCCTTGTTTGAAATGACTCACTTTTCCAAGTCTCGAGTCTTCCTTATCTACAATTCCATCTAGAAGAATTGTCTTGAAAATAGTATAGTATATATCCTCCCATATTAATAAGTATATCAAGTTAATACATGGAATTAAATGAGACATACGTGGATTGTCTAACATGGTTATACTCATGCATGCTCTGTTTGTCAAAAGAAAATATGGAAAATTTCCAAATAGTTATTGGACGAAAGTATTGTTAAAATTGATTGAAAATGATTTGGAGAAGATCTGGTCTAGGTAGGAATGGAAGTGGGGCGGAGCGGGGAATGGGATCCCCATCCCCATCCCCTCTCCCCGAGAGGCGGGGATTCCCCAGCCCAAAATTCCCCGCGGGGGAGAAATCCCCCCCGGTCACTTTCCCGCGGGGATCCCCGCCCCGCCTATAACATTGATAAAAAAATCCTATATACAATTGATAATAATAATAATTATAATATAAGATGAAATAAAATAAAAATTATCACCCAATTTGTTTACAATATCCTATATATAAAATAAACATTCACACAAATATTTCTCCTAACAAATCATAATATAATGTATAATTAAACAACAATATTAAAGTTCAAGTTAAGTAATACAAATAATATAAGTTTAAAACTAAATTAAAATCACAACTCCATTAACAAAATATATAATTCGAAACTAACACAATAATTTCATGTTTCCATCAATTTTTTTTCTTCCTGGGAACCCTCCCCCGCCTCACTCCCACCCTCGGCCTCACGCTTCTGGGCGGGAGGGATTTTTCCTCAGCTTCCGCTGGAGGACATTCGGGAATCCCAGCCGACGGGATGGGTCCTCATGAGAGGGGGTTCCCCGCCCCACTTCCATTCCTAGGTCTAGGCCTTCAATTTTAAGGCCTAAGGTCTAGTTCGAATAAGTTCATTTTAAAAATAAATAAATAAATAAATAAACAATCTTATTAAAACCTAATATTTCAAAAATTATATAAAAAATAAAGCATTTTAAAAATTAATAAAAAATAAACAACCCTATTGAAAGTCACATGCCTATCACATGATGACAAACTACGTGTTTTTAAGAAAATCATCTGAAACATTAATTTCTTAATGCTTTTCTAGTTTTGTACAACACACGTGTCTACAAAACCGAAATTGGTGACAATAGAGTTTATTGTAAAAAAAAAACCTTAAGTTAAAAAAATAAAATAAAATAAAAAATTTTATGACATAGTTAAGCATTTTGTTTTAGGGGTTCCCTCAAAAAATTCAAAAAAAATTTGAAAATCTTTCCCCTTAATGCCTTAACCCCCGGAAAAAAAATCCCATTGCCAAACAAAGCTTAAGAGAAATGGAGTCACCTCCCAAGGACAACTTCGAGAATTCAGGACGTGGACGGATCCCTCCAGCATACAAAATGATAGTGTAAAGTTTTGGAACCAACCAGAGTTTGAGGACTTATTCTCATTTATTCTACTCTAAATAAATTTTTATTATAAATAAACATGATTTATCAACCTTTTCAAAATAAATTTTTATTCTAAACAAAACATAAAAAAAATCATACGTATCATATGATAGCCATGTGACTTTCTTCAATGATCAATATTCATTATAACACAAGGCACATTGATTATAAGAGAAACACACACGATAAGTGCGGTCTATTAAAACGCGCTTATTATGGAATTTTATTTCCAAACTTCTGTTCTATTTTCATCAAAACTTTTTTTCAATATTGGTAGTCGATTTCATTAAAAAAAAAAAAAGAATCTAAAGCTACCATCCAACTACCGTCCTTCATGGTTTATAACAGAAGAAATTAAATAAAAAGCTCACAAAAGTTGATATCATTGCTCATTAATATATATTGCATTCAAACAGATACCAAGATGAGATTTTTCAATTCAAAATTCAAAATCGAACAAACGAAGTACATGCCACTAGCCACAACCATGAATAGCCATTAATGCTGCAGTGAAAATTCACTCACTCTAGAAAGAGGCATGACTCTTGAAAATCAAGTTGTTTGTCTTTCCAGCGTGCGTTGATGAACTTCTCACGTTACACAACCTAACAAAGAAAAACTCGAAGGAGGATATAACTATATAATTCCTATGTGACAGGGGAGATTGAAACTGCCGAACACCTACTCACCCATCACTAGTACTTGACGGTGATCTGGTCGTACTATACAAACACCTCATTGGGATACAAGATTTGTGGAGAGGGGCAACGATCTCCATACTAGTAAAGAAGGAGCACGTAAAGGCTGGAACCTAATGCTTATTGCCATCACTTGGAGTCTTTGGTTGGAGAGAAACATGAGATGTTTATAAAATAAACACCGTGTTTTCAAAAAACTCATCCAATATGCGGACTTCCTCTTCTTATTTTGGTTTGAGGCAGCCCATACTACAAACAAGCAGCAGCTGTAAGAGATGCATTCTGTCATCAGGCATACCCTCACCCTATCCAGAGAGGAATAGGCACAGGGCCATCGGGAATAGACTTCGAAGAGAAGTAAACTGGATAGCCCAATAGGGGAAAAGGCATCCCTTGTGACACAAGGAAAATAACCTTGTGGCCTCACTTTACCTACTTTTGTGTAACCATGGTTCAACCATAAACCCTTTATCATATTAATTAACATGGTTTATCAATTTTTTTTTAATCACTCACTCTGTCTTTGAAACATAAAACATGAGAATTTATCAAAAAGTTTTAATCCACAGTGAAAATTTTGTGACTCATCTTCAGAAACATTCAATTCAATGATCACTGAATTAAGTACAAAAATTCTCAAGAATATTCCAATGTTGGCATCCTTATTGTTTTAATCCACAGTGAAAATTCTGTGACTCATCTTCAGAAACATTCAATTCAATGATCACTGAATTAAGTACAAAAGTTCTCAAGAATGTTGCAATGTTGGTATCCTGTTGCAATTATCTGGCAATGCAGGGGTGTATATGCAAAAATCTGGCAATGCAGGGGTATATATGCAAAAGTCCTATCGGATCCAGGCGTTGACCAGAATCCCACCCGTGAAAATCACCATCAGTGCAATCTCGAGATGTGGTTTTATAAAGATGAACGGCCAGATCTTTAAGGCCTTGTTTGGATGATTGGTTGTTATGGTTTCGTATTGTATGGTATGGTATGATATGGTATAGTATGGTATTGTAAGTATTGTTTATCATGTTTGGAAAGATGGTATGGTATGGTATGGTTAATTAGTTGTTTGTGTTTGTTTTGATGGTATGGTATGGTTGTAGAAATAATAAAATGACCAGAATACCCTCAAACACAAATTAATATGAAATCATGTTAAATTGAAAAAATTGGTTATATATCCTTCAAAGTTTCATAATTGCATATTTACACCTGAAAAAATCATAATTGCATATATCCCTAAAAAACGGTTTGAATTATGGATATGCCCCTATTGTTAGGTTTCGATGATAGAAGTTAATAAGATTATCCTAACCATGGTTACAACTTCAGTTAAGCGTTGAAAAATTTCCAAAATAATTCTCTTTATATATCTTAGCTATTTTAAATTTCATATTTTTAAAGGAGGTATTTGTAAATTTACAGTCAAACAAACTTTCAGGGTATATATGTAAAGGGTATAATGGTTATTTCGCATGTTTACCGTTTGTTAACTGACAATTTTTCATCTGATTAACCCCAGGGGTATATACATAATTATACTTATTATTTAGAAGTATTTATGCAATTATGTTTTATTCAGGGGTACACCTGCAAAAAACCATATTAAATTCAATGATTTATGATCACAAATTAAATTCAACTAAAGTATAAATAATTTTTATTAAAATCTTACAAAATATATATCAAATTATTAACTATTAATTTAAAATTGATAAAATTATAATAAAATTAATATACAAAATTAACAAAAGATAAGACTTTTTTTGTGAAGATTATAACTTTCTTTGATTTTACTAGGGTAGAAGAAGGGATTGAAGTAAATTGGTAGGGATATTTTTGGTAGAAAAAAATTAAAACCATGAGAAACCACCAAATCGGTGGTTTGAAAAATCCAACAAAAATGGAAGTTTTTAAACCATTGGAAACCATCAAAAAACCATAGAAAACTATACCATCTAAATGGAAATGAAAACAAACAGGAAAGTAAACCATACCATACATTATGAAACCATGACAAACCATGAAACAACAAGGCCTAAGCTTCTTATCGGATCCATTAATATAATAGGGTTTTTGCTTGCATACCCCTATAAAACTTGAAAATTGCTAAAATACCCCCAAAAAAATACTATTTGCTTGCATACCCCCGTAAATCAACTATTTTTGCTTATATGCCCCTATGGTTAAGTTACCCTTGACGGTGTTAAATCAATGGATGGAATGGGGTAAATTACTAAATTGAGTTTGCTTATATACCCCTCTAATTTTTTTAAAAAATTTTATAAATATTATTTATTTTATAGATGAGAAAGTAGGGTTGGAAGTCAAAATTATTAAAAATAAGGATAATTGTATAATTTTTCAACCATGGTTAACTTTAAACTATAGTTAACTCTAAAAAAACTAATGGTAAGTAATGATAAGTAACGGCGGGGGTATATAAACAAAAAAATTAGTTTTAGAGGGATATATAAGTAAATTATATTTTTTTTTAGGGGTATTTAAGCAAATATATGGTTTTGGAGGCGGTATGAAGCCATTTTCTCTAATATAAACTTGCGCTTCTATCTATAAAATCCGAACTTCGCGTCTATTTCCTTCTCTCTCTCTCTCTCAATGACGTCGGTTTTTGTCGATCTCGCTACAATGGCACCGTCCAATCTCGACCGTCCGATCGAAACCTCCGGCCAAGCACCGTCGTCGAAGCCCTTCGGCGGCGGCGCCGCCCGGCTCCTCGCCGCGCTCCTCCAAGCTCTCGTCATGGCGGCGGCTCTTGCCCTCTTCTTCCTCTTCGCCGGCGTCGCTGCCATCATTCTCCTCCACCTCCTCGTCGCCGGTCGCGCCTTCCACCGCCGTCCCCGCCCCTCCCCTCCCTCCCCTTCACCCGGCCTCTCTCCTAAAGATCTCAAGCTCCTTCCTTGCTTAAAGTACTCCTGCTCATCCGCGGGCTCTTCAGATTGCGCGGTTTGCTTGGAGGTTCTCCGAGATGGGGATCGTGTTAGGGTTCTTCCAGGTTGCGGGCATGGGTTTCATGCGCAGTGCGTTGATAAGTGGCTTGTTAGGACGCCGGCGTGCCCGGTCTGTCGTGGCCCCATCGTTTCCTCTGGCGGTGCTCGTCCGTGAGTCTCCACTTCTTTTGTTTCCTCTCCCTTTTCTAGGGATTTGCTTAATGTATATTAAAATTACGCTTTTTTGGTCGTCTTTAATGTAAAAATTCTTGCTTTTTAAGCCTTTATTGATGTCATGAATTGAAGTTGTTGTTACTTGTGATTTGGTCCTTGTTGTTGTACAACTGATGTGGCTTAGGGAGGACATATAGTAAAGATTCAATAAAATCAAGGCTCACTGCTTCTTGAACATGAGATGGTTGAGAATTGACATTGTTGCTTGTGTTGATGGGAGGACTAAATTAATGCAATTCTTAATCTGTTTACGGAATACATTGGCGGTTTACTGATTTGGTTGAAAACTTTAAATAGTGGATGAAATTCTTATGGTTTTGATTATATGCTGAATTAGTACAGTTTCATTTGAAGACTTCAAATATTGGCTGATCTAAATGTGAATTCTCTTGTTTCTTTTTTCTTTTTAACAAAATCCTCCAAGAATTAGCATTGCTGCTTGTTAATGAGATTATCTAGATTACTCCAATTCTTCATCTGTTTATTGGACAAGATTTTTGAATGTATTGGTGGTCTGCTGATTTCCATTGAAAACTATGAACAATGGGTGAAATCCTAGAAAGTTTTGTGATGGATTGCTGATTAGTGAATTTTCCTTTGAAGATTGTAAATATTGGATGATTTTAATGTATGTTTTCTTGCTTTCTTTTAATGATTTGCCGGAAGAATTGTCCTTAGTGGTTGCATAGATGAGATGATCTGAATTATGCAATTCTTTATCTGTTCATTAGATGAGAGTTTTGAATGTGTTGGTGGTCTGCTGATTTCTATTGAAAACTGTAAATAGTGGATGAAATCCTTGGAAGTTTTGACAGATTGCTGAATTAGTGGATTTTTCATTTGAAGGCCATAAATATTGGTTGGTCTTAATTTAAAATTCTTCTCTTCTTAATCTTTTGCTGCAAATTCCTAGATTTTCTTGTTTTGATGGTTGGATGATTGTTGTTTAGCATGAATGAAGGTGGTGTTTTGTTTGATGAGATCAAGTGATGTTAAGGTTAGTAATTTTATAATGGTTTGATGTTGAACCACTGGATAACCACAACATGTTAGTTCTGTAGGGCATAAATAATTTTTAAACATCGGAAAGCATCGGAGCCTTTTACGTGGAATTCATCAATCCACAAAGGATTAACAAAAGCATGGTTAATGCATTCAAAAATCTTGGTATTGTTTCAAGGATTACATTGGTTTATGTTTCTGATAAACTTTACTATGGGATACATGGCTTTCTTGAAGGAAAATTAGATCATGATCATGTGAATGAATTAATAGCTGAAGATTTTTCCATGGACACTATATTATCCTCTTGCACTCCATGGTTCTCTATTGGGAAGACTCTTGACTTGTATGCTTGTCTAGTCTGCATTTACTTCGCTTCAAAAGACTTTGACTTTTTGACTTTTTGACTTTTGTGACTCCCCCTACAAAGCAACCTAGCAATGCCTAACTTCAAACCATCATAGCATATAAACCCATTGATCTACTGAAAGATCTATCACAAGCTCTAACTGGTTTCAAGAGGAGCAAAAATGGAGTCTGGTAAGAAACTTAGCATTCTAGAAATTTTAAAGGAAGCTCTCTTTGCTGGACTTAGAAACAGTAAGCTCATCATTAGCTCTGCCATGCTTCTTGCTCTTGTACATTTTGCCCTCAGTGTCTACAAACTGAGTATACTCTTGAAGCTGAATCTCAATGCCATAACCTCTTTGTTGCCATTGATAAAACGTGTACTCCCTGCCCCTGGCATAAACCAAGTCGACATCAGAATTTTTCCTGTTAAGATCATATTCAATATACTCGCTAGACTGCTGATTATTGACCTATCAGTCATTGCTTGGAATGGAAGTCACTTTAAGGTGAAAGAACTGATGTTGAAGATCAAGAGGACATGGAAGGGTTTAGTGATCACTACCATTCTCACAGCACTAGTCACATATGTCTACCAAACCATTCTCCTAATGCTTCTTTTCTTCTTAAAGATGATGAAAATCTCCAGCTTGTTTCTCTTGATTGTGTGCATTGCACTGCTTGTATTGACATGTTATGCGTGCTATATTTCTCTTTTACTTGTCACTATGGCGAATGTGAGTCTTGTGGTGACTGTAGTCGAAGAAAGGTGCTACGGCTTCAGTGCCATGGCGAAAGCAGCGGGATTGATCAGGAGGAGAAAGTTCCATGGTCTTGCGATCTTTGTTTTGCTGTCTCTTAGCTATAATTTTATTTCCATGTTATCAAGTCATGAACAGGGAGAGGTAATGTTTACAGAATTGAAGTTGGTATACAAAATTCTTGCCAGCCTTTTTTCGTTCTATAGCCAACTCCTAGACACTGTATATTACCATGAATGCAAAAAGAGCTATGTAAGAGGCAAAGTTGAGGTGGAGTCTGGGATGTATGGCTCGCTGGGCTATACTTCAAACAGTGAAGTTTCTCCATGATTTGGCTCTTGTTTGTCTCCTTTGTGAAATTACTTTTGATTTCATCTTTGCATTTGTGATTTAAGTAATTAAGCACTATTTTGAGCTACATTTTGTTTGCCTTGTGTATTAGAAGATAAAATGTATCAGTTCTTATTGTGTGGTTCTTGATGTTTGAACTTCATATATTTTGTGGTTCTTGTACAACATGTTTTATTGTACTTCAAACATTGAAATTTCTCTCTGATTTGGTTATCATCCTCTTTTCTTTAATTTATTTATCCTTTATAAAGTTAATCTTGATTTCATCCTTCCAATTGTGAATCAAGGACTCTTGTGGCTTACTCTCTATTGGCTTGTGTGTTAAAAAGATCAAATGTATCAGTTCTCATTCTGTAGTTCTAGCTATCAAATTCCAGAGTATATTGTTGTATTAACCTTCAAACAGTGAAATTTCTCATTGATGTGGCTCTCATTTTTTTTTTTGAGTTTAACCTTTGATTACATCCTTTTAATTTGTGAATTAAATACTCTTGTGAGTTTCTTTCTTTTTTAGTTATGTGTTAAGTTAAAAAGGTTAAATTTCTTCAGTTCTAGATGTTCAAATCCAAAGTATGTTGCCTTTTTTTTTGCAATACTTTCAATGTTTTTGAGAGATGAGAAGCTTTTCCTTCATTCTCTACTTACTGACGGGCCTGCATGAATATTACATATCAACCATTAATTATCTTGCAAGGCACAGATGGAACCATGCTTGAGAGAGCATATATCTGAGTTCTGTTCTAAGGTGAAATTTGCTCCTTTAATTCATGTATATACAGAGAGAGAATTAAAATATGAGTATATAATATATTATGGGTTTTTGCTTGCATACCCCTGTAAAAAATTAAAGTTGTTTAAATGCCTCTACAAAACTGATATTTGCTTGCACACCTCTATGAATCGACATTTTTTTTTTTTACTTATAGACTTATGTGGTTAAGTTGATCCTTGATAGTGTCAAACTAATGGATAAAATAACTGAATACAAGAAAATTACTAAAATGAGTTTGCTAATATACACACTTCTAAATGGATTTTTGTTAATATATCTTTATAATAATTCAACATTGCTTAAATATCCCTCGAAAAGTTAATGGTATTTTAGATTTTTTTTTAATTAAGAATATATTTTAACTATGGTTAAATTCAAAATCTAACTAAAGCTAGGTAATTGACATAAGAGGGTATATAAGTAATAAGTAAATATAATTTTTGCATGAGCATTTAAGCAAATACATATTTTTGTAAGGGCATGCAAATTCTAATATAATATAAATTTAAACTAAACCAATGGATACACTTGGATAAATTATCTTTTGAACATGGTGCTTTAATTATATTTCACCACTAGTCTCTAAATTTTGCAATTTTATCAATTAAAAATTATATATCTGAATTATTTCATACACCTCTATGCCATTTTCTTGAAGCAAAAGTAAAATTATAAAAAAAATTTAACTCTGAATTATTTCATACACCTCTGTGCCATTTATCAATTAAAGGTAATTTTTGTCGATATCCTTTGAGAGTGATAGTATGTTTATGTCACCAAACGATCAAAACTGTTGCCCATAGAATCAATTGACCAAATGAGAACTGGAGTTCATACGGGAGGAGGAACAACAACAATAGCGCCCGCCAAATATGGATTTCAAGAAGACGAGACCTCAGCTTAAACACTATCTCACAGCGTGGCAAGTTAATGAAGGCGAACTAAACATGATGCTTCTTTAGTAAAGATTAATGAGACTCATGTAATGCCAGAATGACATCTATCTCTGTAGTTACATCCTTTTAAAATATATTAATAAATGTGATTTATCTATTTTATAAAAAAAAATAGTATGCTTCTGTTACATGACATTTTATTATAGACCTCATCCAATGGATCAAGTCAATATTTTTTTCTTATATAAATATATTTTAATGACAATAAATTTTAACATAAATTTTTAATAAAGAAAAAGAGAGGAAGGAAGGAGACCTGTAGAAGGTTGAATGTTTCTTGTTTTGACATGGAGAAAGGTGGGTGTGAGTTGAATGAATGAAGGCAATTGAAGGTCTTTGGAAGCATTCCCAACATAGTGGCATGCTTCCTTTTCAGCTTTATCATAAAGTTCAGCTTGTCTTCTTCTCAATGGAATGTGTGTGGATGTCTCCATGCTCTTCAACTAAATAACTCATTAAAAAGGCTCCTTTCAAACCCTAGTTTTTTACTCACTTGTTCTTTTCTATTTGTCTTCATTGTGTGTGGACACAAACATGACTTGCATGCAAATCAAGAGTCATGTTGGGAGAAAAAGGAAAAAGCATTATGAATTTCTACTTTAACATTGAAATGTTATAAGAGTTTCTAATTAATCAGTTACATGTGGTTTTCATTAGTTAATCAGGTTTAGGGTTTTGTTGTTAGGTGAAGAACAAGTCTAATGTTATTCCAAAACATCTATGATCAACATAAAGTACACAACTGATTAAGCAAAGAGTTTTATAGTATTCTAAATACTTTTTAAGGTTTAGGGAGAAGTTTAGAAGAAATAATATATATATATATATATATATATATATATATATATATATGAAAATTGGCTTAGAGGTTTCTTTTAAGGATAAAAGTTATCTTATCAAATTCAATCATAATCGAATTTTTGTTGGATTGCAATAAACCAAATACCTTTGGGTTTATTGGTATCTGGGTTCCTTGTTAAGATGGGGTTCTCCTGTGGTCCTGTGGATGAACATGGAATCGAATCCCCACTTTTATAAGGTAAAGATAAGACGTAGTGTTGTTCTTTTGTGGACTAATCTGGGGCTGAGCGGCCACACTTGTGCACGTCCTTGACTTCCCTCGTCAAGGCGTTTGTCGACTTTGTAAAAAAAAAAAAAAACTACAAAGAAACATTAATAAAAATAAAACAAAAATCATAGCAACATGCAATTATTTTATTGTTTAATGTTGTAAAATTCTAAATTATATTCACCATTATAACTTGGGAGAAATTCAAGGAAAAGAAGAAGAGGACAAAAATCATACCAACCTACTTTTTTTTTTTTTTTTTATCTGTTCACTCACTCTTTACTCTTGAAAGTGATCGTAAAAAAGAAAGCATAATCTCATCTCCCTTTTCTCTCTTTTGAATCATCCCAAAAGTGAGCATGCAGGACCAATCCTTTTCCATGAAAGTTAATTAATTTGCATGCATGATACTATTATAAGTTGAACAAAGATAGAGAAAATTAGTGAGAAATTCTAAAAAGGATCTGAACACTAAAAAGAAAGAAGATAAAAAGAAGATAAAAAGTTGTGAACACAAGTCTTGGATTGATGTGAACATGAAGTGATTCCTTTTATACTTTGAATCCTTCTTTTAAGGCTATGTCTCAATCTAACTATCAACTTTGCATGTGTTGAACATTGATAGGTGTGTGTATATTCTCTCCAAGTAATGACCTCTCTTCTCTTATCATCATTTTCTTTTCTCTTTTTAAGATCAATCAATACATAGAACCAGGAACACATCTTTTGGCAATGATAAAAAGCATTTTGATCCTCACTAGCTAGAGTTACTAGCCTTAATAAAAACTCCTCATGAGTTGTTTGCATTTGTGTGGATTGCTAAAAAGGTTCTTAATTTATTCATGCTTTCCAAGCAAAATTACAATTAAAGAAAATAAAACTATAAGTTCATTAGTCTAATTATAGTATTTTAGGAATATTGTTGTATTTTTGGTGTAAAAAATGTATTTTGAACGATATAGGGAGGTTTGTATTTTATTATGATAAGAGTGATAAAGAGAGAAATGTCTTTTCTCTACAAAAGTTTTCTCTTTTTCATTGTTCTTCAAAATTAGATCCCAATATGTTGGGGTTTTCTTCAATGATTGTTTTATTAGGGTTATAGTATTATCCTATTTTCTCATTGTGATTTCTCATCTTGATAAATGGTAATGGATTATGACTTACCGATCTTATCTGTGGATGTAGCCCTATCGTGGGTGAACCATGTAATTCTTAGTATCTCTATTGTTTGGTGTTTACTTGAATTATCTTATAGTATTATCGTAAATTGTCAACGTTGAATTGATCTGTTTATATTAGCACTAACAATTATAACGTGGTGATATGAATATTTCCTATATATCATCTTAAAATAACTTTCTTTTCCTTGATATTTGATATTTATTTCACAATTTAAAAACCGATATGTATATAGTGTATATAATAATATGAAGATAACCATTATGTGTTATGTAAAAAAGAAAAATTGACCATAAGTAAATTAGATCAGTTAAGCAAAACTATCTTAAGTAGGTGTGGAATTAGATAATTATACTCCATCAAAACACACTTTTGACATATCATTTTGACCCTTTCAACAGCTTATTATACATCTAAGAGAATGATGTGCCATTAAACAAATTTCCATGTAAAGTTGCATTTTTAAATTCCATATTAATTCAATTATTATTATTTTAACAAATTCAGCTAATGGAACTTCATCATCATTTTGGTGTAGTAAAAACTAATTATGGTACTATATTATCTTATGAAGAGAGATGGAGATTATAAACTTCTATTTTTCAAATAAACTAAGTTCATGTCTTGCTCCTTTTTTTTTCCTCATCATAAATAAAAGTTGTATCAACGGTCACAAAGGTCTGGGTTCGAACCCCCTTCCTTATAATAAGATGAGGATCAGATAAATGGATCTCTGTTGAACCTCTATGTTCCCACACTACTGAACTTATAGACATCTTTGACGTTCTTCGGAGGACGCTTGTCGCCTTAGTAAAAATAAAATTAAAAAAAGAATTAAAACTTGTGTCTTTTAATTAAGATTTGAGCCACATCAATTGCTTTCTCCTCTTAAACTTTCCTCCATCGCCATTGTTTTCCATTTACAAAAGTGAGTTGTAAGTATAAAGAGATGGCACTGTTAGGGCATTGAATGGAGGAGATAAGGAGATGTGAAGAATAGATGACACATGAAGATGCTTGGAAATGGCTCCCAAGTCCTTGGGACTTGTGTCCTTTGTCTTGTTTTCAGAGCTCATAAGTTCCTACACTGTTTGGAATGACTTCCTTGTTTTTTCTTGTTCTTTCCACACTTTTGAGTTTCAATGCAATGTGTTTGTTACATTACAACCATTCCAATACTAGAGGTCTTTATTGTCATTTTATTTTACATCTTAGTTACTCTCTCTCAGCATCTCTAGGGGTTTTAAGCTTGATTAGGGAAGAAATTTCATAAAAGGAGTTTACATGTTGTGGATAGTGGTAAGTTTTTAATGAACTATAGGCAGAATATACGAGAATCACTCTTCAAGTATATTGCAATGAGTGACCAACTTTCTTAAAGAAAGTTGGTAATTCATTCCTCTTACAAAGAGAGAGTGATGGGTTCGAATTACGTCTCCAACGTGGTTGTAATGGTTTGTCCATATTTATTATAAAAAAAACCTATATATACTCCAATGAGTGATATACCATAGTTTTTTTTTTGTAAATTATTTTCAAAATTTTAAATTTAGTCTAATTAAATAAAATTGTTTGTTTAAGTGTCTTAAATTTAACACCAGTGGATGGGAAGCGATTGATAATAAACAAGTCATGTTCACTGCTTCTGCCCAAAAGCATATATCCAAGCATGCATAATTAACCACATGTGTCTGGCTCGTTCAAGTAATGTTCGGTTCATCCTTTTTGCTACTCCATTCTATTTTGGGGTTTTTGGATTACTATAATATCTTAGAATGGCTTCATTTTCACAGTATTCAATAAACTCTGTAGACTTGTACTTTGTTCTATTATTTGACCTAAAACACTTTAACTCTCCACCAGTCTGTTTCTCAACTTCAACTTTCCACTGTTTGAACTTTATAAATGCCTCTAATTTTTGCTTCATGAAATATACCCACACCTTTCTTGAGTAATCATCAAGAAATGTTAAAATATTCCAGCCTTTCCTTTTCCTTTGATGGTACTGATATTGGCCCTCAGACATCTCAGTGTACATAATCCAAAATACCTTTGCTATTATGAGTCCATGTGTTGAATTTCACCCTACATTGTTTCCCATATAAGCAAAACTTACAGAAACCCAATTTACAGTCCTTGACACCATTCAACAGCTTCCGCTTGTGGAGTTCTAGCATACCTCACTCACTCATATCCCTTAATTGCATATGTTGTAGATCAGTGTCATCGCTACCATCCTCTTCTAGAGAAGTTACTACTCCACTCCACCTACAATTGTATTCCCTATCAACTTGTACAGGTTTCCAACTTCTGGCCTTTCATCACCACCATGGCACCTTTTACTACTTTCAGAACTCCACCTTTTGCTTCCAATCATTGGAGTCTAATGCTCCTAGAGAGATTAAATTCTTCTTAAGATCCAGAACATGTCTCATCCTAGTTAGAGTCCGAACTAAACCATCAAACATCTTAATTTTGATGTTCCTAATTCCAACCGTCTTACGAGCCACATTATTACCCATTAAAACAAATCCACCATTAAATAATTTATAACAATCAAACCAATCTTTATTTGGACACATATGCCATGAACAACTTGAATTTAAAGTCCAAGAATCAGTAAAATGATTCATACCTCTCGAAACACATAGTACGTCGACACTGCCAAAACTATTCTCCATAATGCTCACTTGATTCCAGAAAAAAGATTTCTTATCCTTCTCTGATCAATTCTTCCGCTGTGGACAATACCTTTTCACGTGCCCTTCTTTCTTGAAAATCTTGCACTTGGCCTTGGATTTACCTCTCGATTTCGATTTAGACTTGTTATAAAATTTTTTGGTTCTTTGGATCTACCTCTTCCATGATTGTTGACTTAAAATATGAGGTCTATAACTTATGTCTCCTCAATACTTGGCTTCTTCCTCATCTCACTGGACAAAAAAGCCATGTTGAAATCCTTCACCTCTAGCGTTTCCTTCCTATAAAGCAATTTCGTCACCAGATGCTTATATAAAAAGGGGGATAGAAGTCAGGATAAGTAATAGCTTATCCTTATCCTCGACCTTAACATTGATGCTCGATAATTGGGTGGTGATCTTGTTGAAGGTATTGAGATTCTCAAAAAGTTTATCTCCTTCCTTCATCCTGAGGATGTAGAGTTGTTGCTTCATAAACAACTTGTTCATTAGTGACTTCGTCATGTATAGGATCTTCAACTTCAACTAAAGCTTGGAGATCGAATCTTCCTCGATCACATTGTACATGACCTCATCTACAAGACAAAGTCGGATCGTACTTATTACCTTCAACTCTATCTCTTCCTAATCCTCATCGTTGATGTTCTCCAGCTCCGACTTTCCAACCAAGGTCTTGTTTAGATCTTGTTGAACCAGTAGATCTTTAATCTGTCTCTGTAATAACTGAAAGTTGCCCTTGTCATCAAACTTCTCGACCTTGAATCTACTAGATCCCTTCAATGCCATCATCTCAAGATCGCAATCCTAGCTCTGATACCAGTTTGTAGAAAACAGATGAAGATCACCAATATACACAGAGGTCGATCACGATCTTTATCAAAAAAACCTAGGTTACAATGCAATCTCTCTCACAATGGCCACACAATTTTGTAACCCTAAAAAATATACGGGTCTATAAATACTATCAAAGGGAAAAGGCAAAATTATCCATCCTAGATGTACAAATTACATAGGAACCAAGTAATCCGGTATTAAAAAAAACTTCGGGGTCTGCTACCCCCGGATCCCGCGCAAGGACGCGTCCCTGACAACTTGCTGTAGCGCAACCTTGTCGAAAAACCGGCGACAATCTTAGAGGCACATGCACAACACGTTGCCAAATGACAAGCCATTATGCGTGTTTCTCTATGTCTGCCCCTTCCAGAAGAAGTTTCATCGTATGGAGTTTATTTGGTTTATTACACATTTCGGTAGTCGGTATATAGACATCCAATGGATGGGTATTGGTGACAACACATAGTTAATCAGTGTGAGTCTTCCGGCCATGGATAAGACCTTTCTTTTCTAGGAGAGCAACTTGTTCCTTATGTTTGAGATGAGGTTTTCCCAATCTTCCTTCCTTGGTCTTCCTCATGTGATCTACACCCCTAAGTACTTGCTTGGTAGAGAGGTTATTGGGAAGTTGATGATTTGCGCAGTGTCCCTTGTTGTGTGCCCTTGTGTTTGTAGGGGGATAATGGCACTTTTTCGTGAAGTTTATCCGTAAGCCTGATAGTCATGATCTTTTCCTCTCGATTTGTACCTACTTTCACTCCATTTTATATGTTTGATAGCGTCGCTTCCTTAAACATACTGACTAATACATCTGTGGTGAGGATGAAGAGTAGAGGCGATAGGGGGTTTCCTTGTCTCAAGCCTCTCTTATTTCTGACATACCTAGTCGAGGCTCCATTTATGAGAAATTTTTCTTTGGAGGTTGTTAGCATAGCCTTGATCCAAGATGCCCATTTATGCCCGAATCCCCATGCCCTGAGGATGTCTAAGAGAAAATTTCAGTTGACTGTGTCAAAGTTTTTTCAAAGTCGATCTTTATTAGTGCGTTGTTGGTGATGTTATGCTTCATCTTGTTAATCAACTCTTCGGATACAACTATTTTGTTGTGTATCATTCTCCCTCTCATGAAGGCTATCTGTGACTCGTCGATAACTTTTGAGATGATTCTAATAGAGTAGTTTAGGAGGGTTAAGGGTCTACAGAGGACATGTAATCCTGATGGAAGAGAGGGATGTATGAAAATCATTAATAACACTGAACGTTCAAAAAAATAAAAAAAGGTTAAGTTTCTGACACTCTGCAAAGGTGATTGAGATTTGAGAGAAAAGCACTTTCTCTAGAATTGGCTTGGACTTGCACCTTTGGGTGTTTCCTTCTTAGAAGTTTGTCAATTAACCTTACCCAACTTGTTTACTCTGTTAAGATGGCAACAATAGCTGAACTTATCTACTGATTCTATAAAGTTATTTTTCTTATTATCAATTATTGATCAAGTAGTTGTTGGTCATCTCAAGATCATAATATGTCAACATGCTTTAAACTATTTGTTTTCAATGAAACTGAATAGTTTTATCGAATGACTAATAATCACTCTCTGAATCAAGAAATGATTTTGGAAAAGTAACTTGTTACAAATAATATCATTTTTAGTGATAGTTTGTTAATTTCACCACCATGACTATGGGTACTTTTTGATTTTGTTCTAAGCACCTTTGTATTTACATATAATTCCCTAAACAAATGTCAAAGGTAATTTACTTTCTGATTGGTGCATCGTCGGAAGCCAATTGCCGCCACTGCCACCGCATTTTGACACCTCCAAGCCATCCTTGATTGCCGATAAATGTATCGTCATTTTGTCATCGATTCTCAGGATACCCTCAAGCTGTTTGATCCTAGGCACCAGCACGATTCTAGTCCATTCCTCCGGTGGAGCCACTGTGGCAAACACTTCCAAGCATTTGGTCGAACACATTGTTGTCGATCAAAACAGGACTTGTATTCCCAGTGTTCATTGTTAATTCTGCTGTTAAAGGATCAAATGGCTTGAAGACAATGGTGTAGTCTACCAATTTGATCAGCTCAGAGATTGGTGATGGCAACTGTTTGATGGAAGTGAGCCTGCTGTTCTCATACTCAAGCTCACTGTCCACAGTGAGATCACTTGAGTTCTGTGAGGCCTCCGTGGAGTCCTCATCGGCACCGGCAGCCAAATTCAGGTCAAAAGACAAGTGTGTGTCTTTCCTTGGCTTCACCAGACTTTCACTGCTGCACAGCCAGTTTGCTTTTCGCTTCCCGGCCAAATGCCAACCAGAATCTGTGGAATGCAGAATTTTCTGCTCACATTGAACAAGTGACTCCGCAGAGTACTTGAGTTCATCCGGGGGGCAATCTGCGGTAAGGATGAATACGACACTTCCTAAGCTGATCTCTCGGCCATAGGAATCGATCAGTCGGCCATGTACAATGGCATGCTTGATTGCCCCCCGCACAATGCCATCGGCTCGATCAATGTCCTTGAGAACAAGCATGCCGAACGGATTGTGTTTGATAGCCTCAACAATGCGGTCGACTGATTGCCGACCACGCAAGTTCGTATCTGGCTCACAGTTTTCACTGAAGCTCACACAGACCGGGCAGGTGCCGAACATCAGCTTGGACAAAGCCGAGGCCATCTTCGTGTGGCCAATCCTGTCTGACCCTGAAAACAACAACCATTTGTCGCCCCGTGGCTTAGGTTGCAACACTGCACTGACCGCCGCCGAGGCAGCCTCAGGCTGCCAACCAACCTTCTCAGTGACACCTTTTAACAACCTCTTGAATGTGTCCATATACGATTGCTCACCATTAATCTTCTCCTCCCTCCTCCCAAGGACTAAGTCGGTCTTCACCGGGCTCCCTGGTGGGCTTGCAACAGCCAAAAGCTTTGATTGAAAACTCACACTGTTCTTCACCTATAACCAAAGAGACAAAACATCAAACACTTGATAGGCAAAAACACAAACCACCCGACAACTGTTTGAAGAAATGCGTGAGTGAGAGCACAAACCAGAGGACGACCACCCGTCGCACTCTGCAGCCATGGCGGCAAGCTCTGCCTCGATCCAAACTTCTCATGCTTCTCAGAATCAATCTTCACAACCTCCTTCTCATACTTCTCCTTGTATAGACGACGAGAAGCATCACCTTCTTCCTCCCCCCTTCTCATCGTCATCCCTGTCCCCAGGTACTCCACCGAGTTCCTCACCATCCCATTCCTGCATTCCATCAACCAAAACTCACACCTTTTCTTCTATTTATAACAAGAGAACGAGAGAGAGAGAGAGAGAGAGAGAGAGAGAGAGAGAGAGAGAGAGACCAACCTTGGAAACAGAGGAGAACGAGAGGCAATGGAAATGGGTTGCAAATCCCAGTCACGCTCCA